>WBNM01026969.1:11306-41853 GCA_013399055.1 Ramphastos sulfuratus
CCTAACCCTAACCCTGACCCTGACCCCAACCCTAACCTCAACCTAATCCCAACCCTAACCCTAACCCTGACCCTGACCCCAACCCTAACCTCAACCGAATCCCAACCCTAACCCCACCCCCAACCCTAGCCCTTCTCTGACCCCCTTGGCAGAAGGCAGCTGCCTGCAAGCTCCTGCATTCTTTGCTGGCTGTTGCAGCCTCCCCTTTTGCCCCTCAGTCAGTGTATGCAGAAGGCAGCATTTGGGCCAATCCTCTTTTCCTTCAAGAATGCAGCAAACCATGGGACAAATAAAGGAGCCATCTCTGCACAGCTGCCCTGCAGAACAGAGGGAAGGTGATTTCCCCTCCCAGCCTTGCAGTGCAGCCAGAAGGCCAAAGCCAATCTCTGCTTCATGCAAACACTCCCAAGAGCTCCCAGCTGTGCTCGTGCTGATGACAAAGGAATGCCTGTGAAATGAAAGGAAGAAAATGAGGAGCAGGAACCAAGAAATGCATATTGCAGCTCCCTGTGATGCAAATTTCCTTCTGGAGCTTGTGTCTGCTGTTAGCAGCCTGCCCTGATGCACAGGGGCTGCACCACACACGTCCACTGCAGCCGAGCCATGAACAGTTGATTTCCTGTGCCTGACCATGGCCTCCCTCTGCTTCATTACCCTCTCTGCAGCTGGCTCAGCTTAAATTTGGCTTCTGCAAGCCATGGCTGGTCCTGCAGGTTGGGGTGAAGGTTCAAGACCTCTGCAGGCATGTCCCAGGCTTGAAAAAGCTGCAGTGGAAAGCCCAAAGCCTGTTACAGCCCTTCCCCATTCCCCCATCCACCGTGCCAGGGGTGCTCCTAGAACGTGTGCCAAGCATTGGGGAAAAGTGGGAAACAAATGAAATTTGCCTCTCTGCTGGCTTGCTTGCTTGGGTAGGAGACATTGTGATGCCCAAAGTTCATTCCTTTCTCCCCAGGAAATTTATACAAGTCTGTGGAATTGCCCTGGAGCTCAATGAGAGGCTCATTAAGGAGGACCAAGTGGAGTACCACGAAGGGCTGAAATCCAACTTCAGGGACATGGTGAAAGAGCTTTCTGACATCATCCATGAACAGGCATGTACTGCATGCAGGAGCCCTCACAGCTGCTTCTCTGGGCTCACACCCTGAACCCTGACTGAAAACTAACTGGCAGCTTGGTCACTCTTGATGTTACTTAGATAAAAAGAAAAGACAGGCCAGAAACTAAGTGTGAAAGGCAAACAATGCCCCTGGTGGGCTCCAAAAATCACTCTGCTGATCCAAGGTCCCAGCCTGGGGTTGCTGTGCAGTGTGCTTCAGAAAGAGCCCTGGGGGTGTTGAGCCTGGAGAGGAGCAGCCTGAGAGGGAGCTCAGAAAGAGCCCTGGGGCTGTTGAGCCTGGAGAGGAGCAGCCTGAGAGGGAGCTCAGAAAGAGCCCTGGGGGTGTTGAGCCTGGAGAGGAGCAGCCTGAGAAGGAGCTCAGTAAGAGCTAAAGGCTGTGGGGCAGGAGGATGGGGCTGGGCTCTTTTCAGTGGTGCCCAGTGACAGGCCAAGGGGCAGTGGCACAAACTGGAAGCCAGGAGGTTTCTCTTGAACTTAGGGAACAAAGTCTTTGGTGTGAGGATGCTGGAGGCCTGGAGCCCGGAGAGGCTGTGGAGTCTCCTCCTCTGGAGGCTTTCAAACCCCACCTGGGTGTGTTGCTGTGCAACCTCCTGTGTGTGCCCCTGCTCTGGCAGGGGGGTTGGACTGGATGATCTCCTGAGGTGCCTTCCAACCCCTACCATTCCATCTGATCCATCTGAGATCAGAGGACTGCTGCATCCCCCTTGTGTTTCCATTCCCCTGCTGCTCTGGCTCACAAGCACCATTTCTGTTGGTGTGCAAACTCCCAGTGAGATCAGATCAGCCTTTTGCACATTCCACAGGCTCCTTTCCCCCCACCCTCTACCCTGCCTGCCCTGTGTGCCCCACTGCTGAAGTCTACCCAGAGATGTCCCTTCGCAGGAGTTGCCACCTGCTTGTCCTAAGCTGTTTGCAAACCTTCCCAAGGCATTTCATTTGCATGCAGCTCCTGGAAAATCCACAATAGTCAAATCAAAAGCAAATGGCTCAGCAAGACAACAGATAAGGTGATCCTGGGACAAAGGAGGATTGTTAGAGCACACCCCCAGTGCCCTGATAGCTTTACAAATCCACTGCTCTCTGTTTGGTTAATGGGCAAAGCTTTGCAGGGACTGAAAGGGCACAGCAAAGGGCTCCAGGGAAGGACACTCACATCTCAACTTTCTTGTGTTGGATCAAAGATGACCTTTATGAGCACTGTTCTTTGTGAGTGTTCAACACATCTGGGGGGCCAGTTTGGTGCTCCCCAGCTCAAGAAGGGCAAGGACAGACTAGAGAGTGTCCAGCACAGGTGGTAAAGGGACTGGGACATGAGTGATGAGGAAAGGCTGAAAGACCTGGAAAAGAGAAGGTTGGGAGGGGATCTGATCAATGTCTGTAAATATGTGAGGGGTGGGTGTGAAGGAGCAGGGCTCAGGCTCTTCTCAGTGGTATCCTGTGATAGGACAAGAGGCAATGGATGCAAACTGGAGCTCAGGAGGTTCCACCTCAACATAGGGAAAAAATTCTTCACTGTGAAGGTGCTGGAGGCCTGGAGCAGGCTGCCCAGAGAGGTTGTGGAGTCTCCTTCTCTGGAGACTTTCAAGCCCCACCTGGATGTGTTCCTGGGTGACTTGCCCAAGGTGACTCTGCTTTGGCAGGGGAGTTGGGCTGGATGATCTCTGGAGGTCCCTTCCAGCCCCTTCTGATTCTGTGATGTCCAAACATTCATAGAATGGGTTGGCTTGGAAGGGACCTTGAAGATCATCCAGTTCCAACCTCCTGCCATGGGCAGGGACACAGCTTGCTAAAGATCTCATCCAACCTGGCCTGAAACACCTCCAGGGAGGTTGTGGAGCACAGAAGCACAGAATGTGATCTTTGTTTGCTCCACAACCTCCCTGGGCAAACCTGTGCCAGTCTCTCCCCACCCTCACACTCAACAAATTCTTCCTCATTTCCACTTTCAATCTGCCCTCCTCAAGCTTCATCCTCTCTTGCCTTATCCCTCCTGTGCTGCAAGACCATCCTTAAGGCTACAAAGTCCAAAACCTTGCTCTGTGTCCTGGAGGCAATGAGTGCTTGCTGTGTTTAACTGCAGGGACTGCCTGTGCTTAACCAAAACAAACCTCTTACAATTCTGCTACTGCTGCAATATGATTAAAAAAAATTGCCCTGTGTAGAATTGTTTCTTCCCTGTACTGCAGAGCTGTAACCAGAACCACAGAGCAGTGCATCTGTGTGTAAAATGTTCTGGGCCTATCACTACAGGAAAGGCATTGAGGTGATGGACAACCAAGCTGGGGAAGGGTCAGGAGAAACAGGGCTGGGTAGGAGCAGCTGAGAGAGCTGGGGGAGTGCAGTGTGGAGCAGAGGAGGCTGAGGGCAGAGCTCATTGCTCTCTGCAGCTCTCTGAGAGGAGGCTGCAGTGAGCTGGGGCTGGGCTCTGCTCCCTAGGCTCAGGTGATAGGAGAAGAAATGTCCTGAAATTGTGCCAGGGGAGGGTTGGGTTGGAGATGANTGAAGCCTTTCCAGCCCTGTCTGGATGTGTTCCTGTGTGCCCTGAGCTGGATTCTCTGCTCCTGCTCTGGCAGGGGGGGTTGGACTGGGTGAGCTCTGTGGGTCCCTTCCAACCCCTGACATCCTCTGAGCCTGCGGTGGAGTCCCCACACCTGGAGGCGACCAAGAAGCCTGTGGCCATGGCACTGTGGGCCACAGCTTAATGTCCATGGTGGTGTTGGGTTGAGGGTTGGACTGGATGACCTTGGAGGCCTTTTCCAACCCAAGCAACTCCATGGTGCTGTGTTGATGCTCCTGAAATGGCTAAACTGCTCTTCTCTCTCCTTTCTTTGCTACGCTGCCCTTGTGAAACAGCTCTGAAGATCAGGTTGGCTATCTCTTCTGCATGCTTTTGTTTTTTTTCTTTTTGAGCTGCTTAATTTCTGATGAGGAAGCCAAACCTGTACTGAACCTCTGCTGCTCTCTCTCTTGCCCAGATCTACCACGAAGACACGATGCATTCCCCATGGATGCAGGACTCCCTGCACGTCTTCTGCGCCATCAGCGGCACATCCAGCGACGGAAGTTACTGCTCCCTCAGACCCACTGCTGAACTCTAAACACATCAGTCATGTCTCACAGAGCTTTCTCAGGAATATTTGGAACTGTGCAAGCAATGCTTAAAAACAAACACACACACACAAAAGAAAAAAAACCAAAACCAACACATAAACAAAAAAAGCCAAACACAATGAGCAAAAGATTCCATCTTTGTTCCCGTCCCCGCCACTGCCCCTCCACCGAAGCTGCCATGCTTTCAGACAGGGTTCTTGCTTCTTTTGCTGAGCAACATGGAAAGTGCCTGGACACTGCACCACTGTGCTTCTTTTCTACTTGTTTTCTTTTGGTTTGGTTTGTTGTTTTTAAGCTAAATGTATTAAGAGGCCATGGAGAAAGGAGTTGGCGGAATGCCTGCGGGAGTGCTGACCTCTGGATGGCAGCGGGAACGGTGCCCTGTAAAGTTGTACAGTGGGGTGTAATAAAAAGGTGTAAAAGCACTTTGTGAATAGAAGGAGCAGTGGGGACACAGAAGTTAGCTTCATCAGAGAATCAGAGAACCATAGAATGGTTCAGGTTGGAAGTGAGCTCAAAACTCAGCCAGTTCTAACGTCCCTGCCACAGGCAGGCAAACCTCCCGCAAGTTGCTCAAGGTCTCATCCAACCTGGTCCTGAGCACCTCCAGGGAGGTTGTGGAGCACAGAAGCACTGAATGTGATCTTTTTTTGTGCTTGTGTGCTCCACAACCTCCCTGGGCAACCTGTGCCAGTGTCTCACCACCCTCACTGTAAAGAACTTCTTCCTAACATCCAGTTTCAATCTCCCCTCTGCCAGTCTAAACCCATTCCTCCTCCTNTGCCTTGTTGAATTTCATCTTTCATCACCTTTGCTGCTAAAAGCTTTGCTGGGCAGGGAACGTGAAGGAGGAATTGTAGTCATTAGGTAAAAGCCATTCCCCTTCTAAAAAGTGAGCTGGGGTCCCCTGTTGAACTGAGGCAAATCAGTTAAACTTGTCCTGGTCTGGAATAATTAACACTTAAATCAGAAATACTGAGCACTAGGTTGAAGTTGAATGTCTAAAGGCATTTGGGTTTCAGTTCAAAACTCACCTTACCCAATGTTGCTTTTGTTCATGTCTCAGGCACTGGCACAGGCTGCCCAGGGAGGTGGTGGAGTCCCCATCCCTGCAGTGTTCAAGCAACCTGTGGCCATGGCACTGTGGGGCATGATTTAGTGGCCATGGTGGGGTTGGGTTGCTGGTTGGACTGGATGACCTTAGAGGGCTTTTCCAAGCCAAACCTTTCTGTGATTCTATTTTTGTGCCTCCTCTGAGCAGCTAATGCCAAAGCAACCCCCCCAGGAGAGCTGAGCTGACTCTAGGCTGATGTTTCGCTTCTGCAGGACAATGAGTTGCTCACTGAGGACAACCAAAGAGGTTTGTCATTTGACAGAAATGTTGGGAGGGACCTTAGGGATCATCTGCTCCAACCTCCCTTCCTGCCGTGGGCTGGGACACCTCCCTGCCCATGGCCTCATCCAGCCTGGTCCTGAACACCCCCAGGGAGGAAGCATCCACAGCCTCCCTGGGCAACCTATGCCAGTGTCTCCTTGCCCTTGTAGTGAAGAACTTGTTGCAAGCTTGTCTCTGTACCCACTTGTGGTCACACTTGTGGTCACACAACTATAAACTCTGAGGACACCTTGAACTTGAAGGACATTGAGCTGTTGGAGTGGGTCCAGGGGAGGCCACCAAGATGCTGAGAGGGCTGCAGCAGCTCTGCTGTGAGGACAGGCTGAGAGAGTTGGGGCTCTGCAACCTGGAGAGGAGAAGGCTTCCAGGAGACCTTAGAGTAGCCTTCCAGTATCTGAAGGGGGCTCCAGGAAGGCTGGGGAGGGACTATTGACAAGGGCTTGTAATGACAGGACAAGGGGAATGGGTTTGAACTGGCAGAGGGGAGATTTAGACTGGATGTTAGGAGGAAGTTGTTTGCAGTGAGGGTGGTGAGACACTGGCACAGGTTGCCCAGGGAGGTCGTGGAGCACAGAAGCACAGAATGGGATCAAAGATGTGATCAAAGATCCTATTCTGTGCTTCTGTGCTCCACAGCCTCCCTGGAGGTGTTCAAGGCCAGGTTGGATGAGACCTTGAGTACCTGTGCTAGTGGGAGGTGTCCATGCCTATGGCAGGGGGTTGGAGCTGGATGAGCTTTGAGGTCCCTTCCAACAAACCACCAAAAAGTGGCACATCAAAATAACTCATCCAAAACTGAGGGGCTTGTTAGAACATCACAGCACATGCCTGAGCCCTCCTGTTAAACAGATCTCTTTCCTCAGCAGATGTGTGTCTGTTGTCTTTGTCTGACAAAGAGACAGAGAGAATCCTGCCTCCAGTTCTGGTGTCCCCAGCAGAAGGAGGACTCAGAGCTGCTGGAGGGAGGCCAGAGAGGCCACAAAGATGCTGCCAGGGCTGGAGCAGCTCTGCTGTGAGCACAGGCTGAGGGAGCAGGGGGGGTGCAGCCTGCAGAGAAGGCTCCAGGAGGAGCTCAGAGCTGCTGCCAGTGCCTGAAGGGATCCTGCAGGAAGGCTGCAGAGAGACTGCATTTCAATACCTGCAGGGGAGCTGCAGGCAGGCTGGGGAGGAACTGCTCAGAAGGGGCTGTGGGGACAGGCTGAGAGCAATGGTTTGGAACTGGAGCAGAGCAGAGTTAGGTTGGGCATCAGGAGGGAGTTGTGCAGAGTGAGAGTGGGGAGAAACTGGCACAGGCTGCCCAGGGCTGTGCTTGAGGCCCCATCCCTGGAGCCCTTCAAGCTGAGCCTTGCTGTGTCCCTGTGCAGCCTGCTCTGGCTGGAGCTGTCCCTGCTGCCTGCAGGGGGGTGGGCAGGATGCTCTTGGAGGGTCCCTTCCATCCCAGTGTGATCTGTGAATCAGTACAGCTGTACCTGCATATTTTTGTATTGACACCTCTGAGACTGCTGTGTGACACTTCCAGCCTGCAGAAGGCTGCCCTGCTGGTTGTGCAGGGCAGAAGCAGCAATGGGGTCAAGCATCTGTCCATGAAGCTGGAAATCTTGGCCCCTCTCACTGTCACGACTGCCTGGGGGAATATTTTATTATCAGATTGTTTGCAACTAGGACAGATTCATAGGATGGGTTGGGTTGGAAGGGAGCTTAAAGCTCAACCAGTGCCAACCCCCTGCCATGGGCAGGGACACCTCCCCCCAGCACAGCTTGCTCAAGGCCTCATCCAGCCTGGCCATCAGCCAGCACCTTGTGTGCAAGGAGCTTTTAGAGATTTATACACCTGGGCAGAGTAAGCCAAGGGTAAACATTTACCCTCTTCCCTGACTTGCTGCTTTGCTCTCTGCAGAGGGATTAGAAACCACTATCTTAAGACAACTAACTTGGAGTTACATTGCCTTGTCCCCCAGAAAATCTGGAATGTGACATTCACTGCAGCCAAGGATGTATTTCTAGGTGCTGTTTGATGATTTAAATGTCTTCTGCTAACAGACATCTTCGAGAGAGGTTCTCCTGCCTCTCTGCTCTGCCCTGCTAGGCCACATCTGGAGTACTGTGTCCAGCTCTGGGCCCTCCAGTTCAGGAGGGACACAGAACTGCTGGAGAGAGTCCAGCACAGAGCCACAAAGATGCTGAAGGGAATGGAACAGCTCTGTTAGAAGGAGAGCCTGAGGGAGCTGGGGCTGGGAGCTTGGAGAGGAGGAGCCTGAGAGGTGACCTCAGCAGTGGTGATAAAGATGTGCAGGTGAGTGCCAGGAGGCTGGAGCCAGGCTCTGCTGGGTGATGCCCAATGCCAGCACAAGAGGCAGTGGTGGAAGCTGAGGCATAGGAAGTGCCATGGGAACATGAGGAGGAATTTTTTCCCTGTGAGGGTGACAGAGCCCTGGCACAGGCTGCCCAGGGGGGCTGTGGAGTCTCCCTCTCTGCAGATATTCAAAGCCCACCTGGATGTGTTCCTGTGTGATCTGCTCTGCATGTTCCTGCTCTGGCAGGGGCCTTGGGCTGGATGAGCTTTGGAGGTCCCTTCCAGCCCCTGGCACTCTGTGATTCTGTGATGCTGTGATGCTGATGCTGTGATGCTGTGATTCTCTGATGCTCTGATACTGTGATGCTGATGCTGTGGTGCTCTGATGCTCTAATGCTGTGATGCTGTGATGCTGATGCTATGATGCTGTGATTCTGTGCTTCTGTGACACTGTGACGCTGTGATGCTGTGATGCTGTGACTCTGATGCTGTGATGCTGTGATGCTGTGACTCTGTGATGCTGTGATGCTGTGACGCTGTGATGCTGTGATGCTGTGACGCTGTGATGCTGTGACTCTGTGATGCTGTGATGCTGTGACTGACGCTGTGACTCTGTGACCCTGTGACACTGTGACACTGTGACGCTGTGATGCTGTGATGCTGTGATGCTGTGACTGTGACGCTGTGAGGCTGTGATTCTGTGACTCTGTGATGCTGTGACCCTCTGACGCTGTGACGCTGTGATGCTGTGATGCTGATGCTGTGATTCTGATGCTGTGGTGCTGTGATGCTGTGATTTTGTGATTCTGTGATGCTGTGACTCTGTGATGCTGTGACGCTGTGATGCTGTGACTGTGATTCTGCGATGCTGTGACTGTGATGCTGTGACACTGTAACGCTGTGATGCTGTGATGCTGATGCTGTGATGCTATGACGCTGTGACTGTGATGCTGTGATGCTATGATGCTGTGACGCTGTGATGCTGATGCTGTGGCAGTGTGACGCTGTGATTCATCAGACAGGCCAGCAAATGGCCAGTCCTGCTGTTGGGAACACCTGCAGTGTGTGAGGTGTTACTTTTGCTCCAGCAGCCTCTTGCCCATATGCCTCCTGGTGTTTTGATGACAGAATAAGAGTCAGCATAGACTGAATGCTGGGTTTGGTCTCAGATAGGCTATGTTTTGTTTTCTCTTCCTGTAGCAACAGAGCCCCATGGGCTTCAGAGCAGGCTTGGGAGTAACCCTGTGGTTTGGTGTCAGGCAGCCCAAAAGAACTGGAGGAGAACCTGGGTGGAGAAGGTCATGGGCTCAAGAGTTTCATACAAAGGAAAGCAGATCTTACTCAGTGCAGCCTCCCGAGGAGAGCAGCAGCTGTTTGTTCAGTGTTGACTGAGCTGGGCTCCAGTGCAGCAAGCAGCTTGGGGATGCTCTGCGCAGCTTAATCATTCTGCAGGCATCATGAAGGCAATGGAGCACTTCCTCTGCCCATCCCTGCCTGTGTCCCCTGCTGCTGAAGCAGTCCTGATGGGCACAGACTGCCACAGAATCACACTCGGTCTGTGCTGCCAGGCAACCAGGGACAGAATGAGGGGACACAGCCTCGTGTGCCAGGGGAGGTCTAGGCTGGATGGTAGGAGGAAGTTCTTGACAGAGGGAGAGATTGGCATTGGAATGGGCTGCCCAGGGAGGTGGTGGAGTGCCCATCCCTGGAGGTGTTTAAAAGGAGGCTGCTTGAGGCACTTGGTGGGAGGGTTTGGTTAATTAGAAAAGTTAGGTGATAGGTTGGACTCGATGATCCTAGAGGTCTTTTCCAACCTGCTTAATTCTGTGACTGGCATTGGAATGGGCTGTCCAGGGAGNCTCTGGCACCCTCACAGGGAAAAAATTCCTCCTCATGTTCCCATGGCACTTCCTATGCCTCAGCTTCCACCATTGCCTCTTGCCCTGGCATTGGGCATCACCCAGCAGAGCCTGGCTCCAGCCTCCTGGCACTCACCCTCTTTGCTGAGGTCACCTCTCAGGCTCCTCCTCTCCAAGCTCCCAGCCTCAGCTCCCTCAGGCTCTCCTCCTACCAGAGCTGTTCCATTCCCTTCAGCATCTCTGTGGCTCTGCACTCTGTGTCCCAGCTGCTATGAATGACATTTGCCCTCTTCTCCTGCCCACTGAACAGTTGCTCCTGTAGGTCCCTAACACAAGTGCTCTGGTCTTGTACAAGCCCTGCTGGATGTGCTGTGTGTGAGGCCAGAGCAGTGCCCCCAGCTAAGTCTGCCCTGCTGCTTAGCTGAGGTACCTGTGCCATCCTGTGCTGCTGCTGCAGAGCCTCCTGCCACTGCTCAGCCCACATTGCTCTTTTCATAGCATCCTAGGATGGTGTAGGTTGGAAGGGACCTCCTGAACCCCTCCAGGGAGGTTGTGGAGCCCAAAATGTGATCAAAGATCCCATTCTGTGCTTCTGTGCTCCACAACCTCCCTGGGCAACCTGTGCCAGTGTCTCCCCACCCTCACTTCTTCCTAACATCCAGTTTCAATCTTCCCTCTGCCAGTCTAAATCCATTCCTCCTCCTCCTGTCATGACAAGACCTTGTCAATAGTCCCTCCCCAGATCTCCTGTAGCCCATTTCAGATCCCAGAAGGCCACCCCATGGTCTCCTGGAAGCCTTCTCCTCTCCAGGCTGCAGAGCCCCAACTCTCTCAGCCTCCTCTCAACAAATTGATGACTTGGACGAAGAGCCAGGGCACAGACACACTTCAGCTGATGTGGATGAAAGAAAGTTCAGTGGAGGTCAAAGGAAAAGACAGAAAAACAGGAAAAATAAGCTTAGCAATAAACATGTTTTGCTGAGGGGAGGTTTTAACCTTCACCAAACAGGATGCATGATCAAAAGCTAATATTGGTGCAAGGTTTGTGGGACAGGAACCTTGCCAAAGGAGCTCTCAAAAACAGCCTGGGGGAGAAGGCCTTGAGGGTGCCAGTTGGTGCCCAAGTGCCCAGCAGCCAGCACTGGTGGCTGGCAGCCCAGAGGCAGCTGTGTGCTGGCTGCAGGCAGAGCAGGGAGAGCAGCAGCACAGGGAGGGGATTCTGCCCCTCTGCTCTGCTCTGCTCAGCCCTCACCTGCAGCACTGCCTCCAGGGCTGGGGAACACAGCACAAGGACCTGGAGCTGCTGGAGAGGCTCCAGAGAAGGCCACCAAGGGGATCAGAGGCTGCAGAACCTTCCCTGTGGGGACAGGCTGGGAGAGTTGGGGCTGTTGAGGCTGGAGAAGAGAAGGCTACAGGCAGACCTCAGAGCAGCCTTGCAGTGCTAGAAGGGGCTGCAGGAGAGCTGGGGAGGGACTTGTGCCAAGGGCTGGGAGTGCCAGGAGGAGGGACAATGGCTTTGAGCTGGGAGAGGGGAGAGTGAGAGTGGAGTGGAGAGTGGAGATTGTTGAGGGTGAGAGTGGTGAGACACTGGCACAGGTTGCCCAGGGAGGTTGTGGAGCACAGAGTGGAGAGGATCAAAGATCTCATTCTGTGCTTCTGTGCTCCACAATCTCCCTGGAGGTGTTTCAGGCCAGGTTGGATGAGACCTTTAGCAAGCTGTGCTGGTGGGAGGTGTCCATGCCCATGGCAGGGGAGGTTGGCACTGGCTGAGCTTTAAGGTCCCTTCCAACCCAACCTATTCTATGGAGCTATGAATCTGTAAAGAAGGTCTCTCTAAAGGGACCCTCCAGCCCTGAGGTACAGCAAAATGAAGTCATTAAGGCCCACATCATTCAGTGCCACCTGAAGGATGCTGGTTTGGAAATGCCAGAGGAGTACAAAAGCTTCACCCCTCCAGCTCAGGGCATCAACACAAGAAAAATGATTCACCAGGAAACCACAGCAGAGCCTGGAGGTTTATAAATAGAAATCAGGTGTGAATCATGGTAAGGAAAGGTCCCAGAAAACCACCTTGCTTCAGTCCAGAACATTCAGACCTTTGTGAGAAGCTTTCTGCTTGCTTCTGTAGTTGTAGTTTTCAAACCCACACATTTGCTCTTTGGGAGCATCTCCTCCTCCCCCTCACTCAGCTCATGTGGGGAGTGTGCTGAGAGATGTGCCAAGCCTGGGCACTTGTCCTGGCTGTTGGGTGATGTAGTGGCACCCACATGCAGCTGTTGTGATTTCCTTCACCAGTGGCTAAAGGACAAACTGATTTTTTTTTTCCCTGCTGCTGTCTGATTGCAGATTCAGGGAACCATAGAATGGGTTGGGTTGGAAAGGACCTCAGTGCCATAGGCAGGGACACCTCCCACCAGCACAGCTTGCTCAAGGCCTGATCCAAGCTGGTCCTGAACACCTCCCTGGGCAACCTGTGCCAGTCTCTCCCCACCCTCACTCTCAACAATCTCTTCCTCCTCTCCACTCTGTGCTCCACAACCTCCCTGGGCAACCTGTGCCAGTCTCTCCCACCCTCACTCTCAACAATTTCTTCCTTCTCTCCACTCTCACTCTCCCCTCTCCCAGCTCAAAGCCATTGCCATCATCCTGGCACTCCCAGGCCTTGTCCAAAGTCCCTCCCTCATCCACCACTGAGGTTTCCCTCTTGCAAGCCTTGGCCAAACTGCTCTAGAGCCAGGGGCCACATCCTGCCTTGCTTGATGGGTAAAGCTCCTCCTGTCTTATCAAATATGCCTTGGGTTTTCTTTGGGGTGCCATGGGCACAGAAGTTGGTGCCTGGACCTGCAAGAGCAATTTCTTGGAGAGGGAGGCAGGTTTTGCCCCCTGGGCTGGGTTCCACAGCTCTCCAAAAGTGCTTCTTGGAGTTTCTATTGCCTGTGGTTTCTGATCTGGGAGTGAGGAGCAGCAGTGCAGACACAGCCTGCAGAGGTCATGGCCCTCTGGAACCCACAGATCACAGGACTCTGGGGGCTCCTGCAGAGAACAGCAAGAAGGGAGAGGCCCTGTGAGTCAGACCAGGGGTTTGGTTTGGTTTGGGGTTTTTTCAGCTCACAGGTTTGTATTTCTGTGTCTCAGATCCGAGTATCTTGTAATTGAGCCCATTCTTGGACTGGCTCCAGCCATCTTCTGGAGAACTTGTAATTATGTCAGCTGAGACAAGGTATTGACAGAAGTTGCTGCAACATCAGGAATTGGGAAGAAGGAATCTCATCACCAGTGTGGGGCAACCATGCTGCTAATTCTCACTGCCTCTTTTTGGACCAGGTTGGATGAGGCCTTGAGTGACCTGTGCTAGTAGGAGGTGTCCCTGCCTATGGCAGGGGGTTGGAACTGGCTGAGCTTTGAGGTCCCTTCCAACCTTACCATTCTATGATTCTATGACCTAGTAAGCATACAGCCACACCAGAGATTCACAGAATCACAGAATGGGTTGGATCTAATCTCTCTCATTAAAATACTCCAATTAACCTCAAACCAGCACACCAACTAAATCAGAGTCACAGAATGGTTCAGGTTGGAAGGGACCTTAAAGCTCATCCAGCTCAAAGGCCCTGCCATGGGCAGGGACACCTCCCACCAGCACAGTTTGCTCAAGGTCTCATCCAACCTGGCATTGAACACCTCCAGGGAGGTTGTGGATCACACAAGCACAGAAACACATTCTGCATTCTGTACTTCTGTGCTCCACAACCTCCTTGGGCAACCTGTGCCAGTCTCACCACCCTCACTTGCAAGAATTTCTTCCTCATCTCCCCTCTCCCAGCTCCAAGCCATTGTCCCTCCTCCTGACACTCCCAGCCCTTGTCACGAGTCCCTCCCCAGATCTCCTGCAGCCCCTTCAGGTACTGGAAGACTCTGAGGTCTCACTGGAGCCTCCTCTTCTCCAGGTTGGACACCCCCAACTCTCAGCCTGTCCCCACAGCAGAGGTTCTGCAGCCTCTGATCACCTCTGTGGCCTCCTCTGGACCCTCTCCAGCAGCTCCAGGTCTTTCTCATGCTGTGTTCCCCAGCACTGGAGGCAGTGCTGCAGGTGAGGTCTGAGCAGAGCAGAGCAAGAGCAGAGCTGAGCAGAGCAGAGCAAAGCAGAGCTGAGCAGAGCAGAGCAGAGCAGAGCAGAGCTAAGCAGAGCAAGAGCAGAGCAGAGCAGAGCAAAGCAGAGCTGAGCAGAGCAAGAGCAGAGCTGAGCAGAGCAAGAGCAGAGCTGAGCAGAGCAGAGCAGAGGGGCAGAATCCCCTCCCTCCCTCCTCCTGCAGCCTGAGTTCTCCACCTGAGTTGGGGGTTGTGTCTTGTCTTGCCCCCCAGAAAGGTTCCCTGGGCTGTTTGGTGCATTGGCACACTCACTGCACAGCCTTCGCCCGTGTGGGTGGAAGCAGCAGGAACGCGCAGCTAAGGGCAGATCACTGGCACCGTCGTAAATCACGGCGAGCACCGGGGCCGTGCCCCGGGAACGCCTCGAACAGATCGTTCCGGAGATAGCCGAGGTGTGCCCCTGCCAGCCGCAGCCGCTGCGGCGCGGCCGCCCTGCGGAACGTGAGGCGGCATGAGGCTTGCACCTGAAAGATGCAGGACAGGGCTCGGTGCAATTGAGAAACAGGAAATCCCGGGGAGGTGGCAGGGATCAGAGGCTTTGGCAGGAGTTCTGGGTGCTGTGCCCAGGGGTGGGAATGTGAGGGTGAGTGTTTGGGGAGGAAGGAGGGAGCCCAGGGAAAACCTTGCGGCTGCTTGGTGAGCCATGGGATGTGTGCTTGGCACTGGCTCTCCCAGGTAGAAGGAGAGGATAGTGCAGGAGGAAGGAAGGGGGGAAAAAAACACTCTCAAGGAAACTGAAAGAAAAGCAGGGATGGCTGTGCCAGGTCAGCTTTACCCCCCAGAAGAGGTCATGGAGAGCGGGCAGAGTCTATGCCACCTGTAGGCAGGCACACAGCTTGGAGGCAGGCACACAGCCTGGTGGCAGACACACAGCTCAGTGGCAGGCACACAGCCTGAGCATGCTTCAGCCACTGTTTCGTTTTTCAATTGGATTATAATTGCAGCCCCTTGGGCATTTCCTGACAGCAAGTAGGAAATTTGTCAAATCCTCTTCTTTTCCCAGCACTATAAAAACAAACAAACAAACAAAAAAAGCAATGCAAGTCCCCATTAGCACAGGATATTCCCCACCCTACCATAAAAGATCCACTTCCCTTTTTTTCTAAAGCCAGTGTGTAAAGAAAAACCACCAAAAAGCAGATCAGCTCTTCAAAACTCCTTGAAGAGTGACTCCTGGAAGCTCCTCTTGGTCCTCAGGAAGAAATAATTTTCACTCGTGAGTTTGGGATTGCTTTGATGCTTTGCCCAAGTTTCCTCCCTGCTGGATCTATCCCATTTGGAGAGCAGATGTAGTTGTGTGACAACCAGGAGCCAACTTGCTAGTGCCACAAAAAGCTACTCCACAGAGGGGAACCTCTTTGTCCCAAACGTTTTCTTAGCCTGAAATGGATCAAAATATCATTTGCTTGCGGTTCTTGCTTCAGGGAAAACTTGGGGAAGCTTTCACCACGTTGTAGCCACAGAAATGAGAGTAACACTGCATGTGACCACATTGTCTTTGGAGGTAGGGCAAGGAAAACAGAGGTTGTTTAGTGTGGAGAAAAGGAGGCTGAGGGGAGACCTCATTGCTCTCTACAGCTCCCTAAAAGGAGGCTGGAACCAGGTGGGGTTGGTCTCTTCTTCCTAATAACGAGTGATAGGATGAAAGGAAATGGCCTTAAGTTGCACCAGGGGAGGTTTAGGTTGAACACTAGAAGAAACTTCTTCACTTGAGAAGGTTCTCAAAGCCTGGCACAGGCTGCCCTGGGAGGTGGTGGAATCTCCATCCCTGGAGGTGTATCCATGAGGCAGAGGTGCAGTGCTGAGGGCCGTGGTTTAGCCTCAGCCTCGGCAGAGTGAGAGAAGGGTTGGACTGGGTGACGCAAAAGGGCTTTTCCTACCCAAATGATTCTGTGTTTCTATGACATTTGGGGAAGTTCATAGAAAGAAGAACCTGCAGTGGTGGGTCAGAAGAAGAGCAACGTGCATTTTGACACAGAACTGTAGAAAGGACTTGAATTTGCAGGAAGGATTTTGGCAAGAGGAGCTGTGCCAGAGGCTGCCAGCCAGGGCTGTGCGGCAGGTGCTCAGGGGCTGCAGCAACACCCAGGCTCTGGTTTTGTGGTGGGGCCATGCTGGGGCTTCAGGAAGGGCCCCTGGGAGGCACCAAGGGCTCCTGGGGAGGGAAAAGTGTCTCTGTGATGTGGGGGTGGGAGGTGGCAATGGCCAGCAGGCTCTGGGAGGAAGCCTGGAGGTGACACTAGGGGTGGCACAAGGGGTGACCACAGAGGGGTCCATGCTGACGACTGATGGGACAAGAGGGAATGGCCTCAGATTGTCCTGGGGGAAGTTTAGATTGGCTGTTACAAGACCTGTGCTGGAGGGGCTCTTGGACACTGGGGTAGGCTCCCCAGGGCAGTGGTTGAGTCCCCATGCCTGGAGGTGTTTGGATATGGTGCTGGGGTTTGGCACCAGGCTTGGTGAAGGTGGATGGTCACTTGATGATCTTGGGGGGTCTTTTGCAACTGAAAAGAAGCAATGATTTCATGGTTTGAAGAGAAGGCTCTGGGGAGACCTCACTGTAGTGTCTCAGTACTCGGAAAGGGCTGATTGGAAAGCTGGGGACAGACTTTTGAGCAGGGCCTCTTTATGACAGGACAAGGGTGGTGGGCTTGAACTCAGAGGGGGATTTAGACAAGATATGAGGAAGACAATTTTTACAATACAAGTGGTGAACCTCTGGCCCAGGTTACCTAGAGAGGTGGGAGATGCCCATCCCTGCAGCCATCCCAGGTCAGGTTGCTTGGGGCTCTGAGCAACTTGCTCTAGCTGCCAATGTCCCTGTTGGCTGCGGGAGAGGATGAATTTCAAAGGTCCCTCCCAACGTGATCCCGAGCGGGACGGGGGCTGGCAGGGCAAGCGCAGCCCAGCCCCGGCGCAGCGGTGCCGTGAGGCAGCGGGAGCCCAGCGCCGGGGCGGGCAGGGCGGTGCTGCCCAGGTAGCGGGGGCCGGGCTCGCCGCCGCCGCTCCCCGCTCGGCTCGGGTTACCTGGGCGGGCCGCGGCTTGGCTCTTCCCGTCTGGCCCAGCCCCCTACGACGGGAAGTGGGAGCGCGGGGCCGCGCCGGGGCCGCTGGAGCCATGGGTACCGCCGGGCTCCCGCTGCTCTTCGCCGTCTGCTGGCTGGGCACCGCGGGGACGGCGACAGGTGGGCACGGGAAAGGAAGGGAAAGGAAGGAAAGGCAAGGCAAAGGGAAGGGGCGGCAAAGGGAAGGGACGGGGAAGGGACGGCGAAGGGAAGGCAAAAGGAAAGGACGGCAGAGGGAAGGCAAAGGGAAGGGACGGCAAGGGAAGAGAAGGCACAGGGAAGGACAGCAAAGGGAATGCAAAGGGAAGGACGGCAAAGGGAAGGGCCGGCAAGACACGGCGAGGAGCGGGAGCACTGGCCGGCTGCCGGGCCAGCCCCTCTCCGCTTTCCCCAGCCGCGGTGCCGCTGCGGGGGTCGTGGTTGGGAAAGCGGCGAGGCAGCCGCTGAGAGCCCTTCCCGCTGGGCTCGGTGCGGGGAGATCCGCGTCCTTTGGCGAAACGCTTTCATTTTGTGTGGGACACGTTTTGTGCTGGGAACGCCGGCAGATCCTCTCCGCTTCCCGGTGCGACAGCCCTTGGCGGGACTGGCAGGAATCTTTTCAGCTCCAGCCTCGGTTCCCGGAGCTGTCTGATGCCCTAGAAGCGCGGCAGAGCCTCTGCCTGTCCCTCTGCAACGAGTTCCTGGAAATGAGGCGGAGGAGCCCGGAGCAAGCGGCTCCCGGTGCTGGGGTCTCGGTCCCTCATCTCTGCGGTACTTTTCGTTTCCAGTTTTTGGAAGCACAAACGTCTCTAGAATCCTAGAATCGTTTCGGTTGGAAAAGATTTTTGAGATGAGCGAGTTGCGGGGAAGATGAGTGCGTGGCTGTGAGGGTTCGATAAGCAGCTTTGGTTTTGCTCTTTGCTTAATGTTACACGAAATCGATTCTAAACATCGGGGAATCGTTATTTATTTCTTTATTTTCAACTGGCTGCGATGCGTGTTCTAGCCGTGAAATCAGCCTTCAGAAAATCAAGGAGGACGAAATACAAAGTATTTGATGTTGCAACTCTTATTACGATATCTGCCGGGAAGGATTTGCTGCGGTTTCCCCACGAGGGCTTTCGGAAATCCAAGTCTTGGCTCCGCTTGGGCTCGGCTGGCTGCTGCTCGGCGTTCCCTCAGCGGCAGCGCCGTGGGGTTGAGGGTTAAGAGTGAAATAGTCTCCTACCTATCTTTTATAGTTGGTCTTTTGAGTTGTTCTGCTGAATCGCTGCAGTCAGGCCGCCTGTGTACTTCGTGCAACGAAAGTACGAGGCTGGCCAAGCCTATCAATGAAAGCAAATCCTCAGCTGAATGCGACGTTGAAGCATAAGGCTCTGAATTTTATAGATAAAGACCTACTAGATAAAGCTTTTCATGCTAATAAAATGCGTTGGTCGATTTATAAACCTTGGGCATTCTCCCTTTTGACCCTCTGTGCTTGGAGATCTCCGACCTTAAGCACAGCTCCTCCTAATCAAACCTGTTAAAAGGCAAAGATACAAAGAATGGCAGCTGGGCTGACCCTTCGGGTTTTGGTAATGGTTTGGGTGGTTTGGTTTTTTTGGTTTGGTTTTTGTGTGTGTGTGTGGGTAATCAAAACTTTGATCATGAAACAACAGAATGCTTGCAGCTGTGTAGGCTTATCGAGCAATTTCGTTTTTCATGTGCTCTAAAGGACTCCATATTTGCAAACTCAAAGCCTCGGTGCTGTTTCTAAAACCCATCCTAAGGGGTTTTGGGGTTTGTTTGTTTGGTTGGTTGGTTTTTTTGGGGGGGTTGTGTGGGGTTTTTTCTGTGTGTTTGTTTTTTGTTGCTGTTGGGTTTGTGTTTTGGTTGTGTTTTTTTGTTTGTTGGTTGGTTTGTTTTGGTTTTGTGGGTTTTTTTTGTGGGTGGAATGGATAACAGGCACAGGTGTTCTGGCTGGGTTCAGTTTTCTCAGAGAAGTTAGTATTAAGAATAATAAATTTCTCTTCTCTGCTTCCAAGGCCAGCTAATGCTTGAACAAACAAAGCCCCAAAACTTTAAGTATTAAAAAAAAACAAAAACCAACAGCACCCAAAAAAACCCACAAACAAAAACCACCAAACCAAAGAAAACCAAACAAACAGGAAAAAAAAAAAGCTAAACTTATTTAGACCGAAGCAGTAAATCCCAGTAGTCATTATTGTCATCGTGAGCATGTGTCACACAGACACCCTGGTGGCAGTAACGTCTGATCTCTGCCATTGCCTCTCCCTTTACCGTGCAAAGGGCTGAAGGAGTTCACGGAGCCTGATGAATTTCTCTCCAGCTTTGGCAGTTCTGGGACATGTAAGACTCTGGTGTCACAGAGGCTTTGAGCAGCATCTGCTTGAAATAAGCTGGTTCGCCTCCCTGTCTGCCTCAGCAGAAGGAAATGTTGCTGCACGGATGGGAAAGCTGATCTAGGTGGAATTATTCTGCCCTTCCCTTATGTGCTTCCTCAAATGTTAAGGTGAGCTGTTCCTGGTTTCCCGGGACACCTTTCCTGGAATGAGCAAAACCATCAGCGCTAGAATCATAGAATCCCAGAGTGGTGAGAGTTGGAAGGAACCTGCAGAGATCATGGAGTTCATGCCCCACCCTGACAAAGCAGAGTCACCCTTAGGTGACACAGAAACTCATCATACAGATGGGTTTTGAACTTCTCCAGAGGAGGAGACTCCACAACTTCCCTGGGCAGCCTGCTCCAAGGCTCCAGCACCCTCACAGCGAAAAGGTTGATGTCAGTTGGAAGTGTTTGTGACACTGCTGCTTCTTGAGAGTGTTTTGTTTCTACAAATAGGCAGTGGTGCTTCCGCAGCGTTACTGTAGATACCTTTCAGAAGGTCTTTTGGCCTCTTCCTTAGTATCTTTTCAGAGCACGCATTAGAGTAGCCCTTTAAACCGACACGATTCATTTTCTTAGGGAATTACCATTCGGTCATTGTTTTTCCCTAGAACTGGAGTCTGACACATACTTGATTTTTTTTTTTTTTTCCTGGCAGTTTCCAATATTCTGCCATGTTTCCCTTCTTGCTTTTCTTGTGTCTGCCTCTTGAGCAGGCTGTGACTCAGCGCACAAGAGCAGGCAAGGGTCAACGCACAAATGGATCTAACCCAGAGACTATCTCTGAGTGGTGGCTCTTTCTCTGCTTCCACCTTGCTTTTGAGGAGGTGAAAAAATGTGCTGCTGGAGTGTGCCTGCGGTAAATGACTGTGCCACGCTGGCTCTGCTTTACGGTGCCAGAGCACAGTAATAAAAGTTTAATAGGTGAGTAATTGGCAAAGTGCTGTGGTTTCTTTGTTGTTTCTTAACGCTCTCGGTTTTGCTTGGATCGGGCTGAATAATTGAGGCTGTGGCATAGAGCAAGAAGTAATCGCTTCTCTTTTTCGAGTTTTCTCTCCGGAGCTGCGTCCTTAGGTAATTTTGGGGTGGAATGAAGGTGTTCATTGCTCCTGAGGATGTTCAGACTCCTTTTGCTAAAGGTTCAGCACGCAGGATGCAAACTCACAGCAGAAAGGACCTGAAAACTTGGGGCTCATCCTCCTCCCACGAGCATCAATTTTGTTACCACAGCCACTACGTGGCTGCATTCTGCAATCTCTCTTAAGTATTGGTGTGTTTGGGTTTTTTTCCTTTGGGTGCATTTGTTATAATTATTCGACTGATGGCCGGACTGAGGTGACAGGAGTAGTAGAAACAGTGCAGTAGCTCATCAGACAGCGAGTCCAAGCTGAAGAAGTCGAGAAGTCGTTTGCCTTCTTCTCTGTCAATATTACTAAAGCAAAAAATGTGGGGAAACAGGAGAGTTACCGTGGAGAACTTCTCTCTTTCAGGAGGAAAAGTTCTTCCGCCTCCATCCAACCTGAGCTACTCATTTGTCCAAATCTGCACTCTGAACTGGACGTGGAACCCCCTCGAGAACATCAGCAGCAGCTGCGACCTGAAGTATTCCAGCTACGTTGTGATCAATGAGGTGCCACAGGACACCAAGGTGAGCGCATCGCCTCTGCCGGCTCTGCTGCGGCCCTGCGGGTCAGGCTCTGTGCCTGCAGGAATACAGAAACGCAGCCTGGAGAGCTTGGCGCGGGAGCAAAACCCGAGCTGTGAGTCACAGCAGCCTGGGGGCTCTGCGGATCAGAAGGATCTGTCTGCCACTCTCGGATATCTGAGCTGCTGCTGCTGACAGAAATAATTATTATTATTGTCGTTATTATTATTGCTGTTCATATTATTGTTATTATTATTATAGTTATTATTATTATCGTTATTGTTATCATTATCCTAATTTTTTTAATTTGTTTTTATCCTTTTTTTCTTACGTTTCCCCCTTCTTTTTATTTATTCATTTTTCTTCTTTTATTATTATTATTATATATAATTTAATCTAAACAACACCCATAATAATATTATGTATCATTTAACAACAACAATAACAGTAATAATAATAATAACAGTGATAATAACAGTGATAAAAGCTGTTGTTGTTGTTATCATTATTGCCATTATCCTAATTTTTTAATTTGTTTTATTATTTTTTCTTACTTTTTTCCTTTTTTATTTATATTTTTATTCTTTATTAATAACAATAATAACGACAACAATAATAATAATTTAAACAACAACCATAATAATATTATGTATCATTTAACAGCTATTATAACAGTAATAATAATGTTATTAAAATAATACTAATCCTAACAATTATTATTATTGCTATTATTGCTATTGCTATTATTCCATCTCTGATCATGCAGCTTTCTAGAAATAAAATATATCTATACAGGGCAGTCTACATCCTTAAGACTGAGCCCTAATTCAAGAGGGACAGGAATCTACTTGAGAGAGTTCCACAGAGGGCTACAAGGATGCTTGAAGGGGCTGCAGCACTGCCTGAGGAGGAGAGGCTGAGAGCTCTGGGGCTGAGAGTCTGCAGAGGAGAAGGCTGAGAGGGGATCTGAGCAATGTCTATCAATAGTTGAAGGCTGGGGGTCAGGAAGGAAGGGATAGGGACAGCCTCTGCTCACTTATGCCCTTAGCATAGGACAAGGGCAAAGGATGGAAGCTGCAGCACAGGAAGTTCCACCCCAACATGAGCAAGAGCAACTTGCCTGGAAGGATCCCAGAGCCCTGGCACAGGCTGCCCAGAGAGGTTGTGGAGTCTCCTTCTCTGGAGCCTTTCCAGCCCTGCCTGGATGTGTTCCTGTGCGACCTGCGCTGGATTCTCTGCTCCTGCTCTGGCAGGGGGGCTTGGACCGGGTGGTCTCCAGAGGTCCTTTCCAACCTCTAACATCCTGGGATCCTGTAAAATGGTAATTTGCAGAGGCTGACCTCCTTCGCTTTGGATTCTATTTAAGAAGGAGGTGTGCACCTTGGTGCAGCTGGGGTTTGGCAGCCTGGCATCTTTGGGAGGTTACACCAAGTGCTAGCACGTTCTGATGTTTTCCCTGTTCCTACACTTACAATGATTCATGGGGGTTGTGTTATGGAGGCAACATGGAACACATTTGTTCCCTGGCACAGAAATGGTGCAGCTTTGGTTTTGGGCTTTTGTTTGTGTGTCCCTGTTAGATGCTTTGCAGCCCAGATGTGATCCTTGGTGTGGATTAGCAACTGTTTGTTCAGGACTGCAATTTCAACCTCAACGTGAGGAAAAGCTTCTTTACACTGAGGGTGCTGGAGCCCTGGAGCAGGCTGCCCAGAAAGGTTGTGAAGTTTCCTTCTCTGGAGGCTTTCAAGCCCCACCTGGACGTGTTCCTGTGTGACCTGCTCTGGGTGAGCCTGCTCTGGCAGGTGGGTTAGACTGGATGATCTCTGGAGGTCCCTTCCAACCCCTAACACTCTGTGATTCTATGACTGCCATGGTTAGCACAGGAGCTATGTGATAGCTGCTTTCAGACTTTATTGCCAGTCAGACAGCATTGCTATCAGTCCACAGCTCTACACCATGAGAATGGGAAGCCTTGGGCACATACTGGCACATGGGGTTGGCACTGCTGCTTCCGACATGGTTAAAATCAATAGAAAGCCTCTTGAGGCAGCCTGCTGCCTTGAGCCCTATTAGAGTTTTACAGCTCCATGTTTACAGTGGCCTCTTCACAGCACCTGCTGCCCTCTTTCTGACAGCTCCAGGATATCCTGCACCTGAAGCAGGGCTGTTGGTTGCACAAACAGCTGAGGTGATTTAATGGCCTCACAGCGCTAAAAAGGCCAGCAGGAGGTTGTTTTCTTCTCTCAGGCAACCAGCACCAGAACAAGAGGACACAGTCTCAAGCTGTGCCAGGGGAGGTTTAGGCTCGAGGTGAGGAGAAAGTTCTTCACTGAGAGAGTCATTCCCCACTGGAATGGGCTGCCCAGGGAGGTGGTGGAGTCACCGTCCCTGGAGGTGTTCAAGGCAGGTTTGGACGTGGCACTTGGTGCCATGGTCTAGTCTTGAGGTCTGTGGTAATGGGTTGGACTTGATGATCTTTGAGGTCTCTTCCAACCTTGCTATACTGTGATACTGTGATACTTGATTTTGGCACTCCCTTCTCTAATTATCTGCCTTGGACTTCTAGCCTGGCAAACCTGCCAACTC
This sequence comes from Ramphastos sulfuratus, assembly GCA_013399055.1. Lineage (NCBI taxonomy): Eukaryota > Metazoa > Chordata > Aves > Piciformes > Ramphastidae > Ramphastos > Ramphastos sulfuratus. The sequence goes on from WBNM01026969.1 coordinate 34,896, forward strand.
AGCAGAAACCTACTGGCTTCATTAGCAAATTAACACCTTAGAAATCTGCTTGGGTAATGTGCTGAGAGCTGGTGAAAAGCAGCAGCAGCAGCAGCAGCAGAGAGAAGTGGGTCAGTGGCTTCCCACCACAGGCTGAGCCAGGCTGGAACACTTTGCTGCAGCTTTGTTTGCATCACAGCTGGTGGAACCTGGGGGTGTTCATTTGGTTTCCCTGCCCTCTCATAACTGCCAAGATTTTTTTTTTTTTAATGAAAAGAAATAAAACATAAATAAAATTAAAACAATAAAATAGTGAAATTAATGTTTTATTTATTTTCATTTTAAAAAAAAAATTCTTCTTCTTATTTTTCTTGTTCATTACCATTCTATGATTTGTTTCTCCCCTGCCCCCGCCTCTGCCCTGAGAGTGTCTCTTTCGTGCAGGTCTCTTTCTTTCTTGTGCCTTTCTTTTCCTTTCAGGGAGTTCTTCCTCCATTCTTTGATCATAACAAAGATTTTTAACTTCTCAATCTATTTTTTTTTTTTTGTTTGTTTCTTGTTTCCAGTAGAGCCAACCGCATCCCCTTAGCCCAATAAAAGCTGCTTAACGAAGTGTATGCTAAAGAGCCTTTCCCTGAGCCTGGCACAAAGACATTACCTCCATCATGCCTCCTGAAGGTGGAAGCTTGTTCAAAGGTCCCTTCCAACCTGACCCATTCTGTGATCCTTGAGCCCCATGTGATGTCACTGTGTTTGATAAGCCACTTACCAATTTTTGATAGGCCTTGTTTCCCCTTCTTTTTCCTCCTTAAATTCATACAAACTCCTCTTGTTGCTTCCTGGTTCCATCTCCAACTGCTTTGTTCCGTTCGCCATGCACTGGTGCACGCACAGAAGGAGGAAGGTTAGGTCTGTGAGCTGCTGTTCATAGCACACTTAGTATGAACATGCTTAGCACAGAGTGGTTTCAGTGGGAGGAGACCTTTAAGACCCTTGATTCCAACCATTTTCTAACCCTACCAAGGCTGGTGCTAGACCGTGGCCCTCAGCACCACATCTCTGCATCTTAGCTTACATTATACATGAAGGATTCTCTAGGATTGCTTTACCCCATGTATAGAATCATAGAATCACGGAATGGGAAGGTTGGAAGGGACCTCAAAGCTCAGCCAGTTCCAACCCCCTGCCATAGGCAGGGACATCTCCTACTAGTACAGGTCACTCAAGGCCTTGTCCAACCTGGTCCTGAACACCTCCCTGGGCAACCTGTGCCAGTGTCTCACCACAGATGTGATGTTGGATCTTTTAGTCAGCAGCCTGAGAGGGCATTTCAGGAGTGCTGGTCAGTGGGTGTCTGTCAGGAGGATGGGACCAGGCTTTTAACAGCGGTGCCCTGTGACAGGACAAGGGGTAAGGGGCACAAAGTTGGACATAAGGAGTTCCATCTAAAGATGAGGAGGAACTTCTTTAATTCAAGGGTGCTGGAGCAGTGGATGAGTTGTGAAGGCTTCTTCTCCAGAGACATTCGAAACCCTCCTCAACCTGCTGCTGTGTGACCTTCTCTAGGTGACCTTGCCTTGGCAGGAGGGTTGGACTGAAAGGGCTTTTGAGGTCTATTCCAACCCCTCCCATTCTGTGTTTCTGTGACTATAGTCACAGATCCCTGCATGGCCTTTACCTGGGTCTCTAGGTCACCACAGCAGTAGTTTTCCTTTGGTGCATTCTGAGCGCGGGCGCTGATTTGAGGCTAATCAGAACACTTTGAGAGGAATTAGATTGTTGGCTGAAAGATCCAATTTGCAATGAAAAGGAAATGATGATGATGTCTGTGTCAGCCACTTGTTCTGCTGAGAGATACAGAAACAAGAAACACAAACAAAAGTCAATCAGCCTCTGTCTGACTGCCACCTGCTTCGCTAAGTCCTCTGCCTGGACCCGCGTAACCCCAACTAATCACTTTGCTTCTGTCTTCTTCTCTGGCAATCTCTCTCCTTGCATGTAAGAGATTCTGAGATAAGGGAGGAGGTGTTGGAAAGAAAGAGGGGAGTTGGTTTAAAAGCCCTCCTGGGCAGTTCTGCTGTTCAGAAGGGGGTTTTGTATTTCTGTATTACTTTTAACTTGCCTATAACTGCATATAGTTGTAAATGTCTGTATGGATTGTGTCTACAGGCTTGTAAATGTTGTCTTGCTGTAAATACAGCTTCATTCCCTAACTTCCAGCTGGCTGAGTTAGTCTGCTGAACTCATGGTGGGGGTGGGAAACTCCCAAGCCACCACAGCTTGCCTGATGAGGACTAAGCTGAGTGCTGCTGAGGCTCCCCACGTTGGCAGGGGCTGCAGTGCATTCTCTCATTGGTAGGAATTCCCTTTAGTTTTCTGATGCAGTTTGCCAAATGTTGTGGTTTTCTTTCCACCCCTTCCTCTAAACCCAGGCATGGAGCAAGAACCACTTCCGCCTGATCGAGAGCTGCCTGAACGAGGAGATGCGCTTCAGAGTGCGGAGTGAGTGCAGGGGGGACAACACCACCGAGCCCAGCAGATGGGTGGAGACCTCTCTCCTGCCAAAAGGTAATACCTGCAGCAGCCAGCACCAGGTGAATGGCTGAGAGCAGCCCTGAGGAACAGTCCCTGGGGGTCTGGGGTGATGAAAAGCTCAAGATGAGGCTGCAGTGTGAGTGCAGCCCAGACAGCAACTGTGTGCTGGGCTGCAGCAAGAGCAGTGTGGGCAGCAGGGCAAGGGAGGGGATTGTGCCCCTTTGCTCTGCTCTCCTCAGACCCCAGCTGCAGTCCTGTGTGCAGTTCTGGAGCCCCCAGCACAGGAAGGACATGGAAGTGTTGGAGCCAGTGCAGAGGAGGCCACCAAGGTGCTGAGAGGGCTGCAGCAGCTCTGCTGTGAGGACAGGCTGAGAGAGTTGGGGCTCTGCAGCCTGGAGAGGAGAAGGCTTCCAGGAGAGCTTGGAGTGGCCTTGCAGGATCTGAAGGGGGCTAGAGGAGGGCTGTGGAGGGACTATTGACAAGGTCTTGTCATGACAGGATGAGTAATGGGTTTGAAGTGTCAGAGGGGAGATTGAAACTGGATGTTAGGATGAGGTTGTTTGCAGTGAGGGTGATGAGACACTGGCACAGGTTGCCCAGGGAGGTTGTGGAGCACAGAATGTGATCTTTGATCAACTCCATGTTGATAGTTTGACCTGATGATCTTTTCCATCCATTGTGATTCTGTGAATGTAGAACTCAGCAGCTTGTTGAATAAATAAGTGACTTAATTACTGAGAGTAGTTATAAAGAGGTGGCTGAGGTCTACAAAGCTGTGCACAGCAAAATGAATAGAGACAAATATATGTTTTTGTTTGTTTGTTTGTTTCCTGACTTTCAGAAATCAAGGGTCCCTGGATGAATTGTTAGGTGTTAGGTTGGAGACTGAGCTGTTGGTAGGCAGTGAAGGGGAAAAGGATCTGGGGGGTCCTGGTGGATGGGAGGGTGAGCATGAGCCAGCAATGTGCTCTGGTGGCCAGGAGAGTCAATGGCAATCTGGGATGGGTTCAAAGGGTTGTGGTGAGTAGGTCAGAGAGGTTCTCCTGCCCCTCTGCTCTGTCTTGCTGAGGCCACATCTGGAGTACTGTGTCCAGTTCTGGGCCCCTCAGTTCAAGAGGGACACAGAACTGCTGGAGAGAGCCACAAAGATGCTGAAGGGAATGGAACAGCTCTGGTAGGAGGAGAGCCTGAGGGAGCTGGGGCTGGGAGCTTGGAGAGGAGAAGACTGAGAGGTGACCCCAGCAATGGTTATGTGCAGGGTGAGTGCCAGGAGGCTGGAGCCAGGCTCTGCTGGGTGATGCCCAATGCCAGGACAAGAGGCAATGGTGGAAGCTGAGGCATAGGAAGTGCCATGGGAACATGAGGAGGAATTTTTTCCCTGTGAGGGTGCCAGAGCCCTGGAACAGGCTGCCCAGGGGGCTATGGAGTCTCCCTCTCTGCAGATATTCAAGACCTGCCTGGATGTGTTCCTGTGTGATCTGGTGTAGGTGATCCTGCCCTGGCAGGGCTTGGACTGGCTGAGCTTTGGAGGTCCCTTCCAGCCTCTGGCACTCTGTGATGCTGTGTGAGTCTCAGAATCATTTTGGGTAGAAAGGAGTCCAACCATTCTCTAACTCAAACAGGTCTAGTGTCCCTCAGCACCAAAGGACCTTAGGAAGCAGATTTCAAGGAATAATGTGTTTGTCTGGATGCTGGAAGCTAGGATGAGGAACTGGCTGGATGGTCACATCCAGAGGGCTCAATGGCTTGAAGTCCAGATGTAGACTTGGCACCAGAGTGCCAAGTGGTGTCCCTCAGGGGTCTGTACTAGGACCTGTGCTGTTTAATCAATGGCACACAGTGAGGTCAAGGCACCATCAGCAAGTGTGCAGATGGCACCAAGCTGAGTGGTGCTGCCAGTACACCGGAGGGACAGGATGGAACCCAGAGGGACCTGGGCAAGCTGGAGAGGTGTACCCAGGGGAACCTCATGAGGTTCAACAAGAGCAAGTGCAGGGCCCTGCAGCTGGGCCAGAACAATCCTCACTGTCAATACAGACTGGGGATGGAGGTGATGGAAAGCAACCCTGAGGAAAAGGACTTGGGGGTGCTGGTGGGGGAGAAGCTGGGCAGGAGCCAGCAATGGGCACTGGCAGCACAGAAGGCCAAGGGCAGCCTGGGCTGCATCCAAAGCAGTGTGGGCAGAGCTGGAGAGAGGGGATCCTGCCCCTCTGCTCTGAAATGGGGAGACCTCAGCTGCAGGGCTGGGGACAGCTGTGGGGCCCTCAATATAGGAAGGACATGGAGCTGATGGAGCAGGACCAGAGTAGGGTCATTAAGATGCTTAGAATGTTGGAGCAGCTCTGCTATGAGGACAGGCTGAGGGAGCTGAGGGTGTTCAGCCTGGAGAAGAGACCTAATAGCAATCTTCCAGTGCCCAAAAGGGGCTACAAGGCTGCAGAGAGACTGTTTGCAGAGACCTACAGGGACAGAACAAGGCTTCAGACTAGAGCAGATCAGATTTAGATTGGATGTTAGGAGCAAGTTTTGTGCCATGAGAGAGTTTGAACACTGCAACAAGCTGCCCAGGGAGGTGGTTGAGGCTCCATCCCTGGAGATGTTCATGGTCAGGCTTAGCAGGGCTCTGGATGGTCTGGTCTCGTTGGGAGTGCCCCTGCTGCCTGCAGGGGGGGGTGGACTGGGTGACCTTTGGAGGTCCCTTCCAACCCAACCCAGTCTATGAATCTGATTTTCTACAGCAAGGCTTTAGCTTTGGATAGTAAAAGTCTGTCAAACCCAGAAGTATGTGGATGGAAACCTCATGAGGATAGGAGAATCTGAGACCTTATCAGGCTTGCCTGTGTGTCTGTCCAAAAGGTGTTCTGAAAAACTAGAGAATCTGGGAAATTAGGACAGCAACAGGCTGAGACTTCCTAAAAGGCTGCTTGCAGATAAAGCACTTCAAAATATTTCTTGGGTTAGCAAAACTGATTTCACTCTCTTGTACTCTTTGACAGTTGCTACTTGAGGGAATCATAGAAAGGTCTGGGTTGGAAGGGACCTCCAAAGGTCATCTTCATGGTGCAGAACTTGTTCTTAACATCCAACCTAAATCTTCTCTAGCTTCAAACCACTGCCCCTGTCCTGTCCCTGCAGGCCTTTGCAAACAGTCCCTCTGCAGCCTGTTTTAGCTGCCTTCAGCTACTGGAAGGCTTCTCTAAGGTCTCCCTGGAGCCTTCTCTTCTCCAGGCTGAGCAGCCCCAACTCTCCCAGCCTGTCCCCACAGCAGAGCTGTTCCAGACCTCTGCTCATCTTTGTGGCCCTCCCCTCAACCCCCTCCTGGTCCTTCCTGTGCTGGGGGCCCCAGCGCTGGATGTGGCACTGCAGGGGAGGTCTGAGCAGAGCAGAGGGGCAGGATCCTCTCTCTCAACCTGGCAAAGCACTGCCCCCACTGCTCCCTCACTGCCCCTGACCTGAGAGCCTTCCAGAACCCCACTCAGTGCACTTTGCAAGCAGACTTCCAGCTTGTTCATTTGCTAACAAGCCCAGCAGAGGTTACCCAGCCAGGCCTTCCAGATGGCTTTGGTTGTGTAAAAAGGGACTTTTTACTTCTGGAACCAAGACTTTGCTGGCAAAACAAAATATCCAGAGACCTTTCCAACTTGCCTTGCAGGTATTCCAGGTACTGCTGCTGTTAACCTGAGCTGTGTCTGGCACAATCTGGAGTCCATGGCTTGTAGGTGGCGTGCTGGGGAGAACGCAAGCAGGGACACCAATTACACCTTGTACTACTGGTGAGTAAGGGCTCTTTGTTCCCAGCCCCCAAAGCCTTCAGTGCTGCTCTTCACTTCTACTTTACACATCCTACTTGTCTGCTTGTCCTTGCTTTGTAAGCTCCTAGGGCATTGGGGGGCGTCAGTGCTGGGTCCTGCCCAAGGGAAAGCTTCGCTGCTGGAGGGCTAAGAGAAGTTGCTGTTGCTGGGTCCTTTGGGACATCTGAGTGCTGCCTGCCTCTGGAGCCCACTGACAACTGAGGAAAGATGTTGAGGTGCTGAAAGGTGCCCAGAGAAGGGCACCAAGGCTGGGGAGGGGCCTGGAGCACAGCCCTGTGAGGAGAGGCTGAGGGAGCTGGGGGTGTGCAGCCTGCAGAAGAGGAGGCTCAGGGCAGACCTCATTGCTCTCTGCAGCTACCTGAAGGGAGGTTGTAGCCAGCTGGGGTTGGGCTCTTCTGCCAGGTAACCAGGGACAGCCTCAAGCTGTGCCAGGGCAGGTTCAGGCTGGATGTTAGGAAGAAGTTCTTCCCAGCAAGAGTGATTGGCACTGGAATGAGCTGCCCAGGGAGGTGGTGGAGTGCCCATCCCTGGAGGTGTTGAAGCAAAGCCTGGATGGGCACTTAGTGCCATGGTCTGGTTGATTGGCTGGGGCTGGGGGATAGGTTGGGCTGGGTGAGCTTGGAGGTCTCTGC
>WBNM01026971.1:0-20407 GCA_013399055.1 Ramphastos sulfuratus
AGCAGGTGACACAATGTGCTGTGTCTTTGTATCCATGCTGTCTGCCATTGTATTCATGCTGCCTTATATCCTGAACTGCCTGGAAACTCCACTGCCTCGCGTTTACCAGGAACAGGCTCTAAATGCCTCCACGTGCTTGGCCTGCACAGCCACTGTGACATCTGTGCTGAGACTGCACACAGCATTGCATCCTGCCTGCACCTGAAAGCCTCCTGTCAAGACGGGAAGTCCTGGAGATACACAGATCATCCAGGAGGAGACCAGGACCAGGTCAGAGATTGTCTGCCTCCTTCCCCCAGCAGCCCAGGAAGAACCAGAAGTCTCAGCACATGACAAGAATTCCCTGAAAGCCTTTGGGTACTGTCTGAAGCTGTGGCTAGCCCTAAGAGTTGGAGATCGTTTTGCAAGGGAATGCTTAAGCCTCTTGTAATTCACCATTGCCTTCTGCCACGAGCAGAAAGGCGCTCCCTGAGTCCATCTAGTGGGCAAGTGGTGTAGTGACCACAAGTGGTGCACTAACCGCAGGAAGCTTCTCTTCCAGTCCAACTGAGTTCAGTTAACGTTATATATATATATCTCATTACCAGTTGTTTCCAGACCCTGTTATAACCTGTATAAAGTTTCCACAACCCAGGCAAAGAACCCATTGTTATTAGAATTAGTGATTGGAGTGCTGAATATCGAATATTAATAAACAATATTACATTTTGAAAAATATCACCTCATGTTAATTAATTACCCCTCCACTACAGCCTGGGAGTAGAGCCTGACTCCCACCTTACTACAACTTTACAACTTCCCTTTGGGTAGTTGTAGAGTATAAGTCTCCTCTTCTCCAGGCTAACCAACCCCAGCTCCCTCAGTCTCTCCTCACAAGCTTTCCCTCCAGCCCCCTCCCCAGTCTCACCACTCTCCTCTGGACCCCCTCCAGCATCTCAGGATCTTTTTTGCAGTGAGGGTCCCAGCACTGCACACAGTGCTCCAGGTGAGGCCTCACCAGTGCTGAGTCCAGGGGCAGAATTACATCCCCAGTCCTGCTGGCCACACTATCCCTGATACAGGCAAAGATGCCATTGGGCTTCAGTGCCAGCTGGGCACACTGCTGGCTCACATTCAGCTGGTTGTGACCCAGCACTCCCAGGTCCCTCTCTGCCAGGCTGCTCTCCAGGCACTCATCCCCCAGCCTGTAGCACTGCATGGGCTTGTCATGGCTAAAGTGTAGGACCCTGCACTTGGTCCTGTTGAGTCTCATCCCACTGGCCTCAGCACCTTGACTCAGCCTGGCCAGGTCCCTCTGCAGCATCCTCCTCCCCTCTAGGAGATCAACTCCCTCCCAGCTTGGTGTCATCAACCAATTTGCTGCTAGTAGACTCGATCCCCTCATCCAGGTCATTGATAAAGATGTTGAATAGAACTAGGCCCAGTACTGATCCCTGGGGGACACCACTGAGTCACAGGACACCAACCGGATGCAGCACCATTCACAACCACTCTGTGCCCACTCATCCAGACAGTTGTTAACCCTGTCTGAGCCATGGGCTGCCAGCTTTTCCAGGAGGATGCCATGGGAGACCATGTCAAAGGCTTTGCTGAAGCCTAGGCAGACAACATCCACAGCCCTCCCCTCATCTACCAGGCAGGTCACCCAGCCATAGAATGCAATCAGATTTGTTAGGCAGGACCTTCCTTTCCTAAACCCATATTGGCTGGGCCTCATCCCCTGGTTGTCTTGTACATGGCACTCAGGATGAGCTGCTCCGTAACCTCGCTAGGTACTGAAGTCAGGCTGACAGGCCTATAGATTTCTGGATTCTCCTTCCCAGCCCTTCTTGTGGATGGGCACCACATTGGCCAACCTCCAGTCACCTGGGACCTTCCCAGTTAGCCAGTACTGGTGATAAGTGATGGAGAGCAGCCTTTGTGCCATCTCCCTAAGCACTCTAGAATGAGCCCTATGTGAGTCCATAGACTTGTTAGGGTCTAAGTGGCACAGCAGGTCACTAACTACTTCTTCCTGGATTACAGGAAGGATATTCTGCTCCTCATTTCTATCTACCAACTCAGGAGCCCAGCTGCCCTGAGGATAGTCAGTCTTTCTGTTAAAGACTGAAGAAAAGAAGGGTTTAAGTACCTCAGCCTTTTCCTTGTCTTCTTTTACTACATTCCCCACTTTGTCCAATGAGGAATGACAATTTTCCCTGGCCCTCCTTTTGTTACAAATGTACTTGTAAAAGCACTTAATTATCCGTGACAGAATTGGCCACATTAAGTTCAAATTGAGCTTTTGGATCTGTAATTCTCTTTCTACATGACCTTATGATATCCTTAAGTGCTTCCTGGTTCACCTGCCCCTTTTCCCAAAGCTGGGACACACTTTTTCCCCCTTCCTGAGTTCTTGCCAAAGCTCCCTGCTCAACCAGGCTGTTGCTCTTCCCCACTGGCTCGCTTTATGGCACATGGAGCAGCATCCAGGATTCATGTCACCACCATGTTACTCCAGCCCCTTCATCTCCAGGGTACCTGGAGAGCTCTATCACTGGTTTCTCACAAGGTCTTGGGCATGTTTCCTCTTCCTTGATGCTATCCAGATCAGATCCAGCAATACCTGCTGCCTCTTGCTTCCATCCTGCAGCCCAGCAGAACCCGAGAGTTGTCTGGAGTAGCTTAGAAACTGTGCATGGCCCTCAAGTAGCCTCATCAGTGGCTCCACGGAGGGTGGGGGAAGATGATCCTCAGCACAGGGGGACAGAGTGTTCCTGTGTCTGAGAGACAAACTGTATCACTCCATCACTTTTGGGCTCATCACACAGAGATGGGATAGAAAGGATCCTGCTGCCATCACAAGCAGGTGAGCTTGAAGCTCACAAACATTCACAAAAATGCCCTGATGAGGCTGCAAGACTATCAAGTTACTGGACAGGACAGTGCTGTGACAGGAAAGTTGGACATATCCCAAATTCAACCAACAACTGGACCTTTCCTCAACTCCTACCACAGGTAAGAGCTATGCATCACCTCACACCAGACAGCTTTGCACTCAAGAGCTATTTGGCCCACCAGAAAATGCTCATGGAGGTGAAAGCTTTCTAATATCATAAAATCAGATGGATTAAATGTGACCTCAGGTCATCAAATGTCGCACAGATGCTCCTGCAGCATCCAACAGCAAGATGATCTGCTGTGCCAGAGGGTCACAGTGGGGGCAAGCCATGAACCTCAGAAGAGGGCATCTATCCCAGAATATCTGTGCTGAGCAGAAAACCTCCCCTCACCAAAAACAGTCTAGCAGCCCTCACTCAGCTCCTGGCCAAATGCCCAGGAGAGGAAGGCAGAGTGGGTGCTGCCCATACCTGAGCTGTTTGCTGCTTGGTCCCCTTTAACTCTGAAGGGTGGTTTGAACAGAATCCCAGCATGGTTGGGGTTGGAATGGACCTCTTGAGGTCATCTAGTCTACTCTCCCTGATAAACCAGGGTCACCCACAGCAGATGGCCCAAGATAACAATGTCCAGGTAGATTTGGAATCTTTCCGGAGGAGGAGATGCCACAACCTCTCTGGGCAGACTGCTCCAGGGCTCCATCAACTTCCCAGCAAAGAACCTTCTCTTTATGTTCAGTTTAAATCTCCTGGATTCCAGTTTGTGTTCATTGCCCCTGGTCCTGTCCCTGGGCAGAACACTGAAGAGAGTCTGGCCCCACCCTCTTGCCTACAACCCTTCAGCTCTGAACATTAAGATGCCCTCTCAAGCTGCTCTTCCAGAGGCTAAAGAGCCCCAGAGCTCTCAGCCTTTCTTCCTCACAGAGATGCTCCAGGTCACTCAGCATCTTTATGGCCTTCCACTGGAGTCTGATCAGTAGTTCCCTGCCTGTCTTGAACTAGAGAGCCCATAAGTGGAGCTGGTACTCCAGATACAGCCTCACTAGGGCAGAGGATTACTTTGGGGTCTACATTGGTGCTTTGCAGAGACACTTCCCAGCATCTAAATCTATATCTGGAAGTCCTGTGAGGCTCAAAAGGTGGAACAGGAGAGCTCCTTCCTGCTTCTGCAGTCATCCCACTGCCTGCCCCACCAGTGCAAGCAGCATTGCTCCCTCAAGCAGAGGGCAGCTGGAGGCGAGACAGCCCCCAGGAGTTCCTACCTTGGTGACCTTGGGAGATTGGTACTGCCAGGAGCCCAGCTCTCGGCAAGCGGAGAGAGGCTTTAAGGACAACCACCTCCCTCCGCCTTTGCCTCAGGTTGTTTAACCTTTCCTCCAGTGCAGCCCAGAGCCAACTCTGTCAGCCCTTCAATTATGTCCTGACTGCAGATCCAGCTGCTCCACCACATCCCAGCCAGCTCCTTTCCTTGAATCACTTACTGGGAGGAGAGTCCCCAGTGGAGAAATAACCTGCTGCAGTCCAGGAATGCTGCAGTGATCAAGTTAAATCCTATTTTTTTTTCGCTCATTAGCTGTTTGCAGAGGTTCTTGCATCATGTCTGGGAAGCAACCACCATCTAGCACAAGAGGGAAGAAGTCCAGCTGGGGAAGAATGCTCCATGCTACAGAACTTAGAGCTGGGACATGGTTTGGAAGCTTTTGCAGGGATCTCCCAAACAGCAGAGGTATTTGAATTCTCATCTCAACACCAATTAGACTTCCAGGCAGGCCCAGTCCTGCCAGAAGGACATGGATTTTTTTTTTTTTTGTTTTAAGCAGGGCTTTGTGTGGCAGCAGAGAAGCAGAAACTTGATCCTGCTTCCCTGCTCCACCTTGGAGTACTGAGAATAGAAAATCCAGACCCAACACACTGAGAAGCAATGGACAACCGCTGCTTGAGTGAAGTCATCACCCACATGTTCATTTTAGTGCATCAGTTCAACCCCAGGGCAGATGGTCACATCATGGTGTCACCTATGCCAGTTCTCAGGGCTCACCTCAGCAGGACTGCAGTGACCAAGGGAACAGAACCACCATCCTGCAGTCACCACAACACAACCACTCATCCAAGAGTGAGTTTGGTGGAACATCAAGGCAGGAGAAGATGCTTTGCTGGTCATTTATTGAGGCAAATTTGTGCCTATACAGATCTTGTCCAAAGAGGTGCATTTGGCCAAGCTGCAAAGCTTCCAAATCAGATTTTTTACAGACCAAGGCCATAACTCCTTTCTGGAAGGAACCACAAGACTTGGTTACAAAAACCTTCACCCAAGCCACAGATAAAAATATTATTCCTCATCATACTCTGCTATATCTGCCGAGTCCCTTCCAACCTCCTCATAATCCTTCTCCAGGGCAGCCAGGTCCTCCCTGGCCTCCGAGAACTCCCCCTCCTCCATGCCCTCCCCCACGTACCAGTGCACAAAGGCTCTCTTGGCATACATCAGGTCAAACTTGTGGTCCAGGCGGGCCCAGGCCTCGGCGATGGCCGTGGTGTTGCTCAGCATGCAGACCGCCCGCTGCACCTTGGCCAGGTCGCCCCCAGGCACCACTGTGGGAGGTTGGTAGTTGATGCCCACCTTGAAGCCTGTGGGGCACCAGTCCACGAACTGGATGGAGCGGCGCGTTTTGATGGCGGCGATGGCCGCGTTGACGTCCTTGGGCACCACGTCGCCCCGGTACAGCAGGCAGCAGGCCATGTACTTGCCCCGGCGGGGGTCGCACTTCACCATCTGGTTGGAGAACTCGAAGCAAGCATTGGTGATCTCTGGCACGGACAGCTGCTCATGGTAGGCCTTCTCAGAAGAGATGATGGGAGCATAGGTGGTGAGGGGGAAGTGTATCCGGGGGTAGGGCACCAGGTTGGTCTGGAATTCAATCAGGTCAACATTCAAGGCACCATTGAACCTCAGAGAGGCGGTGACTGACGAGACAATCTGCCCAATCAGCCTGTTGAGGTTGGTGTAGGTAGGACGCTCAATGTCCAGGTTGCGGTTGCAGATGTCATAGATGGCCTCATTGTCCACCATGAAAGAGCAGTCTGAGTGCTCCAGGGTGGTGTGGGTAGTGAGAATGGAGTTGTAGGGCTCCACCACTGCTGTGGACACCTGTGGGGCTGGGTAGACTGAGAACTCCAGCTTGGACTTCTTGCTGTACTCGACAGAGAGCCGCTCCATGAGGAGGGAGGTGAACCCAGAGCCTGTGCCTCCCCCAAAGCTGTGGAAGACCAGGAACCCTTGGAGGCCACTGCACTGCTCAGTCTGTAGCACCAAGGGGAAAAAAAAAAGCAGAAGGACCAAGTTAGGACTTATTTTGTTGTCCTTGGACTTAAGCTCAAGTGCCATGTTCAAGCATCAACTTTAAGGGTTTTTTTATTTTTACTCCTGCTTACAAACTCCTTCCAGTTCCAACAGCTGAGATCTGTTGGACAGGGCAAATGGAGCTGATCTTACATTATCTCTTCTAGCAAGAGAAAAAATGTGGCCTGAGAGGGTGATATAATGGGTCAGACACCTGACACTAGCATATCAAAAAGATTAGAAGTCTGATGGCCTCCAAGTGGTTCCACCTAAGTCAAGAATATCTTGGTGTTAATTGCAGCACTTCTGAGCATCAACATGGGTGAAATATCATGCTCTTGAAGGTACTGCAGAAATGATGAGATTTAAAGCAAGACACTAGCCAGAAGCTTAGTTGGGATGGGATGCTGGATCAGGATTGGCACAATAGACACCACACCCATGAGAAGGCCATCTTGCCTGGACAGTTATATCACAGCTGCTTCTTTCCCTGCTAAAGATAGGGGAAAGCAAGGGTCTCTGAGTCCCAACTAGCAAGACACACACACACTTGCATCCCATTCTGTTGTTCCAGATCACAGTGGCATGGTCAAGCCAACCAAGGGCTGCTTGTCCATCTGTCCCCTCCCCCTAGCACATCACTTGATGGCCAGCTCAACAGCAACCAGAGTGCTAATGCAGAAGCCCCTCCACGGGGTCATCACCATTTTCCGAGCCCTGTCCACGACAGAATCGATGATCTGCTTCCCAGCAGAGTAGTGGCCCCGAGCATAGTTGTTGGCAGCATCTTCTTTACCAGTGATGAGCTGCTCTGGGTGGAAGAGTGTGCGGTAGGTCCCAGTCCTGATTTCATCTGAAAGAAAAATGAGATCTCCTAAGTGTCACTGGCACAAGATCCGCTACCTACCAAGCCCCTTGCACTAATTTAGATGTGTTTTCAAGATGGAGCAGCCTCACCAGGAGTTTAGGTGGCCAACACCACACTTCGGGTCAGGGACTGTAGTCCTTTCCCACTCCCAAAAAGATCTGGAGACCTTCCATGACTTACCAACAACACTGGGCTCCAAGTCAACAAATATTGCTCTGGGTACATATTTCCCTGAGTCCGTGTCACTGAAGAAGGTTCCAAAGGAAGAGTCTGCTTGCTCTGAGGATGTAATGGGGGAGATGGTGCCATCTGGCTTGATTCCATGCTCCAAGCAATACAGTTCCCAACAGGAGTTGCCCATCTGGACACCAGCCTGGCCAATGTGGACAGAAATACATTCCCTCTGGATGGGGATGGGAGAAAAGGAGGTTAGGAATGCTCACTGAGGAGTTAGACTAAAGCTGGAGCTTCTGGGCGTCTTTACAGAGCACGTGGCCAACAACCTGGGGACAAGAGCAATATTAACCCAGCCTGGTGGCAGTCAGGACATTTGCTCCATAGCAGGCACTCAAGATCTGCTGAGTGAGCCAAAACTAACATTAACCCTTCAGAGGGGTTTCAGTCTTGGGTTGAGGCAGAGGTTAGTCCATTGCAGTAGGTCCTTCTGCATCCCAGCACTGTCCTGATATTGCTCAAAAGCTCTGTCTCCAGGAGCAGGTCATCAAGCCCAAGTGCTGAGCCTAGGGCACATCATGGCTGTCAAGTCCAACTGCTCAATTTCTTCTCTTTGCTTTGCTTACTCTGCCTTGGAACAGAAGGTAGAGCATGGAAAGCCTGCCTAAGTACTTCACCTGAGGTGGGAATGATTCAGCCCAGCCAGCCTTAGACAGCAGTGCCCTTGCTCCCCACCTAGATGGGCAGCAACAGAGGACCTTTGCCTATCTCTGATGTGAGAAGCTTGTGCTGTTTGCCTTCCAGAACTGACTGAGCAGTTTGTCATCTCTAATTGCACCAGGTACAACCATGCAGGGTCATCTGCTCAGAGGTAGCTAGAGAGAATTCAAGTGATGGCCAGGGACCATCCATCTTCATACAAGACTAACAGTTGCTCCCTCCCTGGAGGTCTTCAAGACAAGGTTGGACAAGGCCTTGAGTGACCTGTTCAAGTGGGAGGTGTCCCTGCCTATGGCAGGGGGCTGGAACTAGATGATCTTCGAGGGCCCTTCCAACCTAAACCATTCTATGATTCTGTGAAGCAACTGCACTTGGCTGTGGAATCAAAGGGAGGAAATGCTGTGCAGAAAGGGTGGCTGAGCTGCTGAGCTCCTTGACACAAGAAGCTGTGAAACCCAGGCTTTTGGGTTCAGACAAACTGGAACAGGCCTTCCACTGAAGCTCACTAGGCAGAAAAAATAACCCCTCACATTCACTTCAGGAAGCCTTAAGTCAGGAGATGAAAGTCTCTGATGGGCTTACCCATGAAGGTCTGCCCACTATAACTGAAGATCACATATGGGAGCACCTAAGGAATCTGAATGTGCACAGGTCCATGGGGCCTGACGAGATCCACCCACAGGTCCTGAGGGAACTGGCAGATGAAGTTGCTAAACCACTGTCCATCGTATTTGAAAGGTCATGGCAGACTGATGAAGTTCCTGCTGACTGGAGAAGGGCAAACATAACACCCATCTTCAAGAAGGGAAAAGAGGATGACCCTGGGAACTACAGACCAGTCAGTCTCACCTCTGTGCCTGGCAAGATCATGGAGCAGATCCTCCCGAAAGCTCTGCTAAGGCAAATGGAAAACAAAGCAGAGGTGACTGGTGATAACCAGCATGGCTTCACCAAGGGCAGATCTTGCCTGATAAATTTAGTAGCCCTTTATGATGAAGTCACAGCAACAGTGGACAAAGGAAGGGCAACTGACATCATCTACCTGGACCCGAGTAAGGCATTTGACTCTGTCCCACATGACATCCTGGTCACCAANGGAAGGACATTGAACTGGAGTGAGTCCAGAGGAGGGCCACAAAGATGATCAGAGGGCTGGAGCAGCTCTGCTATGAGGACAGGCTACAAGATTTGGGGCTTTTCAGCCTGGAGAAGAGAAGGCTTTGAGGACACCTTGTAGCAGCCTTCCAGTGCCTGGAGGGGGCCTACAGGAGGCGAGATTTAGACTAGATGTTAGGAAGAAGTTCTTCACAGTGAGGATGGTGAAACACTGGCACAGGTTGCCCAGGGAGGTTGTGGATGCTCCCTCCCTGGAGGTGTTCAAGGCCAGGTTGGATGAGGGCTTGAGTGACCTGTTCCAGTGGGAGGTGTCCCTGCCTATGGCAGGGGTTGGAACTGATGATCTTTGAGGTCATTTCCAACCTTACCATTCTACGATTCTATGACTTAGACTGCACTCACCACCTGCTTCTAGCTGTGGTCAGGGCAGGACACTGAGCTGGAGACCCAAAACAGCAACTCTCAGATTTTCTTCTTACACAGGACTCCTCCAGCCAAACACAGAAATAGGACAGCAACTTCTTGCTCTAGAGCAGAGGGTCCTGTCTTGAGTGTTGATACCTACTGTATTAGCCCCCAGCCACCACTACACTTTTCCTTCTACACCAATAGCCCCAGGACAGCCCCACACCAGGAATGTTGGGCCGACCCACACAAGGAGAGTCCTTCATCCCCTGCTTCTTGTTTGCCCAAGCTCCACAGCAGCAGCAGGTGAGCAGCTAGCTCAGCCTTGTATCAGAGGCCACCAGCAAGACCTCCAAAAGTATCTTCATGCAGAGGGACAGGCAAGCATGAAGATATCTCATCAAGGTAGTCCTCCTGAGGTCAGGAGAGGGTGGATACCAGCCAAACTCTGGACACCCTCAAGCATAAGCTCTGCACCCTCAGGAGCCCCTTTTCCAGAGCTCATAAAGCTCTTCCACAGTCTGCAAAACTTTTACCCCCAGCACAGTCCACAGCCAGGAGCAAGACACCTTCCCCCAGCTAGAAAGAAAGGCTGCTTCCAGCTTCATCCTTCTATAGAGCTGAGGATAACCAGCCACAGCTGCCAGAAAGCAAACCCAAGCCCCACAGCTACTCACCATGGCTCTGAACTTCCTGGTCTCCTCACCACACACAACCACCTCAATGAAACAAGTCCACATCCCACCCACTTCCCTCTTGGACCTTTTATAGAAGCTAGAGCTGGGCTCTAAGAGGTGGCAAAGAGGCCAGGTGTTTCTGCTCAGGGAGGTGTAACCAGGTGGGGTCATCAAGCTGATGTGAAGTACTGGCACCTGCAGACCCATGGGGCCTGGAGTTTCTTTGGGTTTGAATCTCCTGGGGATAGACAGGAATTGCATGATGGGGCTCCTGCTTTGGGGCAGTGTCATGGGCTGGACTGGCTTCTCCATCACTGATGTCACAAGAAAACCAGGCAGTGCTGGTTCCTCTTTAACAAGTACCACAAAAGTTGGATGCTCTGGAGGACATGGGGAAGGTGTGGAGAGGGGTGACCAGAAATGACATAAGATCATGACTGAGAGGCACCAAGAAGACCATCCCACTGCAAATGGACAATGATTTTATTTTCCATGCAGCACACGCAGAAGCAAGAAATCCCCTGACATGGGATGTCCCAGAGGCTGGAAACACAAGCCCCAGTATCTGATTTAGACTCAAGGCATGGAGATGTGCCCTACAGGTTCTACTGAAGCTCTAGTGCCTTGGACATGGGAGGAGTAACCTCTGTCCCACCACTCTTCTTGAGTTTGGTGAGAGGTTTGGAGCCTGCCAAAAGGGTGAACAGAAAATGAAACTCTCCCAGGGGTGAAAGCTGCAGAAAGTGGTCCAGAAGGCAAAAGTCCATGAGAGAAAGCAAAAGCACATGGAGAGGACCATGAAGCAGAGCAAAGCACCCACCCATCAGCCCAAGGCCTTGGTGCTGAGAGGTAGGGCAGCTTCTCACCCTCCCCTGAAGAATGGGATAGGATTTGGCTTCTTAATATGCTCCTGTCCATGTCGTGATTGTGTTGAGAGGGATCCGTGCAGAGCTCCTGTGTGGCTTGGGGTGGCTCTGTTCCTGACAACAGGACAGGACATCACTGAGGATGATGGAGCACTGGAACCTGCTGCACAAGGGAGGTCATGGAGTCTCCTCCTCTGCAGATTTTCAAACCCACCAAGTGGACATCATCCTGTGCAACTTGCTGTAGATGAACCTCCTTTGACAGGGAGGTTGGACAAGATGATCTCCAGAGGTCCCTTTGAAACCTTACCATTCTGTGATCCCAGGAGCAGGGCTGAACATGGCAGGAGTGGGGCAGAACATCCCAAGAACAGGATGGGACATTCCAGGAGCCCGAGGCTCTTTTCTTTCATCTTATCACTTGTTTTCTGGGAGAGATTTCTAAGGAAGGATGGTTTGTGATTTGGTCTTCTGCATGAGGTACTCTGCCATCCAAGGGGATGTGAGGATGAAGCATGGATGTCCCTATCCGTGGTCTCTTTGATTTAGTACCTGGTCTTAGAGCCAACAGATGCTGTGGGAGGTGCAAGTGGAAGATATTAAAGGAGCAATTTCTTTTGTTTTACCACTGGCCTTAAGTGGTTGCTGTTTCCTTCAAACGTCATGATTTGTGTCTCTAGGTGCTGCCCAGTTTGACCTGAAGTAAATAAAGCTGTCAGTGCTGGCAACACTCTTCCTTCTTTTGAATCCATCTGGGTCAACCCTGGGAGCTTCCACACATCACAGAATCATTTAGGTTGGAAAAGATCTTTAAGATCATTCAGTCCAACCATTAACCCAGCACTGCCAGGTCACCATGTCCCTCAGCATGGCATCTACACAGCTTTTCAATCCCTCCAGGGATGGGGACTATACAACTGTCCTGGGCAGGCCTTGACAACTTTAAGTTCCAACCTAAATGTCCCCTGGTGCATCTTGAGGCCATTTCCTCTTGTGCTGTCACTTGTTCCTTGGGAGAAGAGACCAACCCCCACCTGGCTCCAACCTCCTTCCAGGGAGTTGCAGAGAGCCAGAAGGTCTCCCCTTGGCCTTTTCTCCAGGTTAAACAACCCCAGTTCCCTCAGCTGCTGCTCCTCACAAGACCTGTTCTCCAGACCCTTCGCCAGCTTTGTTGCCTTTCTCTGGACTCACTCCAGCACCTCAATGGCCTCAAAAGTGAACCCAGTACTCAAGGTGAGGCCTCACCAGCAGGAAGTACAAGGAGGCAAACCTTTCCCTGTCCTGCTTGTCACAGGAGCAGCATCTCTGATTTGCTGTGATGTGGGCAAAGGAGGCTTTTTAGGCATTGTCATGCAGAGGAGAAAGAGTTACAGACAAGAACTGGATGCCCATGGAAAGGATTATGAGGAGACTCGATGATGGGACCCAGCAGTAGACACAGGAGGATCTATTGGCCAGCATGAGCGTGCAGTGTCTGCGCACCCACACCTGGGCAAACCACAGTTTTTGAGGGCAGTGCCAAGAGCTTGGGTTTCATCCTCTCATGAAATGGCAGGAGAGAAGCAGTCCTCATGTGACTTCTACAGAGCTGCACATCTTCAGTGCTGGGAGCATGGTGGCCTTGGCTCTGCATGCTCCCAGCCCCAGGTGTGTGCTGATAGGAATGTCAGTGTTCCTGTTTCTATCCAGCTTCCTCAGGAAATCTGGCTGTTCTGACCTGAAATCTGGCTCAGCCCTTCCAAGCAACCCCTGGGCTTGCTCGACAGCAACTGAGGAGGAGGATTAATTGTAGAAGGGTTTGTCCAAGCTCATGGTAGGTGTGGGTGAGATTCCCGCCACAGGGATACATCTGGGGAGGGAAGATCTCTGCTTTCTCCATCACTCATCATCAACTGGTGTCTGCTGTCTCCATCTCAGTTTTGGACGTGCAAACACAGCCTAGTGCCAGCAGACACCTTGGGCTCACCTGCTCCCATGGTGTCACTTTGATGTGATTTGCCTTCAGTAAAGGAGAGCCAAAGAAAGACCCAAGGGTGTGCCTCAGGTATGTGGTGTCTGAGTTTCCAGCACGGGGCTGAGGTGTTCCCTTGTCTAACCTGGTGCTGAGAAAAGACCCCAAGTAAGGTTGGTGCAGATCCCCAGAGCAGCTGATGGTGGGGAAAAGCCTGTTCCCAGCCTGGAACAGTGCTTTATTGGAGCTCACTGGGGAAAATCTCTTCAGCTTTCTTCCTCAGCTCTGTCACTTCCTGCTGTGCCAAGACTCCTCCAGACAGGTCTGTGCATCAGAAAGTCTGAGCTGGACAAGATGGTCAGATCCAGAAAGGGATGAGAGTGTGCCTAGCTGCATGCCCGGCCAAGTCTGAGCTTGCTTTGCCCTGCTTTGCCTGGCCATGAATCTTCATGTGGGCCTCAGTTTCTCTGAGTGTTAACACCTGAAGGACCTGGTGTATGATTTTGGTTTTGGTTTTTGGTCTTCAGATGAACTTGGGTCCTGAGTCCCCAGGCTGAGGATCAACTAGGAACCTTGGTCTCCTAAGCATGGGCTCTCTGGGACTGAATTCAGCTGTGTTACCTCCTCTGGGTGCCAGTGGGATGATGATGAGATGTCTCCAGCTATGCCTCTGGAGATGGCTGCCAAGCCTTCAACCTGAGACATATCTTCTCTTAATATTCCACCTGGAATGCTCCCCATGACCATGCTCTGGAAGGGGCTGATGGGAGCTGCTTTGCTGCTCTCGTCAAGCATTTCCTGGAGAAGAGGGGTCACATTTGTCTCCACTTCCCATGCCTACTGCCTGCAGGGATGGAGGCCATGAGATGCAGTTTCGCCTTGGAGCTGGGCTAGGAGGTGAAGTGAAAGGGAGGTTTAAAGGAATGGATAAACAGTCCAAGGTGAAAGGGCAAGAGCTTGGTGAGCTGTGGAGGGTGGAAAAGAGCAAAATGACAGGGTACGGTCTGCGTTTGGGGAGCCCTAGGACTGGTACAGCGGTCTACCAGGAAAGGCAGGGAGACAGAAAGGTGGGCAAGTGGATTGGACAACATGGACAGACATCTGTGCGGTGTTTCTGGAGCAGCCAGGGAGGCACCTGCAATTCCTGGGTGCAAACTCACCAACCCAAGGTCTGGGGACGCTCATGGAGGGGCATGTGGATGTGGAAGGTGATGCCGTCCCAGCTGCAATTGCTGAAAATGCTGGTGGGAAAAGAGGTGGCCACAAGTCTACCTTTAACCCAGAGAGTCCTCAAGACCAGAACCGGGAAATCTCTCCCGAGGTCCCCTGAGCAGTCTTGTTTTTCCCTTCTCAGTGGTGGTGGCTGTTGATAGGGACAGTTTATGTCTGGGACTTTAGAAAGGAGCAGAATCTGGACTGTGGTGGGAATGGGGCCACGAGGCCGAGCTGGAGAGATGTTTTGGAAAGGCTACGGATCCAGACAGACCCAAGTGAGACCTGGCAGAGGCGATGGGAGAACAAAGCATTGGAAACTCAAGAGATTGTAGCTTTAATCAGGGATCTTCCAGAGGTGACACACCCCCCTCGCCCTGCCTCGGACACAAGCCTCTTCCCCGCGCATGGAAATGTCCAGGAGGAGGGATGGAGGAGATCAGGAAGGGGAAAAGGAGGAAGAAGAGATATGAAAGTTAGGTAGCTCTATGGGTCAAAAATTTACAACACTGATATCCTACACGGCCATCAGTCCCCTCAGGCCAGCAGGCTGGGGCTGGGTGGTGGCCCCATGTGTAGCCAGCCCTGCTCCAAGTTCCCCTTACCCCCCGGGAGGTCACTTCCGCCGCCCGATCTGGGCCATGAGGTGCGCGTTGGCGGCAGCCTTCGCCCGCAAGTTCTTGGCTTTGGCGATGTTGAAGAGGATGTTCATGATGTTGGTGGGAACGTCGAGGGAGAGGGTGACCTTGGTGCGGCGGTCACTCTTGGCCCGGTTTTGGAAGCTCTTCCCCTTCACCTGCGCTTGGGAGACGTATTTGTAATGGCCTTCCCCCGGGAACGTCCTTTTCCCCATCTCTTCATCCGCCGCGTCCTCCACCTCCTCCCCCTCGGCCGCCTCCTCTGGTGACGGGGATGCGAAGCTGCGCTTGTCCAAGATGCTGTTCTCCTCTGGGTGGCTCTTCTGGGCTTCGGCAAGGGCTGTGTTGAGGCAGCTGAAGATGGAGGCTGCGTTGTAGAGGCGGAAAGCCCGGCTGGTCTCGGTGGCACAGAGGAGGGTGAGGAGGAGCAGCAGCCTGATATGGGGCATTGTGGTGACCTGCCTGGTAGAAAGAGCAAGGGGAGGGTGGAGATCATAGAATCATAGAATGGTTTTGGTTGGAAGGGACCTCAAAGCTCATCTAGTTCCAACCCCTTGACATAGACAGGGACACTCCTCACTAGAACAGGTCACTCAAGGCCTCATCCACCCTGTCCTTGAACACCTCCAGGGAGGGAGCATCCATGACCTCCCTGGGCAACCTGTTCCAGTGTTTCAACACCCTCACTTCTTCCTAACATCCAGTTTAAATCTCCCCTCTTCCATTTTAATCCATTGCCACTCGTCCTGTCATTACAAGACCTTCTAATGGACATGACCTTCCCCCAAGGCCTGGGGCAGACCACCAGCAACCTCTCATTTTCCCACATCCCATGGACCTGGGCTTCCCTCCCAGGCTCTGCACTCTTGGCTTCACCTTCTAGGTCTCTCCATCCCATCTAATGGTTAGGACAGGTGGCAATGAGTTGTCTTGGGGTCTCCTCCTTCAAAGTGCAACCCCTCAGCCCTTGGTTTTGGGGTGCTGGATAGGCAGTGGGATGCTCAAAGTGCTTTGCAGTGCGTCGGCCTCCATGGACAGTATTTGGCCATCCCTTCACTGAAACACAAGTGCCTGCTTTAGGAGAGCTGGTTTCTACAGTAGGTACCTCCTTGTCTGACACAGTATCTATCATTGGTGTCCCCGTGCAACCCTCTCCACCTTGCTAACACCTCCACTGAGTAACCGTGGGTAGGGTTGGCTGCTGTGAAGTTAAGTTTTCCTTTCAGTTCCTCTCTGCTCATCCTGAAGCTGCCAGAGAAGTTTCTGTGCTCTCTGAAGCCTGCTCACACAACTCAGTTTGAAAAGGACATGGAGAGTAGAGGATAGTCAGCCCAGATGCTGGGGGGGTGATCTACCGCCCACTCAGTGTGACAGCTCCAAGTGCCCTCTCCAGTCCTGGCCTTGGATGCTCTGGGGTTTCTCTGTGCCACATGGCTCCATTTCCAGAGCCCACTTCCATCCTGGGTTCAGGACAGGCTACCCCATCTACTTGATGCCCTTTAAGGGTCCCTTCTGACCCCAAACATTCTATGATTTGATGGCACATTTGGGGCACAATCCCTTCTATGGATAGTCCTGCCTGGGGACATCTCCCAGCAGCATTACTCCCTCCATGAAATATGGTCATCCTGGGGTCTTGGGAAGGCTGAAGACCTCTGGATAACCTTCCTGCTCTGCAGGACCTCCCCACTTCTGAGTCCTATTTCTTCAGCAAGTGACTCATCTCCCATTATACCCACCCAGCCGCTCAAGGAGGCCACCAAAAGGGATGTCCAGTGAGAGTCTTTTCCCACCTCAAGGTCAGAGGAATGTTCCCAAGGCCAGCCCTGAGGTCATCTAGTGCCTGGAGTCATGCTGACATTTCCAATCTTCGGGCCCCATCTTGTGGCAAGCACATCTCATGGCAAGCCCTGGCCTGGGGACAGTCCCCAGGAGTGTGGGGACCATGCCTGAGGCTGGGGTTTCACTGCTGGTTTGGGACTGTGGGTTGCTCAGTTACTTCCTGTGGGGATTGGTTGAGGCCCCATCCCTGGAGACATTCACTATTAGACTTGATGTGGCCCTGGGCAGCCTGACCTCGTTGGAAGTGTCCCTGCTGACTGCTGTGGTGTTAGACAAGGTGACCTTGGAGGGTCCCTTCCAACCCGACACATTCTGTGGGATGGGAGCGTGGAGGAGCCAAGGAGGCTGGAGAAGCCCCTAGGAAGCTTTTATGGAGCGGGATGGCTCTCTTGAATCTCCAAAGACATCTGTGTCTTGGGGCTATGGTATAAGGGGCTGCTGGGTGGGGAAGATGTCCTCAGACCCATTCAAAATCAAATCACTTGTCCCCAGAAGCTGTCACCATGGACCTGCTCTTCTACCACTCAACCATGGTTCCTGAAACTGTTGTCACTTTAATGCGGTCCCTTGGAAAGTGAGATTTGGGCAGGTTTATCCCCTTAACTCTGCCCTTTGCTGGGTCTCAGTGGAGCTTCCCCAGGCAACAGCCATCCCCTTAGCTCTGCCCTGTGTCCAGATGAAAGATGAAGGACTTGCAGCCACCACGATGTGACCGCCAAAGCCGTCACTGTAGGACAGGGTTGCAAAACCCTTCCTTAGGCACACAAACCCCACAGGAGGGCAATTTGGTATTCAAATCTTTCCTTCCCTCAGTCCCAAATTTAAATCCTGGGACTTAGTTTCTGGTTGCTAAAGCGTAACAGAATGAAGACCTTTCTCCCACCCCAAAACCTCCCCCTTTGCAGCTGTGATTTAGCTCCAGGTGAAGCAGCTACTTCCCCCTCCCCCCCCTCCCCCCAGCAAAGTCCCTTCAAACCCTTCTAGCAGGATGAGAGTCCTGGGGCATGAATTTAGGAACTGCTAAATTTCTTGTGCCTGATTGAATTCCCTGCTCTCCTGGGGACATTGTTTGGCCCTGAGCTCTTGGATGGAGAATGGGCACATCTACAAAAGCCCTTGCAGAACCTGCACAGCTGCTGGGAGAGAACTGAGCTGGTCTGGGCTGTCACTGCCCTCTCCGGAGCTGTGAAGCAGCATCTCCACCTCATGTATCCCTGTAGCAGCATCTCAACCTCACCTCTCCCTGTAGCAGCATCTTCACTTCACCTCTCCCAGTAGCGGCAGATGTTGAGGTGCTGGAAGGTGTCCAGAGAAAGGCACCAAGGCTGGTAAGGGGCCTGGAGCATAGCCCTGTGAGGAGAGGCTGAGGGAGCTGGGGGTGTGCAGTCTGCAGAAGAGAAGGCTCAGGGCAGACCTCATTGCTCTCTACAGCTACCTGAAGGGAGGTTGTAGCCAGGTGGGGTTGGTCTCTTCTGCCAGGCAACCAGTGACAGGACAAGAGGACGCAGTCTCAAGCTGTGCCAGGACAGGTTCAGGCTGGATGTTAGGAAGAAGTTATTCCCAGCAAGAGTGATTGGCATTGGAATGGGCTGCCCAGGGAGGTGGTGGAGTCCCCATCCCTGGAGGTGTTTAAAAGGAGACTGGATGAGGCGCTTGGTGCTGTGGTTTAGTTGATTAGAAGGTGTTAGGTGATAGGTTGGATTCTATGATCTCAAAGGTCTTTTCCAACCTGGTTCATTCTGTGATTCTGTGATCTCCACCTCACTGCTCCTTGTAGCAGCATCTTCACCTCACCTCTCCCAGTAGCAGCATCTCAACCTCACTGCTCCTCATAGCAGCATCTCCACCTCACCTCTCCCAGTAGCAGCATCTCCACCTCACCTCTCCCTATAGCAGCCATCTCCACCTCACCTCTCCCTATAGCAGCATCTCCACCTCATCTCTCCCAGTAGCAGCATCTCCACCTCTCCTCTCCCTATAGCAGCCTTTTCCAGTAGCATATCTCCACCTCATCTCTCCTAGCATCAGCGTCTTCACCTCATCTTTGCCAGCAGCATCCTCTGCACCTCGCCTCTTTCTGACAGCTATTCGATGACTATCTGAAATAGGTATTTTGACCCCATGGCCATCTCGGGCTTTCTTTTTGCTTAGCAAAAGATTTTGGGGACCTCGGTTGAGCAAGAGGAGCAGCAGGGCAGGGGGGAAATGCAGTGGAAACTTCCATAATTCTCAGTCCTTGATGGGATGGCAAAAAGAAAGCAAAAATCAAATTAAAAAGAGAAGGAATTAAAAAAAAAATTGCATCAGCACAAGCTGATATTGTGGAATTTAATATTGTTTAATATTGTTTCATGTTTTTTTTCATGTCCTGGCATGCCAAAAAGTTTGTTTGGACCAGGAAGCAAGCTGGGATTTTGTTTTCTTCCCATAAAAATATATTAATAATAATAATAATAAAACCAAAAACATGAAAAGAAGAAAACCCTCCTGCAGCAGATCTGAAGAAGTTGGGAGTTAAATTCACTGCTGCCGGAGGGTGACTTGCAGGTCGATGCCTGCTGGTGGAAATTGCTGGGATGCCCAGGAGCAATTTCCAGGCAGAGCATTGAGAGGGTGCCAATAGCCACAGAGAGACCATTTTTTTGTGTCAGCTGAAGATCTGCCTCTTGGCTTTCAAGGAGAAAAAAAGTCAATCACTCCAGCAAGGCAGCTCTGCAAACTGGGGATGAAGCTATCACAGATTCCTTGGCAGCAATGATGCTGGATGAATCTATTTTTCCCCCATCAAAAAGTAAGTCTAGTATAAAGTAACACTGTGAATGAGACCTGGACACCTTCTAAACTCTTTCTGCCTCATGCCACCTCCACTTTCCTAATGAATCTTTCCTGACCAATCTGATTCCCAAGGGCTCCAAAATTCCAGCTGACCCA
Source organism: Ramphastos sulfuratus (assembly GCA_013399055.1). Classification (NCBI taxonomy): domain Eukaryota; kingdom Metazoa; phylum Chordata; class Aves; order Piciformes; family Ramphastidae; genus Ramphastos; species Ramphastos sulfuratus. The sequence goes on from WBNM01026971.1 coordinate 19,617, forward strand.
GTACGGACTGGGCTGTGTCCTCCTCTTCTCATCCCAGCAGTGATTTATAGCCTTACTTTTTAATTTCCCAAGATTTCCAAACTTTTCCTATGCTGTCCAGCTTGATCTACCTCCAAAAACTGTTAAAGTAATAACAATAAAGATATAGATATATATAGATATATATATATATGTAGTTCAGTCATTTGAAGAAGCATTGAGCAGCATCGTAAGCGCATTGGGATCTTGCCTNTGCTCAGGAGAGAGGGTTTTGGGGGGAAGTTTCTTATTATATTGTACATTTTTTCCCAATCCTGCATTTTGTTTTTTTAGATTTCTTTTTAATTTCTTTTTGCAGGGAAAGATGGAATCTGCTTTCCTAAGGAAAACACTGAAATAGTGAAACTTTCTGCTAGAGGAGCTTGATGCTGGTTAAGGAATGAAATCCAGATATTTTACCTGGATTTATAGCCTTTCTTTTTGATTTCTCAACACTTCCCAACCTTTCTCATGCTACCCAGCCTGATCTAACTCTCAAATTGCCATAGTAATAAAAAAAGAGATATTCCTTAACTTTTGATTCTCCAAGATTTCCAAACCTTTCCCATGCTGCTCAGCCCTGATCTGGTCTCCAAAACTGTTACAGTAATAAAAAAAAAACCCAAAAGCATATTCCTTGCTTTCCAATTTCCCAAGACTTCCAAACCTTTCCCATGCTGTCCAGCCTCCAAAACCTGTCAAAATAGTAGTAGTTATTATTATTATTATTATTATTATTATTGTTATTATTATTATTATTATTATTATTATTA
>WBNM01026972.1:3107-36582 GCA_013399055.1 Ramphastos sulfuratus
AAAAAAAAAGAAAAAAAAAAGCTTATTAGTCATGGTTAGGGGAGTGTTACCTCGCTTTTGGAACTGCACTGAAGAATGGGCTAAAAGGATGTTACCTGTCTGTGGCTACATTTCTTTCTGCACTGGAAAAAAACTGTTTACCTGGTAGGTGTCATCTGTGTGTTTAGAAGGTTGATATATTCTAGTCCCTTGGCAGAAGCCACAGACAACACAACATCGAAACAAATTCCAAACCAACAACAAATAAAATGTCCACTTGCTAGGAATGAAAGCTGAGGCTGATAGCGACCCCCTTGTTGCGAACCCCCTAACACGTAACTGGCAAAAGCCACTTCCTTTAATCTGCTCATTTGAAATGGCAGAAAAATAAATATTCTTTGAAGTGACCCAAGATAAATTAGTGCAGGTTTGTCAATTTTTTTTTTTTTTTTTACTGTTTTTGTAAATGGTCCTCAGAATATTAGGTCTGTTGGCATCTGGGAACAAAAATTCAACTGGGAAAAGAAGCTTTAATATGAAACAGAAAAGAATTATTCCCATGCTCTGGCTGCCCTGTCATATGTCATGACATGTGGCAGGTTGACTGCTCATTAATTCTATTTATATCAGTATGATAATACACCCCACTGAGTACACATGTGTTAAAATATTCATAAATTACATTTAGTGCAAGCAGATATACATTACATGCCAAAAGAAGACTATTATTTAAAGACAAAACTGGTAAACAGTCAAACACAGCAAAGTCTTTTTAATGTTGGTCCAGTACATCGTGCATCATCAAACTCACATTTAATTGCCTTTGCTTGCAGGCTCTGTCTCCTGCAACACAACAGCCAAAGCACCTTTAGATTTCTTTCTTTCTTTTTTCTTTTTTTTTTTTCTTTTAGCAACTTGCAAAAGCAGAGCTTTTACTGTAAGTAATTGGAATTTCAGCAATTACTGTAAATGTCATATTATCTCAAAGCAGTAACTGTAACAATGTGAAATATTTAAAATGAAGGTTTGCTTTGACCTTCACATATTTTAAGGTACTTTTACCCCCAGCCGAAAGCTCAACTCTAAATATTAAAGCATTCAGATGCAAACTGTTTTTTGGAGGGAAATGCAGTCTAACCCTCAGAATAGTTCATGTTTAGCTAATAGCAAATTTTAAGTGAAAAAAGGAATATATATATATACACACACAACTAGTTAGGATATTTTATATTATCACAGTATCACACAGTATCACAGTATAGCAAGGTTGGAAGAGACCTCAAAGATCATCAAGTCCAACCCACTACCACAGACCTCAAGACTAGACCATGGCAATTATATATATCTGTTTCTTAAAAGTTAAAAATGCCTTTTGTGCATTTTTATGCACAAGCAAAATGAAAAATCATTTTTACAAGCAGTTACTCTTGCATAGAATGTGAAAGCAATCTCAGAATATTAAGACTGATATATCTGTGTTTTCAAATCTGTTTGTTCGGAGCCAAAATGCTCTTTTACATGCAATCAATTTTGAGCTGCTCCTAGCCTTGTGGTGTGAGTTATTAGAATATTTAGACACGTGCTTTTAATCTACCAGGGAAGTAAGGAATGAATTCTGTTGAATTTCTTGCTTTTACAAAAAAAAAAAACCAAAAACAAACCAACCTTAAAAATGTTTTGGATTTAAAAAAAAATGCATTTCAGAACTCCAGGAATTATCACAAATTACTGTGGACTATTAGCACAGGTGTTAAAATCACTGCGAGTTGCAAAATTATTAACAGAAGGTCGTGGCGCACGTTTATTTGCAGTTACTGTGATAGCAGCTATCCTCCTAAGCAAGCACAACCCAAGCTGGTTTTGATCTCTTAGTGCTTCACATTTGGAAAACAGTTTCAGGACTTTTTAAAAGCGTCCAATGTTGTAATGGGGGGCGGTGAGAAGGGGCTTGCTTCATGATTGAATTTGAAAAAGATCTACGATGAGAGTAGGGGGTTTCTGCACGGCGCAGAGGGCAAAGAGGTACCCTGTTTCTCCTCAGTTTTAAGGGCTCTGAGCAGGGGCAGGATGAAGTGACTGACTGTAAAGCATATATAACCTTTCTAATCACAAAACCACACTAATGTTTCTAGCAGCAGCAAAGCATATTGACTTCTGATAAAGGATGAAGAGGGCGCAGAGGAGTGTGGCGTTACAAAGGCATCGCTGCACCACGTTGCCATAGGAGCCATGGTTTGCCCAGCTGTTCGTGGGCACAAATGTTGCCCCTTGGTTTCAGCTGCACTGTCAGATGTGCCAGCCCAGTTGGTGGTCTTATTGCTGTAGGAGTGATGGTTTGCCCAGCTGTTTGTGGGCACAAATGTTGCCCCTTGGTTTCAGCTGCACTGTCAGACGTGCCAGCCCAGTTGATGGTCATATTGCTGTAGGAGTGATGGTTTGCCCTGCTGTTTGTGGGCACAAACGTTGCCCGTTGGTTTTGGCTGCACTGTCAAATGTGCCAGCCCAGTTGACCGATGCCCAGCCTTACAAGTGGCTCATTTTTATCCATCAGTGGCATGGCCAGAAGCGGTTGGGAATTTTCTCTTTCCTTGATTGAAAAGACTGGCTTGAGGAAACTGAAACTTTTTTTGCAGGTGAGTATTGATTTCAAAGAAACTTTCATCAGAAGGGATTTGTCAGCCATCGGATGGAATTTCTGGTCGAGACCAGAAGGAGATGGCAAGGTTGGAGTATCAGGTAGCGAGGCAGTTGGGGCACTCACCTGGAATGTGGAAAATCAAGGTTTGGGCCTAGGGACTTGAACGTGAGATTTACAAAGAGAGTGCCCCAAACACCAGGCTTTCAAGTTGTTTTCTTGCTGTGCTTTTAACTGTTTAGGGAAAGTGGAGATCTTGAGACCTGATGCATCCTTGATGTGTGGGACTTGCCTGAGACGCCAGTGGCTACAGCACTCGTGTGCAGTGGTAAAGAGTGGCAATGCTGGTAGCACCCAGTGCTTTGCCCATCTGGCTCCATCTCTCACTCTCATGTATAAAATTCAAAAAGTCCTGGTCTTGGGGAGGAACTGGAACATTTCTGAAATCTCATAAAATTCCTAGGAGCAAACTGTGACTCATGAAATGCCATTTGTCAGCTGCTAGAGAATTTACTGGATGTGAGGTTCAGCGTGAGTATAAAACATGGGGTCTCTTAATAAGGCAGCTTAAAAAGAAAAATAAAACGCTTTCTGAATTTTAAGAAACTTTGTAATAATATCAACAAGGCTTTTAATCTTGGTAATGGTAGCAGCAAATTATATACACCATCTAATTTTATCAGACGATAGCAGTTGTAGTTTTTATCTTCAAAAACAGGTTGTGAGTGCTGGAGGGGAATAACTCTTCGTAGCAAAAGCTAAGTTAATTTTATGTTGTCTTATGTTGTTGGCAAGGAAGCCTCTCTGTCTTTTTTTTTTTTTATTCTGTTATTTTGTTGTTTGTTTGTTTTCAAGGGGGAAAAAACCCTATCATTTCACATGGCAGTTTATATAAATACCCCCAAAAAAATCACATTAAAAGCATCTCTCATTATAAGCTTTCTGAAAGTTGCTATGCACTTTCATGTAAAACTTGGCCTCAGTACAGAACTGCTGTACAATCATTTTCATCTGAGATTTGAACATATTGGAAGAACTAGAGCAGTTCTTTCTTCTATCCTGTCATTTTTTTCCCTTGGAAATGATGAGCATATGGCAACCACCCTCACTGGATTCTCAAACAACAGGAGGGACCTTATTTCGATTCCTACATCCTGTCATCAGTGAATCCCATGATATTTTGTTCTTGCAAGGCTAAAGATGTGATTCGCATTTGCCATAAGGACAGAGCTTAATGTGATGCCATTTTACCACAGGAGCCCTCAATCAGTTAATTAAACATGATATAAATCACTGCATGTATTTGTAAAGTAAGATTAATATGGCAAAGTCAGAGTAATGAGGAATCCTCACCATTGTCTGAGCGCGAATCGCCGATACGAAGATTACCCTTTTTGAAACTGGATATCTTTGAGTGGGTTTTGTTGACTTAATCCCTCAGACTGCTTTGTGCAACTTGAAACCCAGAGCTGTCATCTTTAGCCAAAATTTCAGCCATAACTTCCTCAGCTTTCACCCAATCCTTTAAATCAGCATTCACAATACTTAGAAAGATCAAGCCTTTCAGCATACCACAAGGCTTCTTCATACCACCTGGGACATTGGCAACATGTTTAATAAATATTTCATTTCATTTCATTGTGAGGATTCTCCTTTTTTCCCCCTTTTTTTTTTGTTGTTTTTATTTTATTTTATTTTTTTCTTTCTAGGGGATTTACAGGATACCCAGAGCAGCACATTCCGTCACTGCAGTCACTAAGGTTTACAACCTTAATAAAATGATTTTTTTCTTTTTCCCCCCTCTTTTTTTTTCCTTTCTTGAAGTGCTATGGAGCCTTGTTAAACTAGAGCAATTACAGACACACGAGATAGGTGCTCTGGAAAGATCAAAGCCCCCCTGAAGACAGCTCTGTAGGATTCTGGAGCTCTCTTTGAAAAGCGCTCAGTTTACAAAGTAGGGATGTATAAAACCACACATTAAAAATCCTGTGTTCAGATACTGCTAAAGGCCTGGCATTAGTTCGTATGGAATCCACTTCAGCCACTCTCTTTTCACATCAAACTCTCTACTGTTCTGAGGGAGGTCTCCTGGTGTATCAGCAGGCTGTGGGCACTCTCTTCCACTTCTGTGTCAAGCTGTCCTTGTGTTACAGAGCACCAGTCCTGTGCTTTGCTGTTCTAAAACACCAGGTGGGTGCTCTCTATGGTAGTAGCCAGCCTTTGTCCCTTTGCCTTTCAGTTAGAATATGTGAAAGGAAAGGAAAAAGCAGGACATGATGCTGTCCTTGTTCTTGAATTGAATCCTGTGGTCATGCAGGCAGTGGAGACAGGGGTTGGGGCAGAGGCAGATCCAGTGCAAAGAGAAGCTGTTGCCACACCTGCTGCCTCAAACAGGACCCTGCGCTGCCAGTCTGTACAGCGGCTGAAGAGTGTCTCAGAAGTGTTATGCTATCAAGGGAGCTAGCAAAAGGGTGAGATACACTCAGAAGCCTTTAGAGCTTTCCAGAGTTTGTAGACATTTCTCAGAAGTTGTTTCCACCAGCTTGAGACTGCTCTTGACAGCCTTTCCACCAGCTTGAGACTGCTCTTGATAGCCTTGCTGTGACTGAACTGCACAAGGGGTACTGCTTTAAAATGGTGATGTGTGCCCCAGCTGGGGCTGGGCTGCCCCGGGAGAAATTCAGTGTCAGAGGATTAAACTTACAGCTCCCAGCTCACAGGAGAATACCTGCTGTAGTGCTGTTTGCTCCTTCATCAGGAAGAGGAAGAAAGGGAGAAAAGTTATGGGTGCTTTCTGCTCCTTCCAGTGCTGCTGGACACCAGAGATCATGGGCACAGAGACCACAGCTGACTCCAAAAGCCAAAGGGGAAAGAGATGCACTGGAGACTGGTCCCTTTTCCACCCACTGCCTGCAGAGAATTGTTCAGGCAGACTAAGCAGCGAGTGCCACATGCTCAGAATCTGTCTGATGTGCACCAGTGGAATTTGTGAACTCCAGAAATGGGTGATTTGTGTGTAGGGGCCTTTCGAATTGCTATTCTCTGTTTTGGTGCCTCTGCTTGCTCCTAGCACTTAAGGGCTCGACTCTGTGAGCTCTACCTAAGTCAGCAGCTTAAGAACACACAGAGCCAAGCCCGAAGGTCACAAACTTCTGTGGCTGTTAAAGAAGCCCCTCTGGACGACCTCTTTGTCTGTCCCACTGGCCTTCAGCAAACCAGTAGATTTTGTGCAGCTGGAAGCACTGTCATTGCCACTGGAGTTTTGAAAGGTCTTGTGTTTGCAAATGCATGAATGAGGAAAGTAAAAAGGGTAACAGCATAATCCCTCTTGTATCTGTAAGTTTTCTAAGCTGCAGGTGCATAAACATAAACATTTGAGATGTGCTGATCTCCTTTCTCTGCTCTTCAGTAAATTAAATCAGTCAAAATTGAAACTGAAGGGCAAAGCTCTGTTGTGGAATTGAGGCTATTTCATCTGTGCTGGCACTTTTCTCTCATTCATGTTCTTTTTAAGCTGACAAATTCAGAAGATCTGCTTTAGATGCAGCAGTTAATAAACATCAGTGTGATACTGATTTGTGGGTAGCTATTTCAGTTTTAGCCTAAAACTATGCATAAATTACTTTACAGTACCTTGAAACATGGCCTGTTTAAAGAACTTGACTTTTCTATGATCACTGTCAATAAAATTTTCGTGATAAAGGTTGTCATTATACCCAAAGAGTCTAGCACTGAAAGGCTATCAGATAAAAGATGTGTTTTCCTTTGAAGCCTTGCAAGCATTGCAAGAGGCAATTGCAAGAGGTTATGATGCAGGATTTTTATCATGAATGGGCGAGTTGGAAAGAATGGCTAGAAAGAAGCTATCAGAAAGAAATACTATGAGCTAACCTTAGAAAGGAAGCAGTGTTGTATGTAGGAAAAGTCTTTGGAGCTGGGTAATAGCCATAGATAGATGTGCTGAGTATTTGCTGTGGTCGTTTGTGAGTCTTGTCCTGTTTTCAGTTCTGCAGCATTTTACCCCNTCCCCTTCCCCCTTCCCCTTCCCTTTCCCCCTTCCCCTTCCCCCCTTTCTGTCTGAACTCCAGTCAGCGGTGTCCATTTCCATCCACTCCAATGTCCTATAGCAGGACCAAACTGTCCTGGGTCTTTTCAGTTTTCTGTTTGGAGTTGTTTCTTTTTCTGCTCTGGGAATCCATCACTCTCATAAAGCTGCAGTTACAGCTGCATTTGCTTACTGTGTGGCTTGCTTTTACAGCTCTTCCAAACCTATATTACCTTTTACAAACTCAGCAACATATATCCCCATGTTCATTCTTGTTCTTATTTTTGCCCTGTGGGTCATATTGCTCACTTATCCAGTGCTGTCAGACCCTGAATAGCTTTTCTTTATTTATTCCTTTCTTACATTGTTGTGTTTTGTGTTATCTCTAACCTAAAATTCCTTGTCATTTACGATGAAAACTTGCAAAATGCAAACAGTTTACTTAGAGGATTAGAGTTGATGTGAAGGATTAATGCAGAGCTAAGGAATCTCCCTGCAAGATATTTGGATCAAGTCCAGCCTGCACAAGTCGCCACAAGTTGTAGTGAGCAGAGAGAATGTACATTTTCAAGGATTTGGGGGAATTTTGTATGTAAGCACTCAAATCTTGAAATGGTTTTGTTTCAGTCAGGTTTGTAAGTTTGAGGGGCTGAAGCACTACAGTCCTTTTATTTGAGCAGGCACATCCAAGTGGATTTTACAACTGATGTGTGAGCATTTCGGGGAAGAGGCGCTTGGAGCTGTAAGAAGTTACCATATGAAGCAGGAATGTCTGTGTGTGTGTCCAGCCAGGAAGGGGAAACAGTGCCCCAGGACTTCTGTCCTCGTTGTGGGCACAGCTCGGCCCACAAATCCAGAATTTATTTCTGACTGATTGGTGGAACTGAGCTACTTCATTCCCAACCTTTTCCAATATCACCGAGAAGATGGTAGTTGAGGCATCACATTCTGCTCGTAGTTTCTCCACAGAAAAGTTAAGCAGATTTAAAATCCTCAGAGGCAGGTGTGCACTATCCTTCCTTACATCCAGCAGCACAGGCTGGTGAGGTGAAGAATCCTGTGTGTAGCTGGAAGAATGCCTGAGAAGCCTTCTCTGGAGTCTGTACGGAGTGGGCAGAGTGGGGTGGGTCCCTTAAAGCCAATTTTCAGGTGAAGAAATCTCAAGTTCCACACATTTAGCAGTTGTTTACCCCAGACACTAGTACTCAGTGGTATATTTAATAGAGTAGCATGTTGCAGGTAGTTTAAGATGGAATATTCCAAGGATTAAAGCTCAAGCATTCAACTTTCTTGCTGGGCTAGTCGTAAGGCAGCCTATGGTGCTGATATCTTTGTCTGTTGATCCAAATTGTTGATATAAACAGTGAAAAATAAAAAAGATGAGCTTGAAAACAATCAGGATCTCTATTCATGTGCTTGACATTCAATATGTTCTGATTTCCTCTCATGTTTTTTGTGTAGCTTTGTAATCCTCCTCATTGTAAGCTTAAGGTAGGCTTACAGGGCTGCACTGCAGGGGTAGGTACCTGAATCTACCCTGAGATGAGTTGGTGAATGCAGTCAAGACTGCTCCATTACACTGCCTGAAACATGTTGAGGATCCGACCCAGCGTTGGTATTTGGTGGTAATGCTCAACTAGGCTTTAGTGGCTTTTGCTCTGCCTTGTAATTTCTTTGCAGTGTAATAAAAAGCTCTTTAGAACATTGCTACATAGATTAATATAGAAAGTGCTTGTGATACTTTTATACACAAGGAGTTTAATACTTGGATGCAAGAACAAATTGATTGCAGGCAGTCCCGTGCTTGAGTACCCAGGAGTGAAAGGAATGATTACAATAACCTCTGGGATTTCTTCTCAGAAGTGGTTCCTGAAAACACCCACACCCACAAAGTACTGGGCACAAGAGAGTATTGTTTCCTTCTGATGTGGAAGCACAGAAACATATTTTACTTTGGGAGGTGGGAGGGGTTGAGGGGGAGAGGAAACTCAAGAGACATTAATGTTTAATGTTTTTAATTTTGTAAAATGAACAACAAAAAAGGATATGGTTTGTGAGTGCCTCTGAGATTGTTTAAACTCTGGCAGCTTGCTGTCAGATGAGATGCTAAAAGCCAAGAAGGAAGAAACTGAGGGGCAGACTGGGTAAGCTGCTGTGAGCTCACCTTTGGCTCCCTGCTCTGATGGAGGAGCGAAAGAACGGTGAAACAAATCTGGCACACGCTGCTGTGGTCTCCAGGAAAGGACCTGCACCACCTTGAATTGCAGCAGCCAGGCAGGTATATTTCTCTTATCTGTGGAGGGTTCTACTTCTAGCTTCTTTTCCTGGCCAGCCTCTAAGATAGAAACTACATTAATTGTGCCTTTGCTTCACTTACCCTTTCCAGATTGTCCTCTTCTGCTCTGGTAGAGAGCATTTAGGGCTGGGTGATAGGTTGGACTTGGATGATCTTGGAGGTCTCTTCCAACCTGGTTGATTCTATGATTCTATGATGTCGGTGGGTGAGGGCTTGCAGACAGACAATTCAGAATCTCTCAGGGATACAGAGCAATTCCTGTAAGATCTTAGCACCTGCTTGGCTTACCATGGGTGCATTATCACTAGTAAATACTGAAGAGAGAAGTTGGGAGTTATACAGGTCAGAGCAGGGTCTTGTATTCACTGTACAAAAGTGCTCAGGAAACACCATTGGCTTTTCTGTGGCAAAGTCAAACTCTGGGGTGGGGAAGAGTAGCAGATAATTTCTAGGAGAATGTAAATTCAGGAAAAAATAGTTTGGAATCTTACAATTAGTTTGTTTCTATAAAATATTTAAATGTAGGCCTCTGGTACTTTAAACTACTAAGCAGATAATATCAATGTTAGTAGTTTAGCATGGCAGGAAATAGAAATGAGAATTAGTGGTCTTAACAGAATGAAACAATTTTGCCTTTTGAAAATGGGGCATTGAAGTTTTTATTGTGTAAAGCTGAATTCTTGGCAGAAATCTGCTGCTATTTCTTACCCAAATCTGCTGCTATTTCTTGCCCCTCTTTGAGGCTGACTGATTGCTTTAATTTGTAGGGTGTATGTGCTTGAAGTGCTCAGGTTGGAAGTATCCATCTGGTGTATACAACTCTCAGTGGTCAGGGCATTATAATAGTGTGCCTCACTGGAGATTTTCCTGGAAGGGGATATAGGAGTTGCTCCAGCACAGCTCTGACACCAGTGAGACTGTGGCAAAGGAACAGATGTTACTGTAGGTGAATAATAATCTGCTGTTACGGGGGGTGGAGGGGTGAGCAGGCTACAAATGAACACCACCGAGCTCATTTAGGTGTGTGCTGGTTTATACTGCACCTTCATTTGTGCCATCCCTTCTAGGAGCTGCCTTTGTTGTTTTCTGTTGTGGTGGGGCCCAGAACCAAAATCAAGCTCCCATCAAAGTCTTCAAAACCTGCAAATACTTGGGAGGAAAGGAGCCTGCCTGTTTCTGGCTATCAGCTGTGTGGAGGGGCCCAGCTTTCCCAGTAAGAGCTCTCGGTGAGGTGGGAGTCTGTATCCTGGGGAGGACTTCACCCATTTATTCCTCAGAAACTCTGTGGGTATGTGAAAGATTTAAACTGATACGGCTCAGACCATTTGCCCTCTTCTGTGTCCCTCCCCTGTTTGGATCCAGGAATTGCTGGGACATCCATTCATGGGAAACAGTGAAGTGCAGCAAATATTTGTTGTCCAGGACAAAATAATACAGGAATTCAGGTTATTTCTCTGTCAAGTACCCAGGAATATACAGAGGGTAAAGCAGTGCTGGTATTTGTTTTACAGTGGGAAAGACTCCAGAGGGTTGTCTGAAATAACTGTGGAGAACATTCAGTGTAAAGAACTTTATCTCTCTTTTCAAGGTTACTGCCTACTGGTTGGTTGGGTTTTTTCTCCCACGAGTAAGTGGAAAATCACCAGGCTCATCATCTGCAAAGTCTACTGCTGAACCCAAGAAAAGCACTGTCCCCAGCTGGCAGGAATACAGACACTTCATTGTCTGTCTCATGCAAGTTCTGCTACACCAGTATCTCCATTCTCTCTATTTGATGACTGCTGAAGATGATTTCATTTTATTTGGATGATGTGCAAGGGAGGTTTAGATCAGATATTAAGAAAAAATTCTTTCCTGAAAGTGTGGTCAGGGATTGGAACAGGCTGCCCAGGGAGGTGGTGGAGTCACCATCCCTGGAGGTGTTCAAGAAATGTGTAGACATGGCACTTTGGGGTGTTGTTTAATGGCCATGGTGGTGTTGGGTTGATGATTGGACTTGATGATCTTAGAAGTCTTTTCCAATCAAAACTATTCTATGATTCCACAACCTAGGTACCCTGCACAGAGAGCTGCTCACTGCATCATTACTGAAGACCTTACTGAATAGGTGGATGCAGCAAGACTTTTGGAGCTGCCTCCCCTAACATCTTTATAGGCAAGCTTAGGAAGTGTAAGTTGAGTGAGTGGACAGTGAGGTGGATTGGGAGCTGGCTGGATGGCAGAGCACATTGTTGTCATCAACAATGCAGGGTCTAGTTGCAGGCCTATGGCTACTGGTGTTCCCCAGGGGTCAGTACTGGGCCCAGTCCTGGTCCATATATCCATCAATAACCTGGACAAGGGAAAAAGGCACTCTCAGCAAGTTTGCTGATGACGGAGAAGGAGGAGGAGTGGCTGACACCCTGTCAGGCTGTGCTGCCATTCAGTGAGACCTGGTCAGGCTGGAGAGTTGGGCAGAGGAGAACCTCATGAAGTTCAATGAGGGCAAATATAGAGTCATGCCCCTGGGGAGGAATGACTCCCAGCACCAGGACAGGTTAGGGGTTAACCTGCTGGAAAGCAGCTCTGGGGAGGAGGACCAGGAAGTGCTGGTGGACCACAAATTCACCAGAAACCAGAAATATGCCCTCATAACTGAGAAGGCCAAAGGCATCCTGGGGTGCATTAAGAAGAGTGTAGCCAGCAGGTTGAGGGAGGTTCTCCTCCCCCTTTACTCTGCCCTGGTGAGGCTGCACCTGTAGTATTGTGTCCAGTTCTGGGCTCCTCAGTTCAAGGACAGCGAACTACTGGAAATAATCCAACAGAGGGCCATAAAGATGCTGAGGGGACTGGAGCATCTCTCTTACAAAAGAGGCTGGGACATCTGGGGCTCTTTAGCCTAGAGAAGAACAGACTGAGAGAGGATCTTATCAATACATATAAGTATCTAAAGGGTGGAGGTCATGAGAACAAGGCTGGGCTCTTTTCAGTGGTGCACAGCAAAAGGACAGAGGACAATGGATACAAATTAGAGTGCAGGAGGTTTCACTTGAACTTAAGGAGAAACTTCTTTCCTGTGAGGGCAACAGAGCACTGGACCAGGCTGCCCTTCTCTGGAGACTTTCAAAATCCAGCTGACCGTGCTCATGTGCAACCTGCTGTAAGCAGGAGGGTTGGACTAGATGATCTCCAGAGGTCAATTCCAACTCCTCCCATTCTATGACTTTATTATTCTAATAGCTTAGGTGGAGAAGTGGAGTTTTAAAAAATGCACCATGCTGCTGTGAATCATCTTAGTTCTAACTGCTTCAATTTGGAAAAAAGCCTCTTCATCAAATGAAATTTTGTGGCACCATTCCCAGCTGGTCTCTCTCTCCCATCCAGAGTCTGAATGTCAGTGCAGGTCAGATGTAGGCCTGGACTTGCTAATGGTGGCTGCTAGTCAGCGGCTGCCATGAAAGGCAGTTTAGGAGGATTCGAAACCTGGAGCTGGGTATTGATTTGAAATTGTGTGTCAAGGACCTTTTGACTAAATTTTGAGGTGAAGGAGAAGATGGGATCAAGAACAACTGAAGATTAAATCTGCTGCTCTGTTCAGTTTGCAGGCAAGTATTGGTGTGTTAGGCTGCAGCTCTGCGCTGTATCAACTGGCAAAAAGCTGTAATACTCTTTCTACTTCTGGGGACACTTTGCTGCTGGAGTTCTTAAGACCTTTACATCCCTGGTCCCATCAGCTCTCCCACTGTTCCTGTAGCATAAACTCCAGGTACTGAGCACTGCAAAACTTACCATATAGGTACAGCTGCCTCTTCTCAATGAGCAGTGGCTACTTGAAGATGATTCAGAGCATGAATAGTTGGACTCAGTTATCTAAAAGGTCTTTTTTAATCAAAATTATTGCATGGCCAAAACCAAGATAAGCTTTGAAAAGCCCAATTTCTTGTCAGGATCTTTTCCTTTGGAGCTGACAGCTCTGAAGGAGAGAAGAAGCTGGTGTGGACGGTGAAAGTGGTTCTGTTCAAAGTGTTTGACAGATCAAAGAAGTCAGGAGCTAAGTGACAGCAGAGATCTCCAAGAGAAATGAAATCTTCCCCAGACTGTAGAGCATGGTTCCATCTCTCCTGCACTTGCCAGAAGATACTACAAGGCTTTCAGTCCAGAGAGCTCCCATTTAGGTAAATGCTTTTGTTACCTTGCTTTGGATCAGGCATTGCCTTTCCTGAGTGAAAATCCACCCATGGAATAGATGATTTCAGACTTATGGATCTTCCTCAAAGGACCCTGGAAGCACTCCTAATCTGTCTGCCCTTGTTTCCTTTAGTGCAGTAACCTGTTCAGATCTGCAGCGTGAATTTCCTAAGTTAAACAGAGCTGGGTTAAGGCCCACATATTTTGTGTTGATTTAATGAGCCTCTTCTTGTTGTTTTAGCCTAATCATGCTGTTTTGATGGGGTTACCTTGCAAGGGGCCCTTGTTGTGTTTTCATTGTGGCCAGCTGAGCTTGCTTTGCTTTCCACTGATGTTGTCCTATATTTAGTGTTTTGACTTTGCATGACCCTGACACTGTGTAGGGGGAGGAGAAGGGGAAACAAAAAAAAAGTATTGCTGATGGCTAATCCTATGTATTGCTCAAAGGCTGCGTCCACTCCAGCAACCTTTTTTCATGGTAATATTTTTTGTTAGCAATAAAAGGATTAATTCTAGAAATCAAGCTCCTTGATTATGATAAGCACAATAAATATCTTAGACAAATTGGTATCCTTTTAAGAATATTAGTAAACGAAGACCTTTGCTCTCCTTGGCTAGGCTCGAGTCTGCTGGTACACGCATTCATGCCATCTGCACTGTGTGCTAATGCAACTCCTTGTTGTCTGGTCTTCCTGGGAATGCATTATATAGATTGCAGCTGGTTCAGAATGCAGCTGCCAGGGTCACGACTCACACTAAGATTAATCATTACGCCTGGGTTAGCTTCATTACTTCGACTACCCATTACATTTAGCAGAGATTATGAGATGTTGCCTTTAACTTACAAGGCTTGGACTAACACCTACTCACCTCAGCAACATGCTTTTATAGTATGTTTCTCTTGGTAAGTCTCCTAGAGCAGCAGAGAGTCTCACTAGATGCTGTGCTTTCAGCTTGAGAAGGAAACCTTCCAGCGGTACGTGTATGAAGTGGCTCAGCCTGGGCTTCTCACGTCTCGAGTTCACCCCTCTGGTGTGGACTGATTTCTTCCCAGTGCATGCTGTCAATACAGGCCTTCTTGCCAGAAAAAACAGTATGATGAAGAGTAGGATGAAAACATCATCAGCACCCCATTCATAATTAACCTTGTCCCTAGTTCTCTGGCTTCACTGGCAGGCGTTGTGGGTGATAGCCATCCAAAGAAACGCGCTTTCCAAGGAAGAGGCAGTGCGACTGCTTCCGTGGCACAGGAAACACACATCATGAAACAATATGACATTTCCCAACAGAAGCCTACAACATCAATTCAGCTAAGGGAAATGGAGTCTAGTTCTACTACATTCCCTGAAGCTGAGCTTCTGAGATCTTCTCAAGCATAAAGGGTAAAAAAGCCAAATGTACACAAGGCGTTTGAAGGACAATTGACTAAATGTGCCTGTGGTATTCCACATCAGAGCTACAAAGAGGAAACTCGAGGTTATCTTTTTTGTGTACACATGGTTTAGGTTCCTGCCCCTAGGATTGTGGCAAAAGCTCTTGTTGCTAAAGAAAACCTGATTGCTCATCTATAGATTAGAAAGGAAGAAAGAAATAATTGAAATTATTTTACATACTGTCATTACATTCCAATGTTGTGTAGGCTTCTACCTCACCAAGCTGCTTGGTCCTGAATATAGTGAGAAAAAAATACCACTAGATCTGAGAGCCAGAGGGTATGACAGCTACTGAGGGGAAAAAAAAAAAAAAACATCCTTGTTTAAAGGGAGATAGAAATTTTCAGAAGTTCCCCTTGGCAGAGTGTGGAGGGACAGAGCTTGTTTCTCTGGTGAAAGAAGTTCTACTTTCTGATGGGCATCACAGCCAGAGGTTAGCTGCTTGCCAGTTTTGGGGAGAAGGTCAAACTTCCTAAAAAAGTTTCTTGTAGCAATGGGCCAGCTTTATCTCATGTAGAAATGAAGTGCTTAACTGATGTGCTTAAGCCAGGAGTCTGCTTGCTCTTGGCAGTCTCTTCTGTCAATGATAAGAGAGACCCTTCCTCTCGAGGGCAGCTGTGCCAGCAGGTTGTGTTCAGCCATACTCTGCAGGTGTCCATTACTCATCACTAACTTTGAGGTTTAGAAAAGCAGCAGCTCAGGTTGGTGGCTAAGGCTGAGCCAGAGGAATCCAGCTTGGAATATAAATATAGTCTAGACTTAGGAACATCATGCATAGTGAAATCAGACCTGGGTTAGGCTCTCCTGATTAAGCACTTGAAAACTTGCAGGTTTAATCTACTGGTCTAAAGGGAGTTGGTGCAGAGAGTGTTGAACAAGCAGAAGGTCAGCCCTTTGCCCCCATAGGTGAACATGCCCTGTGCTCCTTGCAAAAAGAGGACACCTCTTGGGAACCTTGTTTAAGGGGTCCTCGTGCCAAACTGAAGAAGAACTCTTCCAGCTGGGCAGGAGAACTCTGAGTGCTCACCTGTGGGGCTGCTTCCTCAGGAGGGTGGAGCTGCAGGAGTCAATCAGCCATCAGGCTAAGCTACAAAACCTGGAGAAGGACTGCCAGGTGTCAGATATTATCTCGTTAAGGACTGATCTTCCTGCACTGCCTCAATGTCAACTCCAGTCCTAAATGGAAGAGAGGAAAGAGCACTTCTAGGAGGTTAGTATGTAAAGGAGTTTTGCTCCTTTATAATTTCTCAAATAGTTGTTGGTCACCAAGGGATAGCCCTTGAGAGAAAAGAGTCAAAGATAATGCCTGCTTGTTGAAGGTGGATGGTGTCTTCCTTGAGTTTTGCAATTCAAGGTCTAGTAGTTGGGGGGGTGGGTAGACTCAGTGACTCAGGAGTCCTTTCTACATCCTGTAACCTGTTATCTTAAATTATCTTTTTGTGGGGCTTTTTGGTGGTGTGTTTTTGCTTTTTTTTTTTTTTTTTTGGTCTCAAAATGAATTTTGTTGTGCATGGCTAACACTTAGTCATATATTTTTTGGATCAGAATTGTGCAGTAAGTGTCCCCAGTAAGAACTGCACTGCAGAGCTCTTTGCTTTAACAGCTTCAGAAATGCTGGGGACTCTTTCATGCAATGCATCTGATTATTTTTTCTTTTAATTTTGTTTTGTGAATTCAGTGCTCCCTTTTATTTCAGTCCATTCAATGTTCCTTGTGTTTCTGGGTGCCCAGGCATTCCCTAGTTCTCCTGTTTTGACCACTCTGGTTTATGCAGTGATGTAAAACAGTGTTTTGCTTTCAACCATCCTTCAAGAGCTGCATATAAGGATACTGGAAAAGTAACTCCTATGTGTCTCACATCAGTTCTAACCTCCTGAAGCCTGGCTTTCTTTTTCTATGTAGAGTGGAAGATACTTCACTTGGATAGCATTTGGGGGTTGATAGCATTTGGTTTAGAAGCTAATATATATATGCATGTATAAGAGGCTTGAAGGTGGCATTATGTGCAGTTGTTAATCTTCACCAAAATATGCCTGAAGTGTGGAATGTATGCACAGAGGTGAGCAGCAGTGATCAGTAACTTAGCCTGGTGCCTAAGGGATGTGTGGCAGGAGGCTGGGCTGCAACTTCACTGTCTGTAGCAAATTTCCATGGAATGGATCTTGGTCTCCCCCAGGTTCTTCTGAGATCTGTCTGTCAAACTGAAATTCATGGGAGGTCAATGTTTGTTTCTGTCCCTGAAAAATGTATTGGTGCTAGCTCAAGCTCCTTCTGTGTGTGTTTGAATCTCCTCGTTGACTTTTTGTAGCAGAGGCAGATTCTTTCCTCTTTGATTGCATGTTAGTTTTGCCATCTTGCCATGTTATTTACCATCTTGCTGTTGTGCAGTCATAAATTAATAAAGCAACAGCTTCGTGTGCAGCCAAGAAGCTCTGCACTTTGGCTTCTCTTAATGTGATCATTTTGGAGTCAGAAGAAAGGATGATGTTTATTAGATGATGCTTCTTTAAATCCCTTAAGATTCAGATTTTCAGTTCAGTCCCCACTAGACCTCTTTGTAGGTCACTTATGTGCAATACCCTCATTGCACCCATGACTTGGAGATGTCTGTATTCAAGTGACCTAAATTGCATGGAGGGGAGTGGGGGAGGGAAGGATTGGGGGATGGTGGGAAGCAGTCTGTCCGAAAACTCCACAAAATGCTGCTGTTCTTCCTGGAGAAATTAGTTCAGAATCAAACTACTTCAGGAATTTCCCAAATATAAAAAGGAATAGATCAATTTAGGCAGCTATTGCTGCTCATGCAGCAGTTAAGGTTGTGGACAGAAGTAAAAATGCAATTAGGGGTATGGCTGGTAAAAATGGAAGCAAGAGAGGCTTTGCACTGAGATGTCTGGCACTGTATGATCCAGTAAATGAACTTAAATTGGCTACATTGATAGAAAGTTTATATGGGAGCGAAGGAACCTTCTGGAAGTGATGGTCCCATTAGCAAAGTGATATGCCTTTATTAACGTTGTGCAGCTGCAATAATCTTAATGGAGCAATCTAGTGTTCTTCCCAGAGGAAGATCTTATCTCATTTATTAATTGTCTTTCTAGTAGTTATGAGTTCATCTGGCCTTGGATAAGTGTGCAGGCTGAACAGTTGGATGCTGCAGATAGGGGCAGGTTTAATGCAGGGTGTTGGTAGCTATGTTCTCAGCAAGGGTTTGTATTGACCAACCTGTGTCTTGCTATATGCTTCCACCTGGATTGACTGCTGGCTGTGGAAGTACTTGGTTTGTACTGTAGCCTGAATTAGTGACCTCTTACTGCTGTGCAGAGCTAGGTGTTGTCTTTCAGAGAGCCACGAAGACCATCAGAGGGCTGGAGCATCTTGCCTGTTGGGACAGGCTGAGAGCTGGGGCTGCTGAGTCTGGAGAAGAGAAGGCTCCAGGGAGACCTTAGAGCAGCCTTCCAGTACCTACAGGAAAACTGGGAAGGGACTTTTTACAAGGGTTTGGAGTGATAGAATCATAAAATCATAGAATGGTAAGGTTGGAAGAGACCTCAAGAATCATCTAGTTCCAACCCCCTGCCATAGGCAGGGACACCTCCCACTAGTACAGGTCACTCAAGGCCTCGTCCAACCTGGCCTTGAACACCTCCAGGGAGGGAGCAGCCACAGCCTCCCTGGGCAACCTGCTCCAGTGCCTCACCACTCTCACTGGAAAGAACTTCCTCCTAACATCCAGTCTAAATCTTCCCTCTGCCAGTTTAAACCCATTGCCCCTCATCCTGTCATTGCAAGACCTTGTAAATAGTCCCTCCTCAGCCTTCCTGTAGGCCCCCTTCAGATGCTGGAAGGCTACTCTAAGGTCTCCTGGAAGCCTTCTCTTAGGATGAGAAGGAATGGATTGAAGCTGGAAGAGGACAGATTTAGATTGGAGATTAGAAAAAAATTCTTTCCAGTGAGGATGGTGAGACACTGGAACAGATTGCCTAGTGAAATTGTGGATGTCCCCTCCCTGGAGGTCTTCAAGGTCAGGTTGGACAGGTCTTGAGCAACCTGGTCTAGTGGAAGGTGTCCCTGTGCATAGCAGGACTGTTGGAACTAGATGGTCTTTTAGGTTTCTTCCAACTCAAACCATTCTATGATTCAGATGCTGGGAAGTGGCACTTAAATGCACCACTGTCAGGATACATGAGAGAGATGAGGCTGCTGTGCACACCTTGGATGCCTGTTCTGGCTAGAAAGTGAGGTAATGATTAATGGAGAAACTCAAGTGGGTACAGTTATAGAAAGCTCCCTCTTTGAGTGTTGAGAAGGTGCTAATACTGACTGCAGCAATCAAATGTTTGTTCTCTGACCTGTGCAATCTCACTATGCTGCTTTGCATCTTTTTTTTTTGTTTAGTGAAAAAATGAATGGATTTGGAATAGGATTTCTCATTTCCCTCATGACAGCTGGTTAGAAAACAGAACAGTGCCTGCCACCCCTGATTACAGGGGAAACACAGGCTGTTCTGTATGTTACACACTGAGTTTTAAGTGAAGCTTGTCAGGGGCTAAAGAGCTCAGATGCTTTGTTGGTGCAAGGTGGTGCTTAGTGAAACCCCAGTGGTTTCTTTCCACTGTGGAGATATTCTAGAGGGGACAAACTGTGTTGCCTGCAGAGTGGTGTCGAGAAGTCCTCCTATGCCTGTGCAAATTCTCTGTGGCCAGGGCATGCTGGAGGGGTGAGTGGAGGATGTTCACATCTCACATGTTGATAGATGAGCAGTGTCCCCTTGGTAGGGTTTCTCCCCTTATCATACTAAAGGGAGGTACCTTAGGGATGAAGTGACTTGAGGCATAGGATTTCAGGCTTTGAATGCCTCAAGTTAGGGATTCTGGCTTTGAATCTTGATTTCTTCCCTGTTCCCCCCAGCCTCACCACCCCCTCCAGCTGGGGATTTGGATACCCATAGCAGAGGGCAGAATACCACCCAGTTAATTCTCTGGAGTGAAGCTACTGCACAGGCTCCTGCTGGGGAGCTGAATGTATGGTTTATGCCCTAAAGCAAAGTGTATAATGCTTAGAGAACAGAGTGCAGGGTTTTTTGGTTTTTTTTTTTTTTTTTTTCTTTGCTGCTGGAATAAATTATCATGTCAGAGTGCTGTGGTTTGGACTTATCCCTAGATGGGCATCACCAGTAATGTGCATTTAGCAAATAATTTTATTAAGTTGAAAAGATGCCTCTTGCAAATTTTATGGGTTTGCAACAGATGGAAAATAACAGCATTTGAGGACTTCTAATGCAATGTGGTTTTTTTTTCAAGATTAACCCCAGCGGTGCCTGCCTCTGCATCCTTCAGCATGGTTTTTGTAGGTCATACAATGCTGCTTGTTTAGCCCATATGGGCCTGTTAGATTTTCTAACCAAACCTAATATGCAGCACAAGTGGTAGGTGAAAAAAAATCCAAAAGGAAGATAAAATGTCTCTGTCCCTAATATTTATTTATGCCTTTATCAGCAAAGAATGTACAACTTTGTATGTATGTGCCTGACACAATACCTGTAGGTCCAGGTTCATTTTTTTTAATGACCTCTTGTGTCCAGTTGTTTCCTCCTGAAATTTTTTTCTGGAACAAAATGTGATGTGGGATCCAAGGTGGATAGATGCAAACCTGGAAGACTTGTAGGACACGACCAAAAGCATTTTCTTTTCTCTGTAGATTGCAGAAGTTGTGCTGCACACAAAGCTAAAGAGCACATAACTGCAGAGTTACAAAATGCCAGGCTAGAAAGGAACATCAAGGATCATCTGGTCCAATGTTTCTAGGTAAAGGCAGAGTTGAAATAAGCTGGCTCGGCACCCTGTAGGGAAATCCACTGCTTCCCTTGGGAGTTTATTCCAAGGCCTAACTGTTCTCTGGAAGGAAGGACATGGAACTGTTGGATTGAGTCCNAGTACCTTCTACCCATTACCCTTTGCCTTTCCTATATGATTCCTTGTAAAAAGACTCCTCATCCTCTTGACATCCACCCTGTATACACTGGTACATGGTAACAAGGCTCCCCTGAGCCTTGTCAAGGTCAAACAAACCTAGTTTCCCCAGCCTTCCTTCATATGGCAGGTCTTCCAGTACTCTGAAGCTAGGGAACTGACCTTGAGGGACTGTGCCAGAGTGAACACAAACTCGTGTCCACTGCAGTGTCCACGAGTGTGCTGTGGGAATTGTTAGCTGTGGAGGAAAGTATTTGTGGATTCAGAACTTTATTCTTTTGCCTAGCTGAAAAAAAGAATAAATCCGTAGCTTGCAAGGCAAAAACTTATTTCTTTCCTTAGAGACACACAGGATGTTAAAGCTTCTGTGAAGTAAATAGTTTCTCAGTGCTGTGAGGGCCAAGCATATAATCATCAGTGTATAAAGCAAAAACTATCTGAAATATCTGAAATGTTGATCCCCATCCACAAGGCTGCCATGAGAAGAATTCGTACAGGAGCTGGCTTAGGTCCAGGTTGCAGTAGAATTAAACATCTATCTCTGCACATAGAGTTACTTGTTAGAGAAGGAATGTTGTTAGCACAAACAGTTGAGCAGAAATTCTGGTCCTTTTGTTGACACTGTATGCAAATTCTTTGTCTTTTTTTTTTTTTTTTTCCCCTTCAAGAACTGGATATCCCTTGACAGAGGGAGGGATTTAGCTTACTTCGCTTGGCATAAAAATTGCCTTAATCTCTTGAACTTCCAAACATGTATTTTTTGTCTTGGAAATTCATATTGGTTATTTCCTCCTTGTTTTCTTTCTTTCACTGAGTTTGTCTTTATACCACTTTGGAAGTACTTGCAATTACAAACCAGAGCAACTCATGAAAAAGGAGTTGAAGGGAAGATGTAGGGAAGTGGTCATGCCCCAGTACTCCCGCTGCTGAGGCTGCACCTTGAATACTGGTCTCAGTGTTGGACCCCTCGCTCCAAGAAAGACATGGGGGTGCTGGAGCATGTCCAGAGAAGGACAACAAAGCTGGCGAAGGGTCTGGAGAACAGGGCTGGTGAGGAGTAGCTGAGGGAACTGGGATTGGCTCATCTGGAGAAGCGGAGGCTGAGAGGAGACCTCATTGCTCTCTACAACTCCCTGAAAGGATGTTGAAGTGAGGTGAGAGTTAGTTGCTTCTCTCTAGTATTAGGTGATAGGCTGAGAGGAAACAACCTGAAACTGTGCCAGGGCGGGTTTAGTTTGGATGCAAGGAAAAATTCCTTTATGGAAAGAGTGGTCAGGCATTGGAATAGGCTGTCCAGGGAGGCAGTGGAGTTACTGTCCCCTGAAGGTGTTCAAGAAATGTATGGACATGGCACTTTGGGATGTGGTTTAATGACCACGGTGGTCTTAGGTTGATGGTTGGACTCTGTCTTGGAGATGTCTTTGGACTGAAACAATGCTATGATTCTAAGTAATAGCAGGAAATTGTAAATTATCATATTTCTATTAGTTGGCCTTTTGTGAGACTTGTGCTACCATTCTCAAAATAAAAAGCAGTTAAGTTGTGTAAGAGGTTTTGGGTTGGTATGAGCAAAGACCTATGCTGTACACTCAGGCCTTGTTGCCACTGTGCCTATTTGTTGCCGCTAACCCTGGAGCACATACAACAAATTACTTTGAAGTTGGTTTTGATGAATGTTGTCCATATGTGTTATACAGCCTGGTCTTGCAAACCTTCACTCACGAGGGCAGTCAGTTGTCTTCAAAGATTTGCAGGAATGACCCATAGGCAATACAGCCTCCATTACCTAAATGCCAGGGGAGACATTGAATAACTTCATATAATCAACGTTTTGAATAATGAGGAAATTTTCAGTGCAATTAATAGATGTCAGGGGACATGACCATCTTTTGGATGACAGGAAGTATCCAGAACATTTGGGTTTTGATAGCCAAGTTCCTAATGGATGTGCTAGTGACAGACTGAAATGGTAGGACGTCTGAAATGTGCATCTATAATCCTTAATAACTGCCTCCCTGTGGCTTCAGTCAGAGTTCTATTTACTGTGGTAGTGACACTGAGGGTCAGGTTGTCACAAGCATTTAGCTGAATGCTACAGTAACTCTGCTATTAAGAGTTAGATTCCAGAAATGCAACATTAAATCACTATTGGAATTGTCTGGAATAAAATATTAGTTAGTGTCAACTTTTGAAGCACAGAATGTTAAGGGTTGGAAGGGACCTCCAGAGGTCATTTAGTCCAACCTCCCTGCCAAAGAAGGGCAGGTCACACAGGACAGCATCCAGACAGGTTTTGAAAGTCTCCAGAGAAGGAGATCCACAACCTCTCTGGGCAGCCTGTTCCAGGGCTTCATCGTCCTCACCACACAGAAGTGTCTCCTTGTGTTGAGGTGGAACCTCCTGTGTTCTAGCTTGTACCCATTGTTCCTTGTCCTATTACTGGGCACCACCAAAAAGAGCCTAGAACCTTAATCTTGATACCCACCCCTCAGATAATCATAGAATCATAGAATGGTAAGGTTGGAAGGGACCTCAAGGATCATCTAGTTCCAACCCCCTGCCATAGGCAGGGACACCTCCCACTAGTACAGGTTACTCAAGGCCTCATCCAACCTGGCCTTGAACACCTCCAGGGAGGGAGCAGCCACAACCTCCCTGGGCAACCTGTTCCAGTGCCTCACCAGATAGACATGGATCAGATCCCCTCTCACCCTTCTCTTCTCCAGACTAAACAGTCCCAGGGTTCTCAGTCTTCATTGGAGAGGTATTCAAGTATCTTCATCAACCTCATGGCTCTCTGCTGGACTCCCTCCAGCAGATCCCTGTCTCTCTTGAATTGGGGAGCCAAAAATTGGACATAGTATTCCAGGTGTGGTCTCAGCAGGGCAGAGTAGAGGGGGAGAAGAACCTCCCTAGACCTGCTGAATGTGGTTTTTAAGAAAAATAAATAATAATCCCATAAAAAAATGAGAGTAAATAAAGTTTGAGGGAGGAAACTCTTGGAGATAGTAAAAGAGGAAGAGAGAAATCCAGACTCTCTTATACCATTATGGAAATAGTCGAGGGAGCATTGGTTAGTGTCAGAATGAGTCTCTTCAAACTTGGAGCCGGTCAGTCAAAAATAATCCAAAGCCAGAATTGCTGTTTTCTGACTCCTGTTCATCTCTGTGCAGCCAACAGAAGGTGCTGCGGTGGGAGGCACTAATTTCCTTCCTCCCCAGATGGCTGCACACGAGCACCCAGGGATGCATATGGCTCTGCTGGCTCCCCGGGCAGACAGCCCCGATGGTGGCTCTGATTGCCTGTCCTCGGGTCCGCACCGCTACTGCCGAATCAGAGATTATCTTCCCCAGCCCTAATGAGCAAGCCGCTCTTGCTAGCTTCTCAAAGGCTGAGCAGCAGCACAGTTCTGATGATCACAACCGATAGTGTGCTGAGGGCATTTGGGATTTTTGTCCTGGATCAAACCCCTCGTGTTCGTCGGAAGCCAAAACCGATGTGTCAATTAATTTCAACGCGGAGATGAGCAATCGCTTTGTTCCCTAGGAAACGTGGGGCTGCGTGTACGCGGCTCCGGGTGCGCGCCCGAATCTTTTCCTTCACGTCGATCGAGTAGAAAGTTTGTCCAATGAGATCCATTCTGCTTAAAGCAGAAGGGAAAATAAATTTGGAAAGATGCACTATTTAAAAAGAAGATGGAAGCAATACTGGCAAAGTCATAAGGAAAAGGCAGAAATCATTCAAGAAAATAACGGAAGAGTCCTTTCCGCCTATCTAATCTGGGAATCTGGAGGTTTTTATAGTTGCCGAGCCATCTGCTAAGTTGCATTTATTGTGCAACTTTACTACCTCGCCATCATCTGCTCATTAATCTGCCTTTTTTAGGTTTGCTTCTGAAATGCTGAACCTCTGAGCATCTGTCAAATAGCTGCCACTGTTTTTGAAACACTAGCCTGGTGTAATCTAAAGGTTTTTATAGTGAGCCGTTCCGCGCGTTATTACTCAGCAAAAGCTCAGCCGTTCATAAGAGGCTCCCTTCGAGCTTGTCAGAAAACCATTTCCACCACACCCTAGCTCTTTTGTGTTTCTTTCTGTAAGTGTAGGTAAAACATGTTTCATGGTGATGTGTGCTGTGTCTTCAAATGCAGTGTTTGGTCCTCTTCCAATCTTGGTCCTCTTCACTATGGCAGTTTCCAAAACGGGCTGAGAATTATTACTGCAGGTCACTGATCCCAACAGGAGTCTTACTACTGACCCAAATGGCTGAGACTTGGACCGAGGTTAAGGACTTTCGGAGTTCTGGAGCCCCCAGCACANGTTGGAACTAGATGATCCTTGAGGTCCCTTCCAACCTTACCATTCTATGATTCTATATTGGATTTGGCTTTAATGTGGTCTGCCAGACCTGGCCATTCTGTTGTGATCTGCACACACATCCCTAAGATGAGCAGAGAGGTTTTGGGGGGAGCGAGGTAGAAACCAACATAAATATCCACCTGTTTTATCAGTGTGTGGAATTCCTCAGATCCACTGCTTCTGCAGGTGGTCAGATGACTCCTCCACAGAATCATAGAGTGGTTTAGGTTGGAAGAGACCTCAAAGATCATCTAGGTCCAACTGCCTGCTATAGGCAGGGACACCTCCCACTAGAACAGGTCACTCAAGGCCCCATTCAACCGTGCCTTGAACACACCCAGGGAGGGAGCAGCCACAACATCCCTGGGCAACCTGTGCCAGTGTCTCACCTGGAATGCTGTGTGAAGTTCTGGACCGCCCAACACAAGAAGGACATGGAACTGTTGGAGCAAGTCCAGAGGAGGGCCACAAAGATGATCAGAGGGCTGGAGCACTTCTCCAGCCTGGATGACAGGCTACAAGAGTTGGGGCTCTGCAGCCTGGAGAAGAGAAGGCTTCCAGGAGACCTTGTAGTAGCCTTCCAGTATCTGAAGGGGCCTACAGGAGGGCTGGGGAGGGACTATTGACAAGGTCTTGCAATGACAGGAGAAGGAGGAATGGGTGTAAACTGGCAGAGGGAAGATTCATGTTCATTGTTAACAGTAGTAAAAAAGGAAACTAATCTAGCTGAAATGCAGAGGCCTGGCAGCTGTGTCTGGGTGCATCTCAGACTAATCCATAGCTTTCCCTCTTGTGTGTTATTCTAACAGCAGGAAGGCTAATGTGTTACCTGCAAATGCACTTGGAATTCAAATTCTTGCTTTCTGGCCCCATCAGTGGTGAGGCAATCCATGAAGCCCCAGGAGCTGAATGAGCAGTGGCTTCTTCTGTGAGTAAATGCTGCTGGAAATAGGTATTAGCAGGTCCAAGGGACTCTAGTCCTCTCCTGCCAGATGGCTGCCAGGATGTCACTACCCTGTGTGAAGCTTATGGATGCTTTTGTCATTCCTGCCCTGAGGTTCCCTGATGTAGTTGGGGGTTGTGGTTTTTGGTGGTTTTTTTTGGTTGGTTGTCTTTTGTGGTTTGTTTTAGGTTTGTGAGTTGTTTTTTGTTTGTGGGTTGGTTTGGTTTTTGTTGTTTTTTTTTCAGGCATTGATTCTATTTTGCCTACTTTAGGTAAATCTTAGTAGCAGTGGATGATTCAGCTCAAGAATTGTTTTCTTTGGGGACTAATCATTCTACCTTGATCTAACACTCCTAAATTTAGAGGTTAATCTCTGCTGGCTTCTTCCGGGGAAGGCTGAAGCTTCCACTCTGAAACCTCCTGTGAAAGGACTAACCCTAGGCATTTTGAATCACACTCTGTCTGTGTCTTACTTTCTTGATTATGTATGGGACTAAGGAGACTGTATTTCTAATTTAGACAGTTACAGATGAGGTACCACAAGATGGATGAGCTGATCTAATAGCCTGCTGATGCTTCCTGGCCATGTGTTCCTGCTGTTTCTCTTGCTTCAGCTTGGGTGCTTGAACTAAAATGGGAGGAAACTACCCCAGCTAAACAAATGGAACCAAGGCAGCCTGAGCTGGCTGGCTGGAATGGAGATGGGGACCAGAAATGTTTGCAGAAACAGGGTTGTTCCATAGGGCGGAAGCACTCGACTGTGATCCTTGGTATCATTCCTCTGTCCTTTCACTGAGGGTCAAAATTGTCAAATCCTGTTATTGCTGTGACAGCAGCAGCACCACCAATGTGTAGTGTTACTCTGCTGCCTGATTAGGGTTCAAAAAGGTTAGCCAGCAATACTCCTCTGATAAGAATGAGGATGCATCCCCCATTGCTGAGAGAAATGGCCGAAAATGTGTGATTATCCAGGAGGCTCCTAGCTTCTGGGGTGTCCTTCAGTGTGGGATGTGTAGTACATGTGCCCTTTGAGGAGAAGAGAAAGTCTTCATGGAACAGTCTGAGTTGGAAGGGACCTTCAGAATCATCTAGCTTCAACCTCCCTACCATGGGCAGGGACACCTTCCGCTAGACCGGGTCTCTCAAGACCCTGTCCAACCTGGCTTTGGACACCTTCCACTAGAACAAGTCTCTCAAGACCCTGTCCAACCTGGCTTTGAACACCTCCAGGGAGGACACATCCACAACCTCCCTGGGCAACCTGTTGCAGTGTCTCCCCACCCTCACTGTAAATAATTTCTTTGTATCCAGTCTAAATCTACTTTCTCCCAACTTCAATCCATTCCCTCTCATCCTACCACTACAATTCCTTGTATAAAGTGCCTTACCAGGTTTCCTATAAGCCCTCTTCAGATACTGGAAGCTGCTGAAGAGCCCCAACTCTCACAGCCTGTCCCCATAGGGAAGGTGCTCCAGGCCTCTGATCATTTTCATGGCCTCCTTTGAACCTCCTCCAACAGTGCAATGCTGTTATTGTGTTGGGGGCACCAGAACTGGATGCAGTACTCCAGGTGGGGGTCTCAGAAAAGCAGAGTACAAGGAAAGAATCCCTTCCCTCAGTCTGCTGGTCACACTTCTTTTGATGCAACCTGGGACACAGTTGTCATCTCAACAGCAGCTATGGTAATTTAAAATCCAGTAGTGCTCCTTTCAAATTAATAAGGCCAAAGCCCTTCAATAAAGTAAGCTCTAAGATATATTTCTTGTCTGATATTTAGAAATGAAACCTCTGTGGTAGAAAGAATAGAGCTTCTGTTCTGATTTGACATCTCCCTCTACTACAGGTAATTAATAGTGATCAGCTGAGAGGAAAGTATCTTGTATTGGATAGTAACTTGACTCTTCTTACAGCAGTGCTCAGACTAGGTAGTTTCTACAACTTTAGTCTAAAGGGGCTGGCATGATGAGGTAACTGAGACCCGAGTGGTTGTCAAAGTGTCTGGAATGGAGCCTCCAAGCAGTAGTGGAAGTTCTCTTCCTCTTAGTGCTTTAGTCTTTTCCATCCCTGTTTGTAATGAATGAGTTGGAGGAACAAGCTATGAGGGCAAATACATTTGAAACAGGACAGTGAGTAATTAAGTGGTGGTGGTCTCAGCCTTGAAGTCTGAAATCAGAGTTCTGTGCTGAGGCAGAAAGTGAGTATCTGAGCTTTCCAATTAACGCTTCAGACTTGAAATGAATTCAGTGATTTTTAGAGGTTGTCTTCTTGTGTGACCAAACTGATCCACGTGCTTGTGGTTCAGTAGGGAATAAATAATGCCAGGGATTACTTCTGGGCTGTGCAGTTGGATTTTGACAAATCCATCCAGTCTCATGCTGTAGAATGTGTGGACAAGGTTGAATCTTGCAGTGTTGGAAATGGAAACTTCTTGTTTTTCACATGTGGTGTGTTTTCTATCTGGTATGTCTTTTATTAAAAAAGAAATAATATAGAATCATAGAATGGTAAGGTTGGAAGGGACCTCAAGGATCATCTAGTTCCAACCCCTTGCCACAGGCAGGGACACCTCCCACTAGAACAGGTCACTCAAGGCCTCCTCCAACCTGGCCTTAAACACCTCCAGGGAGGGAGCAGCCACAACCTCCCTGGGCAACCTGTGCCAGTGCCTCACCACCCTCACTGGAAAGAACTTCCTCCTAACATCCAGTCTAAATCTCCCCTCTGCCAGTTTAAACCCACTGCCTCTCGTCCCATCACTACAAGACCTTGTCAATAGTCCCTCCCCAGCCTTCCTGTAGGCCCCCTTCAGATACTGGAAGGCTACTCTAAGGTCTCCTGGAAGCCTTCTCTTCTCCAGGCTGCAGAGCCCCAACTCTCTCAGCGTGTCCTCATAGTAGAGCTGCTGCAGCCCTCTGAGCATCTGTGTGGCCCTCCTCTGGACCCCCTCCAACAGTTCCATATATTTTAAAATCTAGTTGGTGATTTTTGCATCAAAGTTGTGTTTTCAACAGAAAATGGGTTATTGTTCAGCAGAGGCTTCTGGTGAAGTTTTATCATTTTGGATGTAAAAATATTTGGGTTTAATGAAACATTAGGAAATGAAGGCTTGGAGTTGTGGGAGTTTTGCCTGTAAATTCATGAAGAACTTGCTGCATCTGTTAGCAAATCAGGGTTGGGTGGTTTTTTGTTTTTTTTTTTTGTTGAAAATTCTTTGAGTGAAAGTATATCACAGCTGGCTCAGATATTATGTATGAATTATGTATGTCTTATGTTTTCTCTGCTGAGACAAGGAGGAAAATATACTTCTTTGTGTGGAGTTAGGGAAAACTAGATTTGCAGAGGCTGGGTTTTGTTGTGTTGGGTTTTTGTTGTTGTTGTCTAGGGATTGGGGGTAAAAAACCCAAACCCAAAAACACCCACCCTGGAAAATTTGCCAATATTTTCATTAGATCTGGCAGCTTTGCTTTGAAACTCTGAATTGCAAGCAGTGTTCCCTGTTTGCTTAGAGAAAGCAGGGGGCCCACTTCATAGTCTTTGCTCTGAGGTTGGTGCATTGACAGGCAGACATTTGTCCACATTTTTTATTATTATTAACTAGAATAAGCAGTTTAATAACTAGGATTAAACCATCAGATCATGACAGAGGAGCATTAGCTGCAGGAACCAAGCTGGAAAGGATTCCAGATGTCACTAGATGAATACCTGCCCTTCAGGGGAAGTAGTTAAGTGGGCCTCTGTTTTCATGGCTAAGGCAAATGTTTCTTGGGCCACTTCAGGTGTCTATCCCAGGTTTGCTTTTTCACCAATATGTTGCAGATCAGATCTCTCGTGCTAAAAAGCAGACTGTATGCTAGACTTGAGCCAAAGTTGTCTCCTTGATGGAGATGGGTGCTTTTGCCAGAACACACATGATCCTGCTAGTGCCTTGGATCACCCATGTTTCTGTTCTACATGCATAGGTGCACGCACAGCCTGCCAGTGAAGGATTTCCCTAGGGGAAGAAGGGAGCAGGGAAAACTTGTGGTCAGAGATCCCTGCTGAAAGGAACAATTCCCCCCCCCCCCCAATTCTTAAACATCTAGCAAAACCTTACTTACAGTGGCATCAAAAATTAAACCTTCCCTTGTATATGGAAAGAGACTGCAGTGTCATAGAATTGTTTCAATTAGAAAAGACCTTGAAAATGGAGGACAACCATCAACCAGAACCACCATGGCCATTAAATCATGTCCTAAAGTCCCATGTCTGCATGTCTTTTCAACATCTCCAGGGACAGCAACTCCATGACCTCCCTGGACAACTTATTTCACTCTTTGTCAGGATTTATTTTCTCAATATCCAACCTAAACCTCCCCTGGCACAATTTCAGGTCATTTCCTCTCGTCCTATCACCTGATGAGTGAGGTACTGGGGAGAAGAGACTAACTCCCACCTGGCTCCAACCTCCTTTCAGGGAGTTGTAGAGAGCAATGAGGTTTCCTATCAGCCTCCTCTTCTCCAGATGAACCAGTCCCAGTTCCCTCAGCTACTTCTCACCAGCCCTGTTCTCTAGACCTTTCACCAGCTTTCTCCTTCTGTGGACATGCTCCAGCACCTCAATATCATTTCCATCACTAAAGCCAGCACTCAAGTTACAGCACCACCAGTGACAAGCACAGGATTACAATCACTTCCCTAATCCTGATGGCCACATTATTCCTGATAGGAGGATGCTTGTCACTGTTGAGTTTGTAGTATATTCACATACAGATGTGTATTTGGGGATGTGAGAGGCTGTATTAAAGATAAGATGAAGGAAAATTATTTTGGGGGAGATTAAAAAATACCTGTTTAGAGGTCAAAATAATGTAAAAGTCTTCTCAGTTGACTACAGAAGCTCATTCTGTTAGGAGCTGGCAAATTCTGCCTTGCTGTTTCAGGGTGAATGCTGAGAATGAATTTTTCTCCATTATTAACCACTCTGGGCCACATTTGCAGAAGTATATAGGTGCCAAAACTGTAAATCTGGCCCTGGAGCACTGCAATATGCTTCCCCCAAATACTGCTCTGCAAGACTGTGTGGTGAGAGCTGCATTACACCAAAAGTCTTCTCAGATCTGCCTGTAAATAGCTCCACTGTCTGCTGAGTCACTGTATGAGAAAACTGAAGTGGACTTAGGGCAGCAAGTTAATATTGATGAAGAAATAAAGTATCAGGTTAAGGTATATGAGCATCTTAAAATTTTTCTCCCCTGATGGGTCTTAAAAACTCAGGCTGATAGTATAAATGTTCTTAAGCATCTTCAAAGGCAGAACACAAGTGTGAGGCTTTGAGGGAGTAATTATCAAGGTGACTCTTGCATCTGAGAGTCACTTTACCCAAACTCACAAGTTTAGATAAAGTGTTTTTCACCAAATCATCAGAACTGACAGCCTACACCTTTTGATCCTATTGTGCGTTTGCTCTACCCACTTAATTAAATAGTTGTGTTGGTGTAACTTAGTCTAAGGGCCCTCACAAAGAGAAGGACAGAGAAAGGTGAAAGCTGCAATAGTTGCAGGTAGCCCTGTTATGGGGAATACTTTTTTTCTGCTCACTCTTCTAGCAGCTTGCTGTGTAAAAGACTAAGCCTTTGTTTCCCTTCCCTTGTGATGTAGAGGAGTGTCTCAAGTGATTGTAGAACCACTTGATGAAACTTGCAGGCTCCACAATGTGGCTCTATATGAAGGTGTTTTCCTTGAGAGGATTGTGCAGCCCTGAAAGAGTAACAAGGACAAGCACAAGAAGGACATAGAACTGTTGGAGGGAGTCCAGAGGAGGCCACAAAGATGCTCAGAGGGCTGCAGCAGCTCTGCTATGAGGACAGGCTGAGAGAGTTGGGGCTCTGCAGCCTGGAGAAGAGAAGGCTTCTGAGAGACCGGGAGGCCTTCCAGTATCTGAAGGGGGCCTACAGGAAGGCTGGAGAGGGGTTATTGACAAGGTCTTGCAATGACAGGACAAGGGGCAATGGGTTTAAACTGGCAGAGGGAAGATTTAGACTGGATGTCAGGAGGAAGTTCTTTCCAGTGAGGGTGGTGAGACACTGGCACAGGTTGCCCAGGGAGATTGTGGCTGCTCCCTCCCTGGAGGTGTTCAAGGCCAGGTTGGAGGAGGCCTTGAGTAACCTGTACTAGTGGGAGGTGTCCCTGCCTATGGTAGGGGTTTAGAACTAGATGATCTTTGAGGTCCCTTCCAACCTAAACCATTCTATGAAGTATGAGTCACCTGACCACCTGGTATTTCAGAGCTAGACTAGGTTCAGGTATAAACAGGGATCATCACACGTTGTGAGAAAATATTTTCACAAGGGGAGAGGTTGTTGCTGACCTGAAGTTGAAAGAACTGCTGGAGAGCAAAATAAAGTTTCTCAAAGGTGAGTCTGACAGACTTGTGGTTGGACTTCATATCCTGGTGTCTGTTGCAAATGAAGAACAGCCTCATTTGAAGGCCCAACAGTGAAATGAGCTTTGGAAGATGTAGTACAAGCTGGAGGTAATTCATTTGCAGTTTGCTGGGTTTTTTGTACTACTTATTCTTTGCTGAAGTATTTCATTCTTCTCCTGAGTGCCCCTAGGCTTTGCAGAAGACTAAGTGGCTCTGATAAAAGGCTAGATCCTGACAGTAATGAGGTAATTCTTCTTCTCCTTTCTGGTGCTTCCAAAACAAATATTTAGGTTAAAAAAGCAAAGAACTCCATCCCAGGCTCATAGGTGAAGCAGTCTGTCATATTTTTGTTACTGCTTTAATAAGAGGTTTCCTCACACCTGTGGCTTTAATAAGGCATGGAAAAGGAATGTAGGGTAGCATCAATATGGTCATTGCAGTTGATGAGCCCTTCCAATGGGCTTTGGATCAGACCTCAAGTTTCTTAATTTTGGAGGGTGCAAGCAAAGGGAGTGCATAAACAAATAGGTGTTTTGGACTTAAGTTTCAGAGGGGCTTTTGCAAGAGCATGCTGCATTAGACCCTCCCCACTGAGGAGGTACTTTTGCTCCCCACTTTACCATGAATTCATGGTAGGAGCAGCTGCGAGGGAAACGGCAAATGCAAGAGTGCCTTTGACCTCTTCTGCTGCTTCATAACCCTCCACCCTTTGCTCTTCCTGAGACATGCATGCTTCCTGGGGGGATGGATGTCTGAGATGAAGAAGAACTTGAATGTGGCTGATGTGATATTTGGGAAGTTGCTTGAAACTGAGAGAATCATAGAATCACAGAATGTCAGGGGCTGGAAGGGACCTCAAAAGATCATCTGCTCCTGCCAGAGCAGGATCCCCTAGAGCAGATCACACTGGAACACATCCAGGCAGGTCTTTAGTATCTCCAGAGAGGGAGACTTCACAACCTCCCTGGGCAGTCTGTTCCAGGGTTCTGTCACCCTCACAGTGAAAAAATTCTTCCTCAGGTTCACATGGAACCTCCTATACCTCAGCTTCCACCCAGTGCCCCTTGTCCTGTCACTGGGCATCACTAAACAGAGCCTGGCTCCATCCTCCTTGCACTCACTCCTTACATACTTACAAACATTAATCAGGTCACCCCTTGGTATCCTCCAAGCTAAAAAGCCCCAACTCCCTCAGACTCAGAGAAGTCAAACTGATATTAATAAAAAAAAAAAAAACCCAAAAAA
>WBNM01026972.1:38174-49346 GCA_013399055.1 Ramphastos sulfuratus
ATCCCCTCTAAGTCTTCTCTTCACCAGACCAAACAGCCCCAGGTGCCTCAGCCTCTCTCACAGGGCAGTGTTCCAGCACCTTCATCATATTCATAGCCCTTCCTTGGACTCTCTCCAGCAGATCCCTGTCCCTCCTGAACTGGGAAGCCCAAAACTGAACACAATATTCCAGGTGAGGTCTCAGCAGGGCAGAGTAGAGGGGGAGGAGAACCTCCCTCGATCTGCTGGCCACACTCCTCTTAATGCCCCCCAGGATCCCATTGGTCTTCTTGACCACAGGGGCACATTTCTATCCCAGGGGTAGCTTGTAGTCCTTCTTAGTATATTTTTTTTGTGTTGTGTGTTTTTTTTTGTTTTGTTTTGGTATTTTTTTTCTTCTCTTTTTACACCATCCCTCTTCAGATGTGAGCCACAGAGTTTCCCATTCTGAGCTGCCACAGAGACAGATGCTTTTAACATGTTCTTGTTATCATTAAAACAACTCTTTGTGGCTAATTCAGCAAAGAGGAGGAAGTGATCAGCTGCTGGTGGTGTTGATGAATGTGATATCAGTTTGTCATCTGGCATTACCATTGTCCTCTTCAGCTGGTGTTCATTTGAGTTTATGGCCTTGCAGAAGTACCAGTATGTGATGCTTTTTATTTAAGTGTAGCTAGAAGAGATCTTTCAGTAGAATAATAAATCCTCTTTGTTTCAGCTCTGTGTAAATGGCAACACCAGCTTGTAATATTGTGATGAAAATTCTGTAGTCCAAACAGATTTGGTTCAGATCAGTGGCTGCATAGCAAATCTCCAAGGAATATTTATGAACAGATGACACCCTCAGCAGAATCAGATCGGCGCACGAGAAGGCCTTTTGTTCCTGGAGGTGCTGTTTGTAAAGAGTGAGATGTAGATGCTTTTAACACTCATATCCTCTCGTCAGGAGGAGTTAGGATTTCACAGGATCTGGTTTCCCAAAGAGCATAGCACAGTACCTGCATCCTTTCTTTAAACTGGAGTTGACTTCCAGCTTCAACTGGAGTGCTGTTGGGGGGAATGACTCTTAACAGAGACATCTGCTGTGCTGCAGACCAAAGCTGGCTGCCCTTTTCAATAAGCTGGCAATTTAGCCCAGTGCTCTCAAAGAGAAAGTGTGAAGGATGGTTCTTAGTGCAGCACAAGAAATAATCAGCATGGATCTTGTTGTCTTTAATAGATTTTTTTTTTTTCTTTTCCTCCCCCTCTTTTAGGTCTTAAATGATTCTGTTAGAAGAGGGACCTTTGAAAATCTTCCTGGCTTCACTTCTTGAACTTTCCAATTGCTGCTGCTGGCAAGAAAGACTAGGACCTTGCTCCAGGATGACCAGTGCTGACTTCAGAAAGGTATGCTTGCCATCTTTTGTATGTTCAACATAGCCTGGCAGTGGAGAAGCAAAGAATAATTACTGCTGTGCAAGATGATGAGATGCTGCAGGGGATTTTTGCAGGCCTCACAGTAGGCATTTGAACTTACATAAGTACATTGCTGGGCTCTGTCATCAAAAGAACTTGGAAGAGGTTTGTGTGTGTGACAATTCAGAATGTCATTGTATGCTTAGCTACCAAGCTTAGTGTCTGTTGGTATAGAAAGCAGATCCTCTGCATAATCTATGAAGCCCCAAGTTGCCAAGACCTCAAGGGTGTATACTATGCATCTTTTAAATGTTTGGCTCATCCATACTTGTAGATCATCCCCAGGAAGCTATTCAGTCATCAATGAGTGTAAGTATTGCACTTGTCTGTGCCCTTTTGTTGATGACTACAGCTGAGAAGGGCTGTAGGTTGACCACTGCTACTCACCTGGCTTTGCATCACTGATGAGAAAGGGCACTCTGAACATGCTGCAGCTATAGAATCATAGAATCATAGAAAAGTAAGGTTGGAAGGAGACCTCAAGGATCATCTGGTTCCAACCGAGTACTATTGCTTCATTTTCTTCTTGCGCCGTTTGAAAGTGGCCTTTGCTTGGATAAGAATTCCATGGAGGGGGCAAACCTTGTGTGGAGCTTTCTTTTTAAGTCTGTAAGAGCAGCAAACATTAATTGCTAAAAAAATAAGGTTTGCAGTGGGAAACTATTTTTTTATTAATGGCTTCCCTGCTTTCAAATAGAGAGTAGAAGAAGTACTTGTAGAAGGGCAGAGCTGTGGCATCACTAGGTCTGTAACATGCAGGTTGGGTGCGTTGCTGTTTCCTCTCAGTTGAGAATGCTCATCTTGTCACATGTACCAGGCAAAACACAGTGGAGATTCTTTCTGGGCCATGCTTTTCTGGAATGGAAGAGGAGAAAGGCTGGAATTAGACCAGACACAGCCCTGGGAGAAGTGGGGTGAGGGGGGCTGAGACTCTAAGAGGCATTTTCTGGCTGTCATCAAAGGGTCTCTGCTTGTACAGTTTTGATGAGGAAAAACAAAACAAAACAACAAGGGAAAAAACCCAAACCACTCAATCAGTTCTTCATGAAACTAATGAAAAGAGCAGACTGGTAGGCTGTGTAGTGTGTCTCAAATGAAAAAATAAACCAAAATCAGCTTCTAGAAGAAGGAAGAGTACTGGAACAGGCTTCCCAGGGAGGCTGTAGCGTCTCCTTCTTTGGAGACTTTCCAGACCAGTCTGGATGAGTTCATGTGCAACCTGAACTAGAGTCTATGGTCCTGCTCTGGCAGGGGGGTTGGACTTGATGATCTATGGAGGTCCCTTCCAACCCCTAACATCTTGTGATTCTGTAAAGATAAAAGGCATGTAGCAAATGTGTTGCACAACCTACTTATTTCTCACTTGGATTGTGCTGAGCAATGGTAGCCCTTACCTGACCTTGTACATCTCCATAGTCTTCTTTCAAGGCCAGTAACACATGCAAAGGTGACACAATGCTGAGCGTTTATGTGGTCAAAAGCTTATCACAGAGGGTATTAGATCATGAATTGATTAGCCTGTCCAGTATTGTGATCCTTAGCTATGTGGAGTACCTGCTCTTGCATACTGGCAGTCACCTTTTGTTTTGTAAATATAAGGAAACCTGTGGCAACTATCCCTGAAGTCAAAGCAGGCAGGTAGGCAGCTTTGCAGCTTACCTCATGTAGTAGTACCACACAGACTTTAATACTGAAAGGTGGAACAGATTCCTTCCAGGGGAAAAAAAAAAAAAGAAGTGCAGATGGAAATGAAAAAGCTTCTAATTTGTCACCTTAGTGCAAAGCTGAGTAATAACAAAGTGAAGAGGTAAAATACCAAGTGTAACTTCACTTTTTGTCTGTCATTCTAAAGAGTTTCTGTCCCTTCAGGAAAGATTTGCATGACAGACACAAATAAGTAAATAAAAGGAGTTGAGTATATGATTAATAATTTTAAAATAGTGAATGCTTCCCATTTGTAACATTCTTAAATTGGGTTGGCCATGAAGGCCTTATTTTATTGCTGCTTTACAAGGCTGGCTGTGTTTTTCTGTACACATTTATGTTCAATGCCTCCTCCTTAAGCCACAGAAGAATTTTGATCCCTGGCAAGATCGTTAAACTGTATTAATATATGCTTAATTAAATCTTTGTAACAAAACAGATCTGATAGATTACTGTAGGTGTAATTAAAAGGAATGAACAAGTTGAATAATGATAAAGCAGGAGAGTGAAATGACATGTGTGAGATCAAAGGTAATGTTAAGAGAAGGACCCACATAGGTGCCCTGTTTCACTTTTTCAAGGTGCTGCAGACCAGAATTAATGCTGCAACAGATCCATCATCTGTCCTCATCTATTGCTGCTCATCTTGTACTGTGTCCAGAGCAGTAGGGGGGGAAAGAAGTTATTTGTACCTGTGGCTGTTTCTACAGGTTCCTGACAGAGAAGTGTGTGTGGGGGGGAAGAAGTTATTTGTACCCTTGGCTGTTTCTGCAGGTTATTATCCTGACAGAGCTGGTGTGACTGTAAGGAGTTAGCAGTGGGAGAAGCTACTTTCTGAGAAAGGAGTATGTAGAAGAGAAATAGTGATTCTCAGTTCACATGATGGTGACTATGCCTTAAAAATCTTCTAGCTTTGCACAAAGTGGTGATTTCTGCAGTGCAACTAAATCCTGGCTCTGTGGAGGACTAAAGGCTCACCTCTGTTAAGCAGGTGCTTCAGTGCTTTCCTGAACACAGGCCCACAGACAGGAACGTCGAAAAGCCTGCCCAGTTTGAACAAGTGACAGGAGCTCATCTTGAGGGTCTTGAGATAGGCTGGAGAGTTGGGCAGGGAGAAATTGAATGAAATTTGACAAGGGCAAGTGTAGAGTCTTGCACCTGGGAAAGAACCCATCCATATAGGTTTGGGACAGACCTGGAGAGCAGCGAAGGGGAAAAGGACCTGAGTGTCCTAGTGGATGGAAGGTTGACTGTGAGCCAGCAATGTGCATATTGTGTCCAGTTCTGGGCCCCTCAATTCAAGAAGGACCTCAAGTAATTGCATGAGAGAGCCCAGTGCAGAGCTATAAAAATTATTAAGGGAGTGGAACATCTTCCTTACGAGGAGAGACTGAGGGAGCTGAGGCTCTTTAGCTTGGAGGAGACTGAGAGATGACCTCATTCCTGTTTATAAATATGTAAAGGGTGAGTGCCAAGAGGCTGGAGCCAGGCTCTGCTGGGTGATGCCCCATGGCAGGACGAGGGGCAATGGGTGGGAGCTGAGGCATGGGAAGTTTCATGGAAACATGAGGAGGATTTTTTTGCCTATGAGGGTGACAGGACACTGGAACAGGCTGCCCAGGGGAGTTGTGGAGTCTCCTTCTCTGGAGATATTCAAAACCTGCCTGGATGCATTCCTGTGTGATCTGGTCTAGGTGATCCTGCTCTGCAGGGGGATTGGACTGAGTGAGCTTTGGAGGTCCCTTCCAGCCCCTAACATTCTGTGATTCAGTTTGAAGCAGGGCAGTGGAGATTGGTCATCTTTCTGTAGATCAAATTGGAAGTGGTTAAACACAGGTAAAGGACATTTTCAATACAGTGAGTAGATAAATCAGGTCTGAAGGAGGAGATTGTAGCAAAGTTCAGTAGCACCACTGGTCACCATTTCGAGTTAGATGGTTGTGTTCAGGGTAGCTACATCTGGATAAAACTTTTAACATGTACCTTTCTGGGGATCTAAAGTATGTAACTCTTCATGCTTGCCTGCAGACTGACTGAGAGTGACATCAGTATTCCAGTGTTCTCACTGCAAAATGTCCCTTAATTTTTGACTACTGATTTCATATCCTTAGTGCAATGCTTCTAAATGCTTGGAATTGTTTTGTTTCAAAATGATTGATTAAAGAGCAGCTCAGTAAGAAGCAGTTGGGCACTGTAGGAATTCTATTTTAATAAACTCAGAGTGGCAACAGTGGTCTTGATTCACTCAGGCAAAGAAGATCAGGAATTTCTCTGAACAGAAACTTAAGTGCAGGTTTGAAAGGAGTATTTACCTAAATTAGGAGCATCCTACATTGAGTGTAGCTCAACACAGGTTTTATTCCCTTAGTTCCACTGTACCATCCTTGGTGAATTGTAGTTGCTGCTGGCATTGCCATGGGGTCTCTGTTCCACTCTTGCCTCTGCCAAGGTCAGACTTTGAGCCTGGGAAGTTCCTGATGTTACTATATGCCTCTGTTTTTCTCACGTGTAAAGGAAATTAGGGTACTGGAGTGTGTTGGGAGCAAGGGCGAGGGAAATTTGGCATACAGAATGATTAACATTAGGATATTACTATTGTATTATGGTAATGACTTGGACAGGCTGCAGACATGGGCCCATGTCAACCTCATGAATTTCAACAAGGCCAAGTTCAAAGTCCTGCACTGGGGTCAGGACAATCCCAAGCACAAATATAGGATGGGTGAGAAGTGGATTTACAAACAGCCTTGAGGAAAAGAACTTGGGGGTGTGCATTGATGAAAAACTCAACATGAGCTGTCAATGGTTACTGGCAGGACAGAAGGCAACCATGTCCTGGGATGCATCAAAAGAAGGGTGACCAGCAGGATGAGGGAGGTGATTCTGCCCCTCTACTCTGCTCTCATGAGATCCCACCTAAAGTACTGTGTCCAATTCTGGGGTCC
Organism: Ramphastos sulfuratus; assembly: GCA_013399055.1. Taxonomy (NCBI): domain Eukaryota; kingdom Metazoa; phylum Chordata; class Aves; order Piciformes; family Ramphastidae; genus Ramphastos; species Ramphastos sulfuratus. The sequence continues at coordinate 44,258 of WBNM01026972.1, forward strand.
CAAAACCAGAAAGGACATCAAACTGTAGGAGCAGGTCTGAGAGAGGCCAAGATGATGATCAGAGGGCTGGAGCACCTTCCCTGTGGGGACAGCCTGGAGAAAAGAAGGCTCCAAGGTGACCTTTGAGCAGCCTTCCAGTACCCAAAGGGGACCTGCAAGAAAGCCATAAATGGAGTATTTACAAAGTCTTGTAGGGATAGGACAAAGGGCAATGGCTTTAAGCCTGAGGAGGGTAGATTTAGGCTGGATATTCGGAAGCAGTTCTTTACAGTAAGGGTGGTGAGGCACTGGAACAGGGAGGTTGTGGATGTGACCTCCCTGGAGGAGTTGAAAGCCAGGTTAGACAGTGCCTTGAGCAACCTGGGCTAGTGGAAGGTGTCCTTGCTGATGGCAGTGGGAGTTAGAACTAGATGTGCTGTTTGTCTGAGAGGAAGAGAAAGTCTTTGTAGAATAGTTTGGGTTGGAAGGGACCTTCATGGCTATTACAATTCTGCAGTAGTTATTACTAGTTCAAATGCTGCATCTGAATGACTTAGTGTGATGGAGATTATGTTCAAAATTGTCACTGATATAGTGAAATTAAATGGGTTTGATTCTGTGACTCAACTATAATTTGTCTGCACAGGGAAAAACAGTGTCTTACAGCAGTGATTCACATGATTCAGAGTTCTGAATCCCTGTTCAGGTGAGAATGTTTCTGTCTGAGACAAAAAGAGGCTTCTGCTTCAGTCTTCTCATGACTGCTCTTGACCAAATCCTTCAACATTCAGATGCAAAACCTTAAAACTCCCAGATCAGGTGGTTGATATTTCACATTCTCATACATTTTCCCCTTACTCTTACAAAGTTCATGGTGTTCAAATTGAGTTTTGGATTATTTTTTTTTTCTGAAGGGGTGTAAGCAATAAAGCTTAGATTAAGGGGCTTGAAATGTCTTTTAGGGCTGTGCTGTATTTGGCAATTTGTGTTCCTTTGGGGTTGATAGAATTTTTTTGGCAGTTCAGTTTTCAGTCCTTGAGTTTTACTCTGAGCTTCAGGTTCAAATCCAAAATATGGAGCAGAATTCAGTCCAAGTGAGTTAGTTTCCCATGGTTTCTGTCTGAAACAATAAATCCTTCCTCAGAGAGAGAAGGACAAACCTCCACCTTGGTTCACCCAGATTTTCAGATGCTTTTATGAACCTGGGTTTAATTTGGGATTTGTAAAAAAGCTCTTTCCTATTTCTTCAACTCCAGGGAATAACCCTGCCTGTGTCAGAGTTAACAGGAGTTTTTACACTTCCATTTGCAGCAAAGGCAGCATTGCCCACACTGAAGTTCAGCCTGTATTAACCTTACAGGCCAAATACTGAGGCAAGAAGTACTGAAGCACCTATTGATTTCAGAGCTGAAGTTCAAAACATTGGCATTTCATGCTACTCCCCTTAACTCTACCAGGAGCATATTAGCTATCAAATGTACTGATGACCCAGCAGATGACAACATTCAATTGAGGAAATGTGGCTCACTGAGATCAGTGTCACAGAACTTTGGAGGTTGGAAGGGACCTCCAGAGATCCAGTCCAACCTCCCTGCCAAGGAGAATCCCCTAGGGTGGTTCACACAGGAATGCATCCAGGTGGCTTTGGAAAGTCTCCAGAGAAGGAGACTCCACAACCTCTCTGGGCAGCCTGCTCCAGGGCTCTGTCACCCTCACTGTAAAGAAGTTTCTCCTCATGTTGAGCTGAAACCTTCTCTGTTCCAGTCTGTAGCTGTTGCTTTTTGTCTTATTGCTGCTGACCACCCAAAAGAGATTGGCCCCATCCACTTGACACCCACCCCTCAGATATTTGTACACATGGATCAGATCTCCTCTCAGTCTTCTCTAGGCTAGACAGCCCCAGGGCTCTCAGTGTCTCTCCATAGAGGAGATGCTCAAGTCCCCCAATCATCCTCGTGGCTCTCTGATGGACTCTAATAATAACAACAACAACTTTTTAAACACTACAGATTAAGAACTGTGTGGATGATCCTGAGTTTCCAATACAGTAACCTTTACCAAATCAGGTTACCCAGGGCTGTCACAGCAGTGTTCTGGTGTACAAAGGCTTAATAAAACCCAGCACATTTCTCCAAGTGCCTCAAAGAGCACAATTTTCTCTTCTTGTTCCTGTGTGGCTCCCTTGAGAAACAGTTTCCCGAGGAGGAAGTGCTACCAAGGGTACATGTCAGCAAATCCAAAGGGAAATGAGGGTAGAGAGAATAAAAATAATTTAAAAAAAAAAAAAAAAGAAGTAATCATAGAGAGATGAGAAGGGAAGTTCACACAGGAATGCATCCAGGTGGGTTTTGAAAGTCTCCAGAGAAAGAGACTCCACAACCTCTCTGGGCAGCCTGCTCCAGTGCTCCATCACCCTCACTGTAAAGAAGTTTCTCCTCATATTGAGATGAAATCTTCTGTGTTCCAGTTTGTAGCCATTGCAACAAACTGCAAAAAGATGCATCTTGCTCCTTTTTTTTTTTTTTTTTTTTTTTTTCCCTGCATTTTTAATGAAGGCTCTTTGGCTGCCTTGAAAAATTCACATGCCCACTTGCCCAGCACTCGTTGTACCATCTGTACACACAGAACATAGACTAAATCCTGATTTAAAAGCAAAATAAAAGGATTGTTTTACTCTCTCACCTAAACTGGAGCAAAACCCCACCCATCTAATCGATCCTGATTTAATAAAGAGCCTTATCAATGCCTTTGAGCCAGCTGTAGGTGGTGAGATGGGGACAGCAGGACGTTTGCTGGCTTGCCCTAATTGGCATGGCAACGCCGCTTCTTGGCCTGGCACGCCGGATCGAAAATTGAATTTACAAAATCAAACTGTACTTATCTACATTCCTTGATGTCCTCCCAGGTGAGCTACTGGGCTTCATGCTAATAACTTCTAAAGCAAGCAAACTTTAGCTAATTATGTGCTAGTTTATTCTCCCTTGCTAAATTTTGGCAGGTTGCTTCTGTAAATTATGAAAAATAAATGTGAAATATGCAGATGTCTTTTGTTTGAAGCAGATGTTTGGTCCTCCTTGCCAGAATCTAATCAGCTGTTTCCCCGGAGTTTGGTGCTTTTTTTTTTTCTTTCCTACCCCCACCCTCAATATTGTCCAAGAGCTTTATGAAAACATGAGGGGTTGGGGGAGTGTAGAACAATAGGACATTACTTTAATTTCCAGCTACCAGACTTCAAGGAGACTTGAGGAAGATTTTTAGGCTGTCGTCCTCTCTGGCAAAAGCCCCAGCAGATGCTGGCAGAGGGCCCATAAGGTATGATACTGTCTGAGGATGGCAGAATGCAAATGCAGCCTTGCCTGTAGTGGGGGAGGTGGTTTTCAGTTGGGAGAGAGCTAGAGAAAGCTGGCTTTGAAGTCTTGATGGTACTGTGTGGCTAAGACCCATGACTTGTGTAGTTGCCCCATGGGGAGCCTCACAGATGGGGGAGCTACAGATCCCCAGGATCATAGGGCAGCTGTGGGGTGGCAAGATCTGTTTCTTTCCCTGATGCCCCAAATCACTCACTTCCATGTCCTATTGCCTACAACATGGCATGGAAAGAGGCTGAATTAGCCAGTGCTGCACTCTGTGCTGCCTGGCTGGACTAGACAATGAAGCCTAGGAGGGCTGTTGCAGTGCTGTTGCCACCTCATCCAGCACTGCCCTGCAGGATGGGGGCTGAATCTGCCCTTATGGGTGATGACTTAGAGCCTCCTGGTTATAAGAGCTTCTGAAAATGAAGCTTTCTGTAGAAGCCTGGTCCACACAATAAATTATACCTTGCCTCTGGCCCACTATGTAGCATAAGGAGCAGTTGAGGGAACTGGGATTGCTTATTCTGGAAAGCAGGAGGCTGAGGGAGACTGTCTTCCTCTTTGCCACTACCTGAAAGGAGACTAGAATGAGGTGGGGGTTGGTATCAGGTGATAGAATGAGAGGAAATGGCCTAAAATTGTACCAGAGGTTTGGGTTGGGTATCAGGAAAAAATTTCTTTCCTGGAAGAGTGGTCAGGCAGAATAGATTGCCCAGGAAAGTGGTGCAGTCACCATCCCTGGAGGTGCTGAGGGAACGTATGGACATGGCACTTTGGAGCATGGTTTAATGGCCATAGTGGTGTTAGGTTGATGGTTGGACTTAATGATCTTTTCAACTGAACTAGTTCTATGATTTTATGACTTCCAATCCACAGCTGTGCTGATGTAGCAGCTGTGCCTCCCTTGCTATGGCCCTCTACCCTCCCACGAAGCATTTCTGTCTCAAAAGCAGCAGTTACAACAGTTAGAAACCAACATAAAGTGTAGAAAAGGGCCCAGATGAAGATCCCTTGAACCTTGAGAACCATCCTCCCTGNAAAAGTTTTTTTTCCCCATAATGGCTGAAGCACAAATCAAAAGCCTGTAGTGGTAGGTGCTTTGGAAGCAATTAAAATGAATAGTCCTTGCCCCAGGGACACAGGTCTTGAGATTGTGGCAAGATGCTCTTTGCTTGTGAATAGATTGCTGGAAGGAAGGATAATTCAGCAGTCAAAGATTGCTGGGGAAATTTTTTTTAACAGTAAAACTGAAGGAGGAGAAAGAACCATTGGCTCTTTTTTTCTTTTTTCCTTGGTAGCTTCTTAATATTTAGGATGGAAAGAATCCATTTTTGGTCCTTATGAAAGTGTATGTTTAATCTGACTGCATCACCAAGGAGTATTTTGGTTTTTTTTTTTACAGGAATCCTTGTAAGGCAGTGTGAATATATAGCCCTTTGATTATTCAGAGGAAAAAAAAAAAAGAAAAATAATTGTACAAATCAAAATAAATTTGCCTGAGCAATTTAAAATAATTAACCTTTGACAAACCTCCCTCTCTGGTTAATGGAATAGTAACTATATGAATAAAAGATAAGTCATGACATTCAATGAATTACAATATTCATCTCATAAATTACAAGATAAGAGAGCAATATCATCTACATTTTTATAACTCTAAAATGTCCTCAACAGTAGACCCCTGTACTCTTCAAGTTTGAGTTTGTTGGTTTTGGTTTTTTTCCTATTTCTTTGAGATCTGCAACCCCCCCTTTTTT
>WBNM01026972.1:51707-66069 GCA_013399055.1 Ramphastos sulfuratus
CACACACACACACACACCCCTGCCGCCCTCTCCCCTCCACGATTCTCACCAGGGCATTTCCTCCAAAATAAATCAAACCCTCTGGCTTTTAAGAAACTGAACCAACTCCTATTGATTGGCGTGGGGTTTGGGTTGGATTTGACTTGTGAGTGTTTTGGTGTGTGAATGCTGTGTTACTGGGCTTTCTGTGACTCACTTTGTGACTTCTGGTGTGGAGTAGTAATGTGTAGAAACAGATCTGAATACTGCAAATGAATCATAGAATCATAGAATGGTAAGGTTGGAAGGGACCTCAAGGATCATCTAGTTCCAACCCCCTGCCATAGGCAGGGACACCTCCCACTAGTACAGGTCACTCAAGGCCTCGTCCAACCTGGCCTTGAGCACCTCCAGGGAGGGAGCAGCCACAACCTCCCTGGGCAACCTGCTCCAGTGCCTCACCACCCTCACTGTAAAGAACTTCCTCCTAACATCCAGTCTAAATATTCCTTCTGCCAGTTTTAACCCATTGCCCCTCGTCCTGTCATTGCAAGACCTTGTCAATAGTCCCTCTCCAGCCTTCCTGTAGGCCCCCTTCAGATACTGGAAGGCTACTATAAGGTCTCCTTGAAGCCTTAGCTTTAGGGGTCTTGCCAAGACTATTTTTTAGTATCTGCTCTCATTGTGTAGTCCTTAACTGTTGCTTACCTGACAGCCTAACTTTTTCCTTTTTTTGACTGAGATAAATCCAAAATACTGTCTTCAGAGACTGGAGAGGAAGGGTAGGATGCTTGAATCCTGACAATTGGTATCAAGGAAGATAATCATAGAATTCCAATGGCTGGAAGGGACCTCGAATGATCATCTAGTCCAACCCCCCTGCCAGAGCAGCAGATCACACAAGAACACATTCAGTNATTAAAAAGAACAGGAGAGGAAAATGTAGTTTCAGGTCTGCAGACATGTTCTGTTTCAGTGACTGTCTAAGTTTTAATACAAAAGTCATTTTTGCAGGTGTTCATTTCAAGTAAAGGTATGCAAAGGTTAGAGGAAAGTGTTTCTGATCCTTAAACAGCAGTGCATGTCAGCCATTCATACAGTATTTTGAAGAGCAAATGAGATCAGATGTGATAGATTATCAATAAACAACAGTTCTGGAGCAACTTCCACAGTGCATCTGTTACTGAATGCCCTCTGCAATGCTTTCACCTGCTGAGAGGACACAGGATGATGATTGTGGTTTCAGGTTTGGTTTATATGTGGCAGTATGGTGAGTCTTGGGCTGTTTGGTGTGCCCTTGCATTGGGTTTTGTGGACTTGGCCTTGACAGCTGGCCAAGTGCAGGAGGGAGATTGTAGTTCTTGAAAAGCCAACTGTGTGTGTCACAGTCAGCTCCCTCTGAAGGGCAAATGCTGAGCCCAGCATGAAGCCTGAAGCACCATGTGAGACTACAGGTTAATCCACAAGGGTTGGTAAGAAAAAAAACCTCTCCCTTGAGACTTCAGAGCCTTAATGCTCCATTTCTTTGGCCTCCTGTTGCCTACTGCTGCTCCGGAAATGAGTGCAAAGTATACTGAGGTGCAAAGGAAAAGTCACAAAAGGGAGTTTCTTTTTCACTTTTCCTACTGTTGCTTAAGTGATCCTACTCACTAAGGACAGGAGAGTTCTCCAGTGCCTCTTTCTGTCAGTAAAAGCTTTTACAGCTGTAGAATCAAAAAAGAGATCTTGCAAGGGGTGCTTGAGCCCATATCCTTTCTTAAGGGAGAAGCTGAGATGAGACTTGTTTGCAGGCATGCAACAAGGCAGTGCCAGATTTGGACTGGATCTGAGATCCCAGTCTTGTGCTAAACACTCTGCTGCCTTTTAGGGATCAAACTCCTCTCCTAGCCCCTAAATCCTCCTTTTCAGAGCCGCAAATCCAAAGTTTGGGTCCAAAGACTCATTTTTAGGATCCAAACCACACTTACGTAGCTTCAAAAGCCTCATTTTAGAGGCTGAGGTTTGATGATGATTTTTTTTTTTTTTAAAGGATCCTTCTTGTAGGACCTAAAACCTTACTTTTAGACTCTAAGGCCTCATTTTTAGTGCCGTAAAACTGTTTTCTATTTTCGTCTGCAAAACTTCCACTGAGCACACATGAACTATGAGCACAGGCTGAGAGAGTTGGGGCTCTTCAGCCTGGAGAAGAGAAGGCTTCCAGGAGATCTTATAGTAGCCTTCCAATATCTGAAGGGGGCCTACAGGAAGGCTGAGGAGGGACTATTTACAAGATCTTGCAATGACAGGACAAGGGGCAATGGGTTTGAACTGGCAGAGGGAAGATCTAGACTGGATGTTAGCAGGAAGTTCTTCACAGTGAGGGTGGTGAGGCACTGGCACAGGTTGCCCAGGGAGGTTGTGGCTGCNCTTTGCCACCCATCTGGGAGGAGTGAGGTACAGAACAGACTATCAACTGTTCTGAAAAAGGCTGGATGTTAGGAAGAAGTTCATGGAAAAAAAGAGTGATTGGCCATTGGAATGGGCTGCCNCTTTCCAACCTTACCATTCTATGAACTACTCCATTCAGCAAAGAGGCTCCACTCTCACGTGTTCATTGTTAGGAGCAGGGGCAGGCATTGTGGACAAAATCATTGGAAACCACAAGACTCTGTTCTGTGTGGTTTAAAAAAAAAAAAAAATTAGACAGTAATTCTGGAAGTTGCTGCTTGAAATGAGATGACTTGCACAGCCTTTTTATTCGTTTGCTCTCCTGTCAGCATATTTTCTGCCACGCTTCTGTTCTCTTGGGTGGGACAGAGGAAGATGCTGGCAAGATGGGCAGATGGATGGCAAGCTGCCACTCAGCCTGGAGCTTGCAGTCCACATTTACCTAGACCCAGAGGGATCTGTGTGGCATGATTTGGAGCCTAAAAGAGGAAGTGAACTTTCAGTGACTCGTTTCTAATAAGTCCTTTTTCTTACCTTTGTCAAAAGGCACCTTCAGTTAAACCTTGTATTAGCACCGTTATAAAGATACCTTGGTATGATTATGCAGTAATTGCAGTGCATTATCAAGAAGATTAAGGCAGCTTTTTGTGGTGTTGCTGCTTAAGTTAGATGTCTGTTGTGTGTCTTTGAGAGAGAAGGAAAGAGGAATTGTCCTGCAGCATCAGTGTTGCTAAAAATCAGAGAAGGTTGTGCTCTTCTGCTACTTAACTGACACTGAAGAATAACTTGAGTGATAATGGAACCAATGCAGAGAAGTGTGTTCTTCCCTGAGTATTATAGCTCATTTTATCAGGCTTTCAATCACAAAGTGGTCTTGTCTTTTTTTTCCTTGAACTTGCAGGCAGAAGAAATGGTTTACATCAGAATAAGGATATTTTTATGCTTGCTCTTTAGCCATTTGCAGGGGAAATGTTATTCACGTAGATGAATTCATGGTGGGGAAACATGAAATCAAATCTTCTCTTTTTCTTCCTTATGGCAGTCTTTTGTGGGTACTCTTCTGTGTTAGTGATAGAAAAGGAAAGAAGAAATATCTTCCTGTTTGTCCCTCTGAGCAGACTCTTCATTGGCACAGTGTGAGTAGTCTGCTGGTGGCAGTGATGGATTTGATTCCCAAGATTTGGTGTATAGCAAAGTATGAACAACAATGCAACTTTTACAGAATGGAATCACACAACAGTGTGGGTTGGGAAAGACCTTTAAGATGATCAAGGCCAGCTATTGTCTAGCTCCACCAAGTCTGGTGCAAAGCCCTGTCCCTCAGCACCATGTCCATGCCTCTTTTCAATCTTGTTTATTCTTTTGTGCCTGTTTATCTATGTTTTCAAGGCACAACTTAGTAGTGGCTCACTCAGGGGATTGGTAATTGGATATAGAGCCTTTCACCTCTAGGTCAGTGGTTCAGATTTGTTACAGGTCAGTACTGCCTGGGACTTGCCACCATGTGACAGCTGCTCGGTGGCCTTTTATGAAATGGGTTGGTGGTCTGTGCTGGTTTCCTTGAGAGCAGGTGTCTTCAGCACAGATTAAACTTGAGGGCACCAGTGCAAACTCCATTGTTGGTGGAAAAGAGGAGTCATGCTTGGGTACAATGCTCATAGTTTCTGTGAACTTGGGGAAAAAAGCAAAGGCAAGAGGCCAATATACTTGTCTAGATCATCAGCTGGCGGAGATTTGGCATAGATCCATGAAGAGCTACTGTAGTGATTATCACCAGCTGATTAAAGCAGGTCTCACTGTGAGTGGACTGAATTAGTAATCTAAAGGTTACTGATGTTGCAGGCATATTTTCATTAACAAAAAACCAAAATGATAAATCCAAGTACCTCAGGATTAAAGTGCCATTAAAAACAAATCCAAGGTTGCTGAGATTTGGAATAGCACTAAGTCCTCCACCTAGTGATGCCCTGAGATAACCATACCATTATGGTTGATGTGTTTTACTGGTGGCTGTCCCAAGGGAGATGAAATTGGATTTCAAAGATACATTAGCCTCCAACTTTTAACAGCTTTGTCTCTGTTTCTGCCTAAACTTCCAGGACAGCAAAGCCAAACAAGCAATTCTGAACTACTGAGCTGTAGCAATGGTAGAAAGCGAAGTCTTCCACCGAGGGAGCTCCTAACACTAAGGGAGCATAAATGTCTTACAACACTTACTTAAGAAGAACTTTTTGCAGTTAAAAAGTAGTTTTAGTGATCTCTGATAGCATAAAAAATATTACTCAAGAGGAGTCTTGCTCTCGTCTGACAGTATGCAAGAGGTAGCTAAGAGAACTGTTTGCTCTAGACAAAAGTTAATTTCTATTGCATTAAATTTTGCTGCCGTGCTTCAGGTTTGACTTCTTTCAGTACTGATTTCAACTGGAGTAATGACAAAGGCACAGGGAGTCTCATTTTGTCATTTAATAAAAAAGCTTTAAGTCAAATATTTGTAAATCCTCAAAAATCATTCTGTGCTTTCAAGAAGGAGAATGCTCTGTTTGTTGTGGGTGCATCCTGGAAAGAGGTTGAACTTCTTTTGAAATGCAGACTTGCTCCTTAATTACAGAGCAGTGACTAGAGGTACCATTGCTTTAGGCTTAAAAATGATGGAGACAGATGAGTAGCCTCTTCTCAGTAATTGCTTTTCTTCCTAATGTATAGCTTATGCTCTCTTGCTTTAAACCTTTGTCCCTTATATTTCAAGGAACAGACTGACTGGATCTTGCTGTTCCTTACCTTGAAGGGATGAAAGGGAAAACAAGAAATAAGTACAAAAGGGTTGGAATTACAAAATCAGTGATGAAATGGCACTTTGGGAGAAGCAGTCTGATGTGCTGGGTGATCAGGTCATATTTTCTGTGGTCTCTTGGCCCATTGTTAATTATTGAAAAGGGTTAGAAAGACTTACTAGGTATCTTCAAACAAAAAAGGGTCAATTTAAAATGTTCTAATCCTAACCCGAGTGTTGCATTCCTTCAGAAACTTGGACCTTGCGACTTGAGAAATTTTTATGTTGTTTCTCTAAGTCTGACACTATCTACTGCACAGGAATTATTAGTAACACAGGGATGCAAATGCAGTATCCAAAGACATTTGCTTCAAAAAGGATCAATTTCAGTATTTACAAACCTGAAGGAAGCTACAGATTATGCCAGGCATTAAAAATGGAAGGCAAACATTGCTCGTGCAAACACGTCTGCTATGTCTAAATTGAATAAACTGAGGTTCTGGAAGAAGGAAGGGTAAGAATTCCAGCTGCCTCCTTTCTTTCTAGCTGAAACTTGGAGGTACAAGGGCATAGCTAAGTGTACCTTACTCAGTCACCCAGAAAAAGACACCATTTGAATGCACTCTCTGAATAGAAGGCACAATGATAATAGCGACGTCATACAACAGAATGGCTACTGCCAAATCGCTTTAGCCTTTCTGCATGATCATCAGGACCAGCAATCTGTTAACCAGCCCATTCCCTCGTTTTTGCTGCAGCAGCATGCTCTGAGATTACTGCTGCACCTTACAAGAGACAAACACTTCTTGAGAGATGGCTTAAAGGGAAGAAGAATTAAAAAAAAAAAAAAATCAACACAAGAAATCTCACAGTCCAGAAGAGCCAAATATTGGGAGGTGAAAGGAAGATTAAGAAGAAATTGCCTGTTACAGAACTTCATTAAAGTCATTTATTAGCTTTATAATGCCTAACAGTCTGCTGGTTCCAGATCTTTTTTTTTCATACAGGGGGGTGGATAAGGGAGCATTTCACTTTCATTTGCATTCTTGATCCCTGCTGCTCTGTTTATAGCGTTGATGCTATTCATACAGTCTTTGCAATATTAATTTTTAATTTATGATGCTCATTAGGAGACACTTAAAACAGAACAATTATCATTTATCTTGATATATTATTTACTAAGACTTACTGTCATGGTTAGGGACTTGTGATTAGTGGGAGGGGAATAGAAAGCAGCTCCGAAAGGTGCACGGCTGAAGGGACTGGGGCTTAGGAAGTGGTTGTCACCACTGAAGGCTTAAAGTTCTGATGCCTAAGCAAAAGACTTGCAGCACCTAATCAAAACTCGGGAGGAACCTTCAAAGATGAGCCTGGGACAGTGCTTAATGAACCTGCAGGATAATATTAATGAAACTCACTCGTAAACCACCAGCTCATCAATTATTCATCCTGCTATCGTCCTGGTACTTTACTATCTTCCCTTTTCATCTCTGTGTGATTACCTCTTTTTTTTTTTTTTAATTCCCTCTACCCTCATTTTCCTTTGGATTTGCTGACATGTACCCCTGGTAGCACTTCCTCCTTGGGAAACTGTTTCTCAAGGCAGCCACACAGTATCCACAGGAACAAGAAGAGTAAATTGTGCTCTTTGAGGCACTTGGAGAAATGTGCTGGGTTTTATTAAGCCGTCGTACACCAGATCGCTGCTGTGACAGCCCAGGGTAGCCTGATTTGGTAAAGGCTACTGTATTGGAAACTCAGGATCATCCACACAGTTCTTAATCTGTAGCGTTTAAGAAGTTGTTATTACTATTAGAGTCCAGTGGAGACCCATGAAGATGATTGGGGGACTTGAGCATCTCCCCTGTGGAGAGACGCTGAGAGCCCTGGAGCTGTCTAGCCTGGAGAAGAGAAGACCGAGAGGGGATCTGATCCATGTGTACAAATATCTGAGGGGTGGGTGTCAAGTGGCTGAGGCCAATCTCTTTGTGGTAGTCAGCAGCAATAAGCCAAGGAGCAACAGCTACAGACTGGAACAGAGGAGGTTTCAGCTCAACGTGAGGAGAAGCTTCTTTACAGTGAGGGTGACAGAGCCCTGGAGCAGGCTGCCCAGAGAGGTTGTGGAGTCTCCTTCTCTGGAGACTTTCAAAACCTGCCTGGATGCATTCCTGTGTTAACTACCCTAGGGGATGCTGCCTTGGCAGGGAGGTTGGACTGGATGATTTCTGGAGGTCCCTTCCAACCTCTAAAGTTGTGGGATCATCACACCACGTATAGAAGTCTATGTGGCAAATACTTCAAAGAGTAGTGCCCTAGTAGGAATACTTAGGAGTGCTCTTCCTTTCTGCCCCTGCAGTTGTCCCTCATACAGGACTCGTGAGCAGGCCTGTGTGCAGTCTGTGAGTTCCCAGGTTGTTTATAATATATGCCTCTGCAGGAGAGAGGGCAAATTGGATGTTTTGGAGCCTGATAATTGCAGCTCTGCATCTGAAACCAATTGTTGTATTTTTAGCTCTGCTTGTTTTATTTAGTTATTTTTAGACTTCCTGAAAAGGGGTATTATTTCTGTTTGACATCAAAGCGGGAACAACAAATTACTTATTTTGTAACCTATTCCCCAGACACTTGGCTTTCAATTTTTTGAACCATTGCACAACAGCAGTGGAAGGAACTGTAGGCACAAGACCTCAAGGACTGATACCATCAAGCACCTCTGAGTTGCACGCACCATTCCCTGCCTCTGTGCTGTTGAAAACCTTGACACTGCAGCTAATCTTGAAGGCAACCACTGTATTGATAAACTGTATTTTCTAGGGGCAAGGATAGGAAAGGAGTTATAAATAAAATGGTTTGCTTGTTTGTTGGCTTTTTTTTTTTGGCTTGTTTTCGTTTTGCTTTTGTTCTTTTGGCTTTTTTTTTTTTGCTTTTTGTTTTGGCTTTTTGTTTTTGGCTTTTTTTTTTTGCTTTTTTTTTTTGCTTTTTTTTTTTGCTTTTTTTTTTTGCTTTTTTTTTTTGCTTTTTTTTTTTTTTTTTTTCCTTCCACCTTCTGGATTTGTGTGTTTAGAAAACAAACAAAAAATTCCCCTGCTTGGCATTATGGGGAAGCTGATCCCAGATCCTGTGATGAGTTTTTCAAAGTAGTGCGATGAAGACAGTACAGAATTCTGTAGGTAGTACTTAGAGCGTGTAGCACTTTTCATCCCCAAGCCAATTTAAAAACCTTAACAGACTGATCTCTGCAGCACCTCTTCTGAGCAAGGTATGTGGGCATTGTCAGCCTCTTTGTTATGTCATATCAGAACTTCATTAGGCCTTTGTTGCAAATACTGAAAGCATGGGAGGAAGTATTCAGCACACAAATTGCTGATGATATTTTGCACCCTGTTGTAGATTTAGATCCTCTGTAGAATGACCTGCAAGACCACCTCTGACTACGGCCATAAAGAATTGCTGGTGGTTGGAGTTAGTCATATGCTAAATCCAAGCAAATATGTAGAATCATAGAATCACAGAATGATAAGGTTGGAANATCTAGACTTTTCTACCCATTCTAGCTGCTTATACAGGGTTTTATTTATCAGCCCTAAAGAACACTTGCAGATTAGTCTTACATCTTTCCAACCAAATCCCGCCTTTGCTGCTCTGGTAATTTAATGTTGGAGTTGCAATTTACTATAAACCTTCTTAGCAGGCAGGTCGTCAACTTAACTGAGTTTATTGCACAAGCAGCTGTTCAGCAATCCAATTTTTTTTTTTTTTTATTTTACACCTGTTATTTGTAGCTGCAGAACAGGATAAATCCACATTGGTTCCAACCTCCACCTGACAAACAATCTAATCTCTGCCACATTCTAATTTTTGATAACTTTTGAGATCTGGGTGATGCAAACTATGAAGCACGTGAAGTGAAGAAAAGAACTTTGAAGGCAGCAGTGTGCCTGCTTAGTTTCTCTGCTGTTTTACCTGCCCAAGTCATAACATTTATGTGGCATGTTAGGTGGTTCTTATTTTCCTCCTTGGTGGGGGATGGGGGTTTACTCACTTTTGGTGCTTAACAGAACTGCTGATGTTTCTCACGTGATAGGAAGAATCAACCCAGGTGTTTCTAAGGATTTCAAATAAGGCATAGCAACAAGGTGAAATAGATGTGTCTCTTGTGGAGATGGTGTGTGTTGTATGCTCTGGCAGTAGTGCTATCAGAACTGTTAAACCAGAGTCTCATTTCCCTAAAGCTTTCTTTGTGGCAACATTCAGCATTTTTTGGCTTTCAGTGAAGCTTGCAAGGGTAGAAATTTGGTAGTGTGCATGTCACAGGGTAGTGTGGCACAGCTCTTTTAATGCTGGCCTATTACAACCTTTGTAAGGTCACATAACTTTTCTGATTTTTGCCTAGGGATAACTTCCCTTATTTTAACATATTTCCTTTTGTCTGCTTTGGCCAGTAATTGACTTTGTCCTTTTTTTCATTTATTTCTCTGCCTCCTGCTTGTAGCATCTTCTCCCTGGAGTCTCAGGTTAGAAGTTTTCCCTTTTGTGAAGCCATGACAGGTGCCTAATTGAATGATGAATGTCCCTTTATTACTCTGTAATTGAACTGCCAGCTTTTTGATTGGTTTGTAGAGATGCTCCACTCCTCATCAAGCACCGCGGGGGGCTGGGGGGCTGGCAGGCTGGGCCTACCCTCCATCTGTCTAATCGCATCTCTCCCCTACTTGGGTTTTGGGTGGGGAGGGGGCTCGAGGGGGAGGCAAGTCATAATAAATTATGCTAATTCGGCGTCGCTGTGACAATAAGAATATCGCATTGTTTGGTGCGTGGCGGCAGCAAATGCGAGAAGATGTTTTGTCGTGGCGGCTGCCTGGCCTGACAGGCCCTGGATGAAGATTAATGGCCCTCACCTGAGTGACAGAGCAGGGGATTGTGGGGCAGAGAGGGTCATTCATCATACTCTGACAGGTGTCATTCACGCCGACAGCCGCGCCGCCGCCGCCTGGCTAGCAGTTCCATTTTTCTGCCGGTTAAGCAAGGAGTTTAATAACATCCCCAGAATTAAAACTCATTCTTTGTAGCAGGTCTGACAGCTGAAAATAAGAAAATCAATTCTTCACATGTTATAGCCCAGTTAACTGACTAGGGCTTTGGCTTTAATTTAGTCTTTGGGCTGAATTTCAAGCAGGATGCTTTTGTAAGACATCATTTATTAAAATTTACCAATAGCACTAACTTCACTGTTATTATTGTGGCTGGATTAAAATGCAGCCTTTAATAGTGGGTGTCATCTTCATTTGGTGCAAGCTCAAGTGCAGGCGGCTCTGGTGGGGGATATTCCACTTCATCCTCATTAGTGATGTTTATAGCTTCTCTCTTCATTAATATTGATCCCTTAAACTACAGAGCAAAACAAGACAGACACTAATTTGAACCATTTTGTATCGCTGAACCGTTTGGGTTTCTCGGTTTCACTCATTCTGGTGAGCTGAATAAAGTATTGAAGAAATGAAAGAAAAAGGAAGTGACAATACAAACTTCTGGCAGCCTCTTCCTCCTCCAGGTGGGAAAACCCAGGTTGGCCTTACAACCCTGTGCTGATGAGGGTTACCTGCATCTGAAAGGGGCTGGGGAAGCCTTGGAAGTAGCACCTGAAAACACAGCTCTAAAATAACCACCGCTTGTGTTTAACAGCTCAGCTGGTGAAGCCAGGATGCAAATGATTTTTTGCCTTTTTCATTTAACTCGTTAGAACTGTTGCAACCCAACTGCAGGCATGACTGGCTGGAAGTTTCTCTGGAAACATGAATGGAGGAGACAGATTGATGTCTGTTTTTTCTAACTTAGGAAGTTTGTGAATCATCAAGGCGATACCGCTACGACAAACGCAAGCAGGATCCACTCAAGTGTGAGACCAAGAGTTTTCAGCAGCCTCAGAAGCCTTATTGCTGTTGTATAAGGCCAGGGTGATGCTGTGTCTGCAGCACCGTGGGCATTTCAGGTCAGGGTAATCAAGAAAGATTAATTCAATCCGGAACAGGCGCCAAGAAAGGCCTGCTAGGGTGATCAGGAGAATGCAGAGCTGTCTTACAAGGAGAGAACAAAGGACCTCAGCTTGTGTGGACTAGCAAAATGAGGACTGAGAAGGACTGTGACTGCTCTCTGCAAATAATTCAGGGCAGGTGAACACAGAATGGTGAAGAGTCTTGATGGTACAGCCCAGGGCATTGCTTCCAGTTCCTGTGTTCCTATAAAGCATCTATAATTTCTCTCCATGTACATAGTAAGAACAGTCAGAGAAATTGTGTGTGTATACCTCTCAGACTCACCTGAAGTTGTTCAGGTTCACAGGCTCACAGGATGTCAGGGGTTGGAAGGGACCCAAAGAGATCATTGAGTCCAACCCCTCTCCCAGAGCAGGACCATACAATCTAGCTCAGGTCACAGAGGAGCATATCCAAATAGGCCTTGAAAGTCTCCAGAGAAGGAAACTCCACAACCTCTCTGGGCAGCCTGTTCCAGTGCTCTGTGATCCTTACAGGAAAGAAGTTTTCCCTTGTGTTGAGATGGAACCTCCTGTGCTGCAGCTTACATCCATTGCTCCTTGTCCTATGATAGGAAGCAAGTGAGCAGAGCCTGCCCCCTGCCTCCCTGACACTCAGCCCTCAGATATTTATAAGCATTTATTAAATCCCCTCTCAGTCTTTTCCAGACTAAAAGGCCCCAGGTCCTTCAGCCTCTCCTCATCAGGCAGTGTTCCAGTCCCTTAACCATCCTTGCAGCCCTCTGTTGGACTCTTTCCAGTAGATCCCTGTCCCTCCTGAACTGGGGAGTTCAAAACCAAAGGCAGTACTCAAGATGAAGTCTCGCCAGGGCAGAGTAGAGGGGGAGGAGAACCTACCTTGATCTACTGGATGTGCTCTACTTAATGCCCCTCAGGATCCCATTGACCTTCTTTGCCACAAGGGCACATTGCTGTTCCATGCAGAACTTGTTATCCACCAGCACTCCCACTGCTCTCCAGCAGATCACCTCCCACCTTGTACTGGTGCTGTTTATTATTCCTTCCCAGATGCAGGACTCTGCACTTGTTGAACCTCATTCAATTCCTCTTTACCCAGCTCTCAGTCTGTCCAAGTCCTGCTGGATGGCTGCACAGCCTTCAGCTCTACCAGCCAAGCCTCCCAGTTTGGTGTCATCAGCAAACTTGCTGAGCAGACACTGTCCCCTCATCAATGTCATTGATGAAGATGTTGAACAGCACCAGACAGGTCAAGTAGAAGGAAAGGATTTGTTTGAGAGCAGTGGAGTGGGACAGGAATTATCACCCTTCAGGAAATATCTTCTGTTTCTGTTGCAATTGGAGAAAGTAGCCCAGGACAGCCAGGTTCCTCCACAAACACCTCATTTAAGTGCCTGGAATTATATGGGAAAAGTTTGCACACCTCAGTTAAATGTAAGGAGTTCAACCTTAATTTTGTTTTATAGACAGCACATTATAGTATGCCTTAAGATCTTGTAAATTTTTCCCTCTGCTCAAGATGAAAGGTTTAATTTTATCCTGTGGAGACAACGCTGCTTTGAAAGGGAAAAAAATGCCTCTCTGTGTTTTATGTTAGTGATCTGTGTTATGTTAGCATCATGAATGAATTGCATTTAAACAAACAGTGTAGAGCCAAACTCTGCATGTCAGGGTGGAAAAACAATCTGACTATATACAAAATAACAGAAAAGGACATTTCAAGGGTCTCCATTTGGTCTTGGATAGTTGTGTATATGTGGTGTTTCTTTCCAGTACAAAAGAGGGCTGAGAAGTGATCACCATCCTGGTTCCAGTTTCACTGTTGGGTCACACCACCAGTGCCGTAGGGTCTAAGAGGCTACACAAGTGCTTGGTGCATATCAAAGAGCTAGTGTGTGCTCGCAGGAGAAAAAGGGCTTCAAAACTTCTGAACTCATTCACAAATGAGGTCACAAAATCATAGAATGGTAGGGGTTGCAAAAGACTTCCAGAGATCAAGTCCTACTCCCCTGCCGAAGGAGGATGACCTAGGGCAGGTCTTGGAAGTCTCCAGAGAAGGAGACTCCACAACCTCTCTGGGCAGCCTGTTCCAGGGCTCCGTCACCCTCACAGTAAAGAAGTTTTTCCTCATATTGAGGTGGAACTTCCTGTGTTCCAGTTCATGTCCATTGCCCCTTGTCCTATCACAGGACACCACTGAAGAGACTGGCACCTTCTTCTTGGAACCCACTCTTCAGATATTCATAAACAGTAATAAGATCTCTTCTGAGTCTTCTCTTTTCCAGAGTAAACAGCCCCACTGTCTCAGCCTTTCCTCATAAGATGTGTTCCAGACCCTTCATCATCCTTGTAGCCTTCTGTTGGACACTCTAGTATATCCCTGTCCCTCTTGAGCTGGGGAGCCTAGAATTTGATGCAGTCCTCCAGATGTGGTCTCACCAGGGCAGAGGAGGTGGGGAGGAGAACCTTTCTTTGCCTGCTGGCCACAGTCTTCATATTGCACCCCAGGATCCCATTGACCTTCTTGGTCGCAAGGGTAAGATCCTCTCATCCTTTTTTTCATGGAGCAGTCTCTATCTTCACAAGAAAAGTACTGCATGGATAATGCTGTGTCTGCATATTGGGGGTGAAGAAATGTTGCTGACCACGAATCAGATATAGTGATGTGCTGGAGACCTCTCTGACACGTGAAAACAAATTAGCCCCTTGGGTTCTCTTTGTTTCTGGATTCAAACTGGACTGGAAGAGAAGGATCAGTACTGTAGTTTTACTGACATAATAAATTGGTCATAAGTTTGCCTTTTTTTTTTTTGTTGTTGTTGTTGTGTGTCCAAAGTTGTGCTTTTTGTGTGTAGCTGCATGAGTAAAGAGAGAAAAGGAACAGGTGGGTTCTAGTGGACTCTGGTGGATCTCCTCTTCAGTATTGCTTATAGAAATGAGAGCTATTGCAAAAGAATGTGAGTGACTTAGAGTTGCTTTAGACCTGCTACCCAAAAAGAAGTATTTAGAGAATCATAGAATGGTAAGGTTGGAAGGGACCTCAAAGATCATCCAGTTCCAACCCCCTGCCATAGGCAGGGACACCTCCCACTAGCACAGGTCACTCAAGGCCTCCTCCAACCTGGCCTTGAACACCTCCAGGGAGGGAGCAGCCACAACCTCCCTGGGCAACCTGT
>WBNM01026975.1:10297-44574 GCA_013399055.1 Ramphastos sulfuratus
TTTTTTTTTCCCAAAAGCATTTTGATTGTGAATAAAATTATTTTAGCATTTTGAGACCCAACTCAATTTGCAATTAATTCAGATGGAATTATTTAATTGACTGAGATGCATAAAAACCTTCTATGAAAGCTTACCTGCCTTGGACTCCCAAGTTTGATTAGTATGCAATTCTGCTCTTTCTTACATTTTAATTCAGATGCTCTACTAAACCACAGCCATATCTACATCTCCAACAGTAGCTCTGCCAAGAATTTTGGCTCCTCCACTGTCATTTAGGCCACAACACTTGGTTTTGTGGTCTAGATGTTCCATTCCTCTCCTTTGGGATATGTGATTTAATTCATTCTCCTGTCTTTCTCTGGAATTCTGCTGTAGTAACATTCTGTTCACGTGGCAGCTGCTGTTCTGCAAACCAGAATGGCTGGGACTGGTGGGGAGCACATGATTCTCTAGTCAGTGAGTCAGACACTGCGAAGAGCAAAACAACACCACCCCTGCACAAGCCAGTCCTCCTGACATGCTGCCATCTTTCATAGGGGAATGCTTCTTGAGTTTCTGTGTGGGGCTGGATTCTATTTGTTACATGAGTTAGAGTGAAAGATAAGAAAGAGTATTTCAACAGCTACTTTGAGCAATAGAGCTGGGATGGGGGTGTGTAGGGACTTCTGTTAGCTGCTGCTTTTCTGTTACGGGCTTCTGGGACTACTTCTGTTAAGGACACTCTAAGACTCTGTAATGCTGGGGATTCTGCAGTGCTGTAATAAAGGACTTCTGAGAGAACTTCTGAGATTCTGCATTTCTGGAATTCTGTTACAGAGCAATAATGAGGTTCGTGCCTTATCATTGTGCAAAGGGTTAACCCTCCTGGGTGGGGGGAGTGGTCAGAACTTGACCCCACCTCTGCTCAACCCCAGGTGTAGTATTTAGCCCACTCCCACTGCCTGTCTGGACCCCCCTATATAAACAGTGGAATTTCCTGTTTCTCTCTGTCTCTCACCTCATGGCCAGCCTCTAGCACACGGTGGGCATCTCTTCAGACCACTGCCATCCATCCGGTTGTATGTATGTATCTTGTACCTTGTGATCCCTTCCCTATACCTATTTGTAACTCCCCTATTTTAAGTACCTTTTATTTGTTGTTAAAGTTTTCTTTTACCTTCCAAATCATGGCCATACTGTTCTGTGGGTGGCTTTACCCCTTCTGTCTTCTCTTTTCTCTCCCCCTATCCAAGAAAGGGGGGGAGAGGGGGAGACATCCTATTATTGCTGTATTGGTTTCCTCCGAGAAGCTAAACTCTAATCAATAAACATCATCACCCAAATGGCACTCCAGTAATGGGGGCTACTACACACTCACTGAAGTTAAATATTGAAAATATTCACTGCTAACAAATTTCAATATTTTTGAAAGATTTTTCAGGACAATTCTACCATTATTAGACCTTCCTGAAAAATGTTACCTTCTTAGACTGCATCTTTTCCTTTGCCCATTAATACAAATAATTAATTTATTTGAAGAAAATGCGATTGAAAAACATAGTAGATATTTATGACCCTTTTAAAACTTGGATATTTTGTTTATTTTATAAATTACCACAGAAATGCCAGAGGAAGAAAGGTTTGTTGTACAGGCTCTTCTGTAACTGTAATGTGTAAACTTTGAAAGATGTGTGATCCTCTACACCCTATAATCTTATAATGATGATTCAGTAGTTTCAGTGTAAAAATAATTTGAGGCAATTCAAAGCTTGTGTATGTAAGAAGTTGGGGATGAAGCTACTATACTGCACATTTCGTCTGCTAATTTCCCTAAAACATTGCTCCATATAATTGGTTTGCTGTCAATTAAATTGCACCTTCTTACACTGGCAAGAAGTGCAGAGCACCAGAATTAGTATGCACAGAACAGGATACAACATCGAAGATAACTGAAAAGAAAAATGAAAACTAGAAACATACCTTACATAATTAATATGAAAAGACTTAGCAAATGACTTTCTCAGTTGGTTCCTACATGTGTAGGAATTGTGGCCCACAGTAGATTAATAACTAAAGTGCTGATGTTTGTTCCATAACTCAAGTAACATTAATGTCAGAATTCAAATACCTGTTCAGCCTTGTTTTAGTACTCATCTTTCTAGCATTTTTCTTTGCACACACAGTTTTCCTTTTGACAGTCATCCTTTTTCTTTCATTATCTTTTTTTTTTCCTGTATCAATAAAAGGGTAGGTAGTAAGTCTGAGACCTTATTAATCTATTTTTTTCCCTTTGAAGTGTGTGGGGGCATGGGATTTTTGACCACACAAAACTGTCAAAAGCTGCAAATACTGAAAAACCTTCATGTGAATTCCTGCATATAGCATGAGCATATTTGGGAACTATGGTAGGAAGAAGGAAAAGTAGTAGTGATCTATTGTCAATCTGTCATTAAATATGTTAAAGATTATAAATGTTAGTAAACTAAAAGGCTCACTCATTCAAGGATTAAAAAAAAATGTGTATATGCCTAGATAAACAAGAATATAATGTATAACAAAATGGAATTCACTTTCAATTTTCAATTTTATGGAGAAGTGTGATTTATAAACCTGAATAGAAAGGTACTATGGAAAGCTTAATTTCTGGTTAGACTGACAAATTGTCAATGTATTCTTTACACTAAAAGAAAAAAATCTACCGGTCTAGACTTTAAAGGATCAGTATTAGATAATGATTATTTTATTATTATTAGACAATTAGTATTTTTGTTATTATACATGATACAGTTAAGGTCAGCATATGCAGGTGCTACTCTTCTACACAACCCTAATGCCAGTGTCTCAGTATTTCAGTAACTTTAACATCCATGCATTGAGTGCTGCCTGGGAAATGTGGTTTATTATAAATTTGTTCTTTGTCAGTGTCTTAATTAAAATGCTTCCTTTGATCACACTAAACCCCATACAGTTATGAATGATGGTTCAAAGGGCTATCACACAGCCCAACTCTGTATTATGAAGAATTTTAATTAAAAAGCAGTTTTATTATACAGTTTTATTATAGTTAACAATATTGTGGTAAATTATGTATAGGTAACTACCCAAAGATGAAAGGACAGCCTACTGCATGCAATTTGATGACTATGCTATATGTCTTTTCTTGTTTGTTTGTTTTTAAAAGGAAGATGCTACCTTTATTTAAGAAAATAACAATAAAAATCGAGTCAGTTCCCAGGACAGACCATGTTCTGGTTTAAGAATGAGAATACATGGATTTCTTTGCTTCTACAAAAACACCCTCTAGAAATCTGAGAAAGAGACTCAAACTGTGGATCCTCTTCTTTGTCTTACTTGGCGCCAAGTAAGGCAGTCTGGAAGGTTTGTAGAGTATAGAGGACAGCTTCCTGGACAGCTGCTGTGCCAGCCTGCCAGGGTGAGGCTCTGCTCACCCTGCTGTTCATGCACAGAGAAGGGCTGGTGGGAGATGTGCTGGTTGGAGGCTGTCTGGGGTGCAATGACCACGAAATAATAAAGTTTTCAATATGCAGTGAAGCTGAGAGGAGCATCAACAAAACATCCATACTAGACTTCCAGAGGGCAGACTTTGGCTTATTCAAAGAACTAACTCAAAGGGTACGTTGGGAAAAAGCACTTGAAAACAAAGGAGTCGAGGAAGGTTAAACCTACTACAGGAAAGAAATCCTGAAGGCACAGGAACAGGCTGTGCTGATGTGCCAGAAGTAGAGCCAGAGGGGAAGACAACCAGCCTGGGTGGGCAAGGGTCTTCTGAAGGAATTAAGGGGGAAAAAAAGAGGGTGTATCAGTTTGGAAAGAGGGGGAGGGAACTCAGGAAAAAAATAAGGATGTTGCCAGGTCATATAGGAAGAAAATTAGAGAGGCAAAAGCCAGTTAGAATTTAGACTGGGCACTGCTGGGAATGATAACAAGTGTTTTTATAAATATATTAATGACAAAAAGAGAGGCAGGAATAACCTCCACTCTTTATTGGACAAGGAGGAGAATGCAGTGACTAGAGATGAGGAAAAGGTAGAGGTACTTAACACCTTTCAATAGCAAGGCAGGTTGTCCTCAGGACAGCTGCCTCCTGAGCTGGTAGGTGGGGGCAGGGAGCAGAGCAGCCCCCCTATAATCCAGGAGGAAGTAGTTAGGGACTTGTTGAGCCTCTTGGATCCTCACAAGTATATGGGACCAGATGGAATGCATCCTAGGGTGCTGAGAGAGCTGCAGATGAGCTGCCCAAGCTGCTCTCCATCATTTATCAACTGTCCTGGCTCACTGGAGAGGTCCCTGAAGACTGGAAGCTGCCAGTGTGGTGCCCATCCACAAGAAGGGCCAGAAGGAGGAACCAGAAAATTCCAGACCTGTCAGCCTGACCTCAGTGCCAGGCAAGGTTATGAAGCAGATCATCCTGAGTGCCAGCACACAGCACCTACAGGATGGCCAAGGGATCAGACCCAGCCAGCACACATTTAGGAGAGGCAGGTCCTGCCTGACCAAACTGATCTCTTTATGACCAGATGACTGCCTGCTGGACGTGCAGCAGGCTGTGGATGTGGTCTGCCTGGACTTCAGCAAGGCCTTTGGCACTGTCTGCCACAGCAAACTCCTGGCCAAGCTGGCAGCCCTTGGCTTGCTCCAGCACAGAGTGCCCCTGTCCAAGAACTGGCTGGAGGGCTGGGCCCAGAGAGGGGTGGTGAATGGTGCCACATCCATCTGGCAGCTGTCACTGGTGGTGTGCCCCAGGGATCAGTGCTGGGCCCAGTCCTGTTTAATATCTTCATTGATGATCTGGATGAGGGGATTGAATCCAGCATCAGTGAGTTTGCAGATGACATCAAGTCAGGAGCAGGTGTGGATCTGTTAGAGGGCAGGAGGGCTCTGCAGAGGGACCTGGACAGGCTGGATGGGTGGGCACAGTGCAATGCCAGGAGTTTTAACAAAGCCAAGTGCTGGGCTCATCACTTTGGCCACAACAACCCCAAGCTGTGCTACAGGATGGGGACAGAGTGGCTGGAGAGCAGCCAGTCAGAAAGGGACCTGGGGGTGCTGATTGACAGGCAACTGAACATGAGCCAGCAGTGTGCCCAGATGGCCAAGAAAGCCAATGGCATCCTGGTCTGGATCAGGAACAGTGTGGCCAGCAGGACCGGGGAAGTCATTCTGCCCCTGTGCTCAGCACTGGTCAGGTCACACCTTGAGTGCTGTGTCCAGTGCTGGGCCCCTCAGTTTGAAAAAGATATTGAGGTGCTTGAATGTGTCCAGAGAAGAGCAACAAGTGAGGGGGCTGAAAGCACAAGCCCTACTAGGAGAGGTTGAGGGAGCTGGGGTTGTTTAAACTGGAGAAGGCTCAGGGCAGACCTCATTGCTCTCTGCAGCTACCTGAAGGGAGATTTTAACCAGGTGGGGGTTGATCTGTTCTCCCAGACACCCAGTGACCAAACAAGAGGACACAGTCCCAAACTGCACCAGTCCCAAACTACCCCAGTCCCAAACTGCACCAGGGCAGGTTTAGGCTGGATGTTAGGAAGAAGCTCTTCACAGAGAGAGTGATTGCCCATTGGAATGGGCTGCCCAGGGAGGTGGTGGAGTCACCATTCCTGAAGGTGTTTAAAAGGAGACTGGAAAAGGCACTTAGTGCCATGGTTTAGTTAATTAGAATGGTAAGGCGATAGGTTGGACTTGATGAGCTCAGAGGTCTTTTCCAACCTGGTTAATTCTGTGATTCTATGAACTACCCCTTAAAAAAAGTATTGCTGCAATACTAAATGATTCAAATTTCTGGGGGAAAAAAAGGGTATATAAATGGGGCTCTGCCTTTTGGTATTTAATGTTATTTGCTGTCCTCTGTTACATTTAGCATGTTTGCACACATCTAAAAGAATATAGCTTGATGGTTAAGATTTAATTTGGAATTAATGGTAATACACAATGAAATGTAATGTACATGTAAATGAATGAGCACAGGTTTTTCAAAGTTGTCTCCCAGAAGTTCTGTAGCCCTTTAAATGCTGGCAAAGGGACACTTATAGAGTAAATGCTATCCATTTTAGCTGCTCTGCTATCTAACACTTTCCTTTGGCTTGTGGAGTTCAAGGAAGCAAAGCTGTTCTTTGAAGGTGAAACAGGAAAACATTTTGTCTGTGCTCCTGTCATATCTTTCACTGCTTTCTTTTTGAATTCAGGTATAGTCTGATGTGACATGTAAAAGCAGAAGTTCTAGCGAGACCTTCTAAGCTCCTTGAAGAAGTCTAACATGGATTCGCTATTGGCAAATAAGGATCGCAAATGTGCAGTGTGCCCAGCTGATGTGCATGCAGGTATACATGGAGATGAACAAGTGCATGTAAGTGCATGAAGGGTGCACACCCATACAAACACCTGTGTTACTAGGGCTGTCTGAGGAAAGCTTTACATTCTAAAAATCTCAAACATCTATCATGATGATAGATCACCAGAGGGCTGGAGCAGCTCTGCTAGGAGGAAAGGCTGAGAGAGTTGGGGCTCTGCGGCCTGGAGAAGAGAAGGCTTCCAGAAGACCTTAGGCTTCCAGCATCTGAAGGGGGCTACAGGAAGGCTGGGGAGGGACTACCGAGAAGGTCTTGCAATGCCAGGACAAGGGGCAATGGGTTTGAAGTGGCAGAGGGGAGATTGAAACTGGATGTTAGGAGGAAGTTGTTTACAGTGAGGGTGGTGAGACACTGGCACAGGTTGCCCAGGGAGGCTGTGGCTGCTCCCTCCCTGGAGGTGTTCAAGGCCAGGTTGGACGAGGCCTTGAGTGAGCTGTGCTAGTGGGAGGTGTCCCTGCCTATGGCAGGGGGTTGGAACTAGATGATCTTTGAGGTCCCTTCCAACCTTACCATTCTATGATTCTATGATCATGTAACAGCAGACATGAAGAAAGCAATCTCGCTTTGCCCTTTTGGATAAACAAATGAAAACTCCTTTCCAGAGGCCACAGATAAGCAGTGGTACTGATAGTATGTGAGCCCAAATGACTCATCTTAATTTGAGAGATCTTCATACATGATGTCCTTTATATATAACAGTCTAATTGGGAAGCATTTTAATATTGAATCAAGAATTGAAGCAGATGGAAAATTTTAATTCTCACTCATTTCCCCCAAAAGCTAGCCTTGTCATGTCAGTGCTACTTTCTCTTTGACCATGCTAATTCTGAAATGTTAATTCTAATTGTGACATGTAGAATCATAGTATAGCTTGAGTTGTAAGAAACTTTTAAAGGTGACCTAGACCAATTTGCGAATTCTAAAAATTAACTTTGTCCTTTTACATCCCCCATGAAACTAAGGCAAAATACTAATGACTTTTTCCCTAACTGTAAATAGTTCCTGAAGCTTTTCCTGTTTACCTTTGTGAATATAGATCCATTGCCTTACAGGCTGTTGTTAATACAGCCAAGTACAGGAAATAAGGCACTACTGTAGGCCAGCTGTAACCTGAAAAAAATCTTTCCCAAAGCCCTCAAATATTTATTTCTGTGTTGGCTTTGGTCATCGAACAACCCCTTTGTGTGATATCCCTTTTTGGAATTTGGCTTTAGCATATTGGGGTCTGTGTTGGGGGTGTGGTCTGGAGGTCTGGGCACGGCAAGACGACAGCAGGATCAGGAGTGGTGGGAAGCTGTGAGCCCTGCGAGCCCTAACGACAGCAGAGACCTGGATGTTGAAGACAAACACCACAACCGCATCTGTGCGAGGAAACGAGCTATGGGGCGGGGCAGGGCAGGCAAAGGATTTTGGAGGGAAGTTTATATGGGTATGTATAAGGTTGTGTGCTGGTTTGAGGCTAANGTATGTAAGGTTCACCATGTTCTGTAGGTGTGTGCCTCTGGCGAATCGCTAAGCACCCAGAGCTGTTTTGCCTTTATTCTATAATAAACTTACTGTTCTTAAAATTTAAAGTAAGTTCATTCCTCACATTTGAAAATAATCCTTTATTATTTATTGTTGCATTGTGAAGCAATAGTTTCCATATACAGCTTTTATGTGAACACCTATTTAAGCACCTCAACAGAAACTCTCTTTTATCCTTTGACTTCAATGGGATTTATGGAAACTCAGCAGCTTTGGGAATTGTGGAGTTTTTCCTCCTACACGTGGATTTACACACCAATTTCAGGAATTCATATTCAGAAATATGGAGGTACCTTCCAATGTTGGTTTCAGTCAATGCACACATTGAGAAACGCTTGCAGGCTTGGTATAGTAGACCCAAGTGACACCAGTCAAAGGTGTGCTGTGAATGCAGCACTTCCATCACAAGTCCCCCCGGTGTGCGCCTGGAGGCCGGGCAGGGCTGGCAGGGGTAGGCAGATGTGATGAGCACACATCCTCAGGTGCGTGCCCTGCTCGGTTCCCTCGCTCCCAGCCTTGCACACGTCCCTAACCACCTGAGAAATTAAAACAAACAAACAAACCCAACAAAGCTCCCGCAACCGAAGCAGCAGTGAATGCTCTGGGGATGCCCGAATGCGGTTCTCTCACGTTTCCCAGTGTCTTTTTATCTCCTTGGTGTAACCCTGGGAAGCCGCTCCCCGGCTGCTCTCCGCGCCAGTCACTGACGCTGCGGACGGAGGCTGCCAGGCCGCTACCTGCGGCTTCAGGCCCCGACCCAGGCCTACGCCTTGAGGGCAGCGCGCAGGGCGCAGCCCGCAGCCCGCGCGGCTTCCCACAGCGGCCGCGGCAAGGCCCTGCCGTACCTTTCTGCCGAGCGGAGCTCCTTGGCTTGTCAACCAACTCCCTCTAGCGCTGAGTCGGGCGCGTCTGACCCGCGGGCTGGCCGCAGCGGCGGGGCCAGGGCTGCTTCCCGGTGCCGAGGCGTGCTTCCCGGTGCCGGGGCGTGCTTCTCGGGGCCGGCCTAACGCGCGTCACCGCACCGCACCGCACCGCACCGCCGCGTCCCCGCCGGGCCTCCCGTGGGCTGGCGGAGCGCGTGCGGCGGAGCGCCCCGCCACAGGGCCGCGCTGCCCATCCGGCGGACCCAGCACCCGCCGGGCTGGGCGCAGCAGAGCACCCCCCTGCCGTGCCGGAGGGGGCGATCACGCCGCGGGAGGCACCGAAAAACTGCAGCCGGCTGCGCGGCACTCCTGCCGGCAGGGAGCAGGGAATACCACACCAGAGCCGCCCGGTTTCTGATTGCTCCGAGACAGAGGGAGAGCTACGGAGACTGAGAGGGCAGAGCGGCGGAGCCGGGGTCGGGAGCGGCATCCCGCAAGTTTCCTCGATGTCTTCGGGAGCGTGAGGAGTCGCCTGGCCCTTCTGCCCCTGCCGCCTCAGGAGCTCTGCGGTGGGGACGAGACGCTCCGCCGTGGGAAGCTGAAGCCTCTCGGCGACACCCGCGGACAGGGATGCGGGGGGCCGTGCGGCGCGGGCGGAGGAGGAGGCTACTTCTGCGGAGGAGGCTGCTGAAGGTGCCGGGGGAGGTTATGCGGGACTGAAGGTGCCACCAGCCGGAGCCGGCGGAGGGAGCGACCTGCGACCCCTCACGCTGCAGCCTCTGCCCCTCGAGCCCGCAGCGTGTGGTCGGCTCCCAGCGCTGCCGCCACCCCCGGCAGCCCTCGCCCTCTGGGCGGCTGCCGTGCCCCGGGACCCCGCTGGTGGATGCGTCCGCACCGGCCCGCGCAGTGCCCGGCGGTAGTGCGGGCGGCGCAACCCGGCCGGGCCGCAGCAGACTGGACCCTGCCGGGGCACCGGACGAGGGCGCCGCGGCGGCGCTCCCCGCCGGCCTGAAGAAGGACAAGACGCCTCGGCGGGCCGAGGAGGCGAGGCGCTCGGCGAACAGCAGCCATGGGGTGTTGCGAGGCGAAGAAATTGCTGTGGCGAGTCGGCCTCCTACTGCCGCTGCTGACAGCGCGCCCCGTCGCCGCGCACGGCGCCACCAACCACGGTAAGGGCGGCCGCGGAGCGAGCAGGCTCCCGACAACTTTCCGGCGGCCGCGGGGTGCGAGATGCCGGCGGGCGGGGCGAGGGTCCGCACCCGCTCCCGATAACCCCGGCGCCGCCCGGCTCTCGGAAACGGCGCTGCTCCCGCCGGCCCCGCTCGGTACTGCGACTCTCCCGGCCGCTGGGGCAGCGGAAGGAGCGCGGGGGCCGCTCGCCGCCCGGCGACCATCTCGTGCTGCCTGTGCCCCCGAGCCCGCAGCGTGTGGGTGTCCGGGGAGAGAGAGAAGCAGGGAGCTCTGCTGCCCGCCTCCGCCCCGGGCCGCGTATCAGGAGGGGCTCGGCGCTGTCCCCGGCGGGCGGTAAGGCCCCGGGAGCCAGGAGGTGCGGGGCGCGCGCGAGCGCTCCAGAGGCACTCACAGCCGCGGGGGCTGCGACCCAGCTGCTGGACCGCAGGCAGCCGAGAGTCACTTCCCGGTGAGGTGTCTGTGCTAGCATCTTCTGACTCGAAACGTGGGCTTGAGGTTTACTGTGCTGCTGCCGAACGCAAAGTGTGTGCAGAACGGGTTTGAGAGTGCTCACCGTGCATTAGAGAACCACTTAAAGGTGCCTGACGTTCCCTAACACCTCGTCTCAACACCTTCTTTTATCCGTCTGTTTGTCCCATAGCAATCCCACTTAAAGCCTTTGTCACAGGTGCATGCTCATCGAAGACGGTAGCTTAACTCTTTAGATTGCAGTGTCTGCGTTTAAGAAAAATGCCTCTAAATTAAGAAGGGAATAATCCTGTTTTGAAAAATAAAAATACATAGCACATCCAGAAGGAAACACATATTGTCAGAACAGGAAAAAAACCCCACTCCCATAACTGTTATGAGTAACGCTCTCATCATATTACTTGTTGTCAAACATTGCCTTAAATGTTTGTTTAATGTGCAGCTCTCAAGTTATGGAGCATGTTGGTTACATCTATTCCCAAGTCTTTTAATGTTTTTGTACAGTATAGCTTTCGTGTGACAGGATTTTAGTTTGACATGAGTGAAAATGCAGAACCTGAAGGGCAGCACTAAATGTTGCTTTGCTCAGCAATTACTTCCCCTGCTGTTATTTGAAGGGACATTGAAAATGGCTATGGAGGAAAGTAATAAGCAGACAAAACAAACTGTTTTAGTCATGAGTACTCTGAAATAACGTATTTTCACGCTTTTGCTTTAAAATCTGTTTTGAGTATTTATTGTGTCTATGTAGATAACACTAAGAAGAATAAACTATGTAGAAAACAGGAAAACATGATAGCATGGCGAAAAATAACCTGAGCAATCAGAGCCAGTTATGGCAGGGACATGCCAGGTTTAGTTGTTACTCCTTTAGGTTTGGCACTAAACGTGGTGAATAACTTCATATTGTAATTGCATGACATGCAGTCTTCCCACTGCTCTGTTAGTTTTTGCCCTTATTCTTGTCTTAGAAATCTGATTTTCACAGTCTCACAACACAGTTTTCCTTTGGTGCCACTCCCATTAGTACACGTTAATGACTGCTACATTACTGCAAGGCTTAACAAGACGCAGGAATGTGGTTTTAAAAAAAGTATCCATTTTGTGTTACAGAATAGCCCAAGACATACAATATGCTTCAAAGATATTTTTTTATTAAATAATAATTTTTTTATTAAATGAAAGTATTAAATAAAAGTATTTTCTTAATTAAAAAGTATTTTCTTAAAGTATTTTTTAAAATAAAAGTATTTTCTTAAAGAATTTCATTAAATAAAAGTATTTTATTAAATAATAAGTATTTCATTAAATAAAGTATTTTCTTAAATAATAAAAGGTTTCTAAACTAATGTTTGATATGGGTTTAAAATGGAAGAGGGGAGATTGAAACTGGATGTTAGGAGGAAGTTGTTTGCAGTGAGGGTGGTGAGACACTGGCACAGGTTGCCCAGGGAGGTGGTGGAGCACAGAACCACCCAATGTGATCGATCACATTGAGTGCTGCTGTGCTCCACAACCTCCCTGGAGGTGTTCAAAGCCAGGTTGGACGAGGCCTTGAGTAACCTGTACTAGTGGGAGGTGTCCCTGCCTATGTCAGGGGGTTGGAACTAGATGATCCTTGAGGTCTCCTTCCAACCTTACCATTCTATGATTCTATGATTCCTGCTGCTAAATTAGTAGTAGTTCAATAGTGTTTTAAGAAGCAAGTCAAAAATGGAGAAGATAGTTACCAAAACAGTTTAGCCCAAAGAAAAGTCTGTCAAGGTTGAAGTGTCTTTTTAATGTTGACAGAACTTTTCCCAAAGAAGTCTTGGTATTGGCTGTATAGAGTACTGATAATTACCTAACTTCTGAATAATTGCTCTTCCTGCATCTTGTTTCAAAGCTTCCAATAAAGCAAGTGACCCTTTATCTTTGGTACTGTCATTATACCATAGAAGTCAAGTGGTAGCTGTAACTGAGCAAAGCACATAGGAACTTACTGAATCAATAGTGGTGTTTCAAAGCACACTCTCCACTCAATTAATAAGAGTCTAGTTTTGATGGTCACCTTCTTTAAATCCAGAAACTGGATATAAGAAAATTAGTACAACAGAGAAGTTGCCCATTGTATAAACACTTAAATGTATACATTTAAAATTCCAATTGCTAGCATTTGGAATCCTAGCTGTGAAGGTTTTTGGTTTTTTTTTAATCTTGTGCTGTGAACTGGGAGAAAAAAAAAGTTAGTAGGGTGATAATTTTAGCATATGCATCGTGGAAACAGGTTTGCAGTAGTGGCAAAACCCCCTGGATTTTCACTAATAATGGTATCTTACCTTGGCTTTTTCTGATTTATTTGGTATCATATTTTGTATTTACAAACATACCAACACTGATACTACATTTCCAAGGAATGCCTTCTTCGGGTTTCTTGATTGCTTGTGGAAAAAGATGGGAGGGGAAAATCTGTATTAATTTGACTTTGTAAACAGGTAACTCTTCCACTTAGTTCTTTGTGCTTTATTTCTTCTTATTAAAGAGGGATATTCAGAGAATTTATATACTCCAGTCTTACAAATTATTCTTAGAACTATGTTGGGATTAATATTTTTGTTTGTTTTCCTAAGCAGAAATGTGTATTTATATAGTTCCAAGAGTCTTAACTTGTTACTCTTCACCCAACAAATCAATGTATAGTGTCTTAGAGTATCTGTAGCAAGCAGACACAAATGATAATACTGAAAAATGTACTGCTGCTCTTTGAAACACAACTGCTTGAAACATAAGCTTCAGTTAATGGTGTAGAGTGGGTGCTTGCACATTCATGTAAATTTTTGTTGGTTGTCCATGCCATCCGGTTATGAAAGAGTTGTATTATGCAAGATTTCAGCATGTATTGTAGGTTTGATGTTTGGTTGCTAGAACACAATGAATTGGGCAATTACTCTTAAACCTGAAAATACAGATAATAACATCTAAGCTGAGGGCTTCTTTGTGCAAGACATGTGTGAGCTTTTCAGATAAAGGTCACATCAGGGTATCAGTTTAACAGCATCCCGTGCTAAGCATGCATGCATACATTTCCACATATATGTAAAGCAGAAGGAATTTTTGTATCGTGGCTTCTTTCAGACTACATCTGCCATGTTGTGTCACCAAGCACTTTCTGAAGCACATTACAGAACTTTTGGAGTGTGTAACGTGTCACAGCTATTGGTGAACTTGTAATGGGAAGTTGTGGCATTTTCAGTTGCCAGGTATTGATACATCTTGTCATGTTATGCAAAATTGCTCTTTTTTAATGCATCTTTTTAAAAGGCACTTCTATTACCCACCTAAACATGAGCCAGCAGTGTGCCCAGGTGGCCAAGAAGGCCAATGGCATCCTGGCCTGCATCAGGAATAGTGTGGCCAGCAGGAGCAGGGAGGTCATTCTCCCCCTGGNGTGATTTCTTTCTTTATTTTCTTTTTTTTAATAAAAAAACAACAAACAAAAAATACCTGCTGCAGGTTTTGAGCTACCCAATTGTGTATTAGCATTTTTCAGATTACTAATAGCTTTGAGTTATTCATCAGTTCAAAGATGTTGGCTTAGTTTTATTCACAGGTTTATTTTTACATAGATGAAATTCATCACTCTTTCTGCATACACCACTCATGATTTTCCCTTACCAATAAGGAGACCAGGGATTAAGTGTCTGTAGAGACTGAACTCCTCTCAAATGAGACTAATGTTTTACTACTAGAAGATCTCTCTGGTAGATTCTGATGTTTAGATGTTCAGCTCCTATTTTTGTGAGTATTTACATCATTATGGAAAAGTGAGAAAATTAAATACTTAGACCTATTTCAGTGAAGGTGTCATTCTCCTTGCAATGTGTAAATAAAATTATGAGCAAAATAATATTTTAGTTTCATGCTATTAAAAAACTTTAAAAAATATTTTTACCTGTATGCCCCATATAGATTTGAGTACTAATGAGGACTTGTAGATATGCATGAATTTACTTGGTATCCAAGAGCCTTGGTTTGCATGCCATAAATAGGAGATGAACAGATTTTCAGTTCATGCTTCATGATATATTCCTGGTGTGGTATTTGGCAATAATCAGTGCTATTTGCAGATTTTATTAATTTGGTTTGGACAAATGAGAATGACTGATATGGAAATATTAAAAACTTTAAAATTGTACAGATTAAGCAGATGTAGTTTAAAACCAAGTCAGTACAGTAGTTCTGATGTAATTTGAGGGTGTGAAAACATCACAGAGGAATTGTCCTTGTTGACTAAGGAGGCAAGTAAAAATGTAAACTAAATCTTGCAACAAGGTGCAGAAAAAAACCACCACCAACCAACCAAACAAAACCTAAAGGGAGTAGTTGACAGTGAGCGGTGTTTTTTCCATCTCTCTTGATTTATCTCAAGATCAATGTTTTCAGTTTCAAACAGCATCTTGTCTCCATCAGGAAACAAGCCAGCATAGTGCCTAGAAAACAGACTGACACCAGTGCAAAGGAGATCATAGAATCATAGAATGGTAAGGTTGGAAGGGCCCTAAAAGATCCTCCAGTTCCACCCCCCTGCCATAGGCAGGGACACCTCCCACTCGTACAGCTCACTCAAGGCCGCGTCCAGCCTGGCCTTGAACACCTCTGGGGAGGTTGTGGAGCACAGAAGCACAGAATGGGATCTTTCTGTGCTTCTGTGCTCCACAACCTCCCTGGGCAACCTGTGCCAGTGTCTCACCACCCTCACTGTAAAGAACTTCTGTCATCCAGTTTCAATCTCCCCTCTGCCAGTTCAAACCCATTGCCCCTTGTCCTGTCATTGCAAGACCTTGTCAATAGTCCCTCCAACTGATGACTGTCCTGTATCTGCCTACGTTTATGAGGTCCTTTTCAAAGTGTCTGCTGGCTGCTCTCAATGTTGCCTTCAGTATTGGATCAAATATACCATGGGTTTCTCCCAAATGACCATTCTTATCCTCCTGTAAATTTAACAGTTAATTTTTGGCCAGATAACTCTTCTTTTGGGAATAGTTTATGAATGAGAGAAGGGAAAATTATGCAGGAAATTAATTTTTTCTTACAGAAATCTCTGCATTTCTAGATACATAGTTTTAGATCTAATTACTTAGGTCTGAAGTCTGTATGAGTTTTCAGTTCAGAATTTTAGAGAAACCTAGAAGTTCAGGAAAGTTTTTGTTAGTAAGATAAAGGTCACATCCAGTTTGTTGGCTTTTTGTTTGGTTTTGTTTATGAAAAGCCTGGCTTGTTTAAAATCTCCTTTAACTGATGGGCTGTATTTAGAAACTGATAAGACCTATGTAATAGGAGAAGCATGTTAGTCTATTGTGCTATACATCCCAATCTAGTGTAGCTGTTAGGATATACTTTTGGCTCAGCTGTGTGTATACAGATGGAATGTTGCCATTAGGATGAGTGGATTTCTCTAATTAGACATTGAAGCAGAGAAGAGGCTGTCATTTTATTTGTTATACCTTTAACAGGCTGAACTCTGACACAGAGAGAGAATGGTAAATAGTCATAAAATCACAGAATTATTGAGGCTGGAATATGGCAAGTAGAGAAATAAATTATTTGTCCAAAATCTGTCCTGACCTCCAGGAACCATGCTCCAGAGGGCTGCAGCAGCTCTGCTATGAGAACAGGCTGAGAAAGTTGGGGCTCTGCAGTCTGGAGAAGAGAAGGCTTCCAGGAGACCTTAGAGTAGCCTTCCAGGATCTNAAGCTCTATTTACAGCTCAGCACAGTGTACAAGCAGAGATAGACACAATAGACAGGAATAGTTACAGAGATATACAAGGTAAAGGTAATACAGAAACACAATCCCCCTCCCAGAAATCAGAGACCCCAGGAGGGGCTCCCAACCACCCTTCCACCTTCTCCCCACCCGTTTACCTTACCCCAGGGTTTGCCTTACACACAAGGTGAGTTTGGAGGATCAGCCAGGGGGGTTAGAAGCAGAGTGGTTAGTGAGGTTACTCAGCAGAGAGGAGAAGGCAAGGAGCTAGAGAGCCCCAGAGTGTCTGCACCCGAGTATCTTATCTATGTTCTTAGTCTTATCCATCTCAGCAAGCCTATGAGTGAAGCAGACATCAGCAGTGTTTGCTTTTCACAGCCTAGAATATAATTTTCTCTATTAAAATATTCCATGTAGCCTCAAACTAGCACACTTACTCAACTTCATGAGAAAGTGATTGCCCAGAGCTTTCTCTTACATTACATTCTAGTTGTTGATTGCTGCTTCCTTATCATTTTGGTTTTGTGAACTTCTACATAGTCAATTTGTGTAAATTTCAGGGTTTTTCTAGTATTGTTTGTGTTTTCTTAGTCAAAATACATTTGTATGACCTGTTTAAAGATTTTTGGTTTTAGGGCTTTTAAAAGGCACTTCTAAAGACTTGTTTCCATTTCTATACTTAGTCCTCAGAGTAATAACCAGTCTGTCTTCTGTTGGAGTTATGCCAGAGTGTTTCCAGACTGTAAAATCTAACAGTGAAATTATCATCAGATGGTTCAGTTACATTGCTATACCCTTAGTCTTCCAGTCTGCCACTTTTTTCAGCAATCCTTATGCTAGTTCCAAGAATGCTTTCATTATCAATCTTGCAACACTTCCTTTTGTGCAGGTAGGCTATTGATCATCCCCATGTCTAAGAATAAGCCTTTTCTAAATTGATATTAAAGAAAATAATTAATCTTCAATTAATCCAGCCTCCGTTTGTAACACTAAGTACTATTTTTAATGTGTTACAGGACACAGCTTTGAGACCAATCTTGGCTTTAGACCAACTGCATGTCTTAATTTGGATATCTTAAGCTTGCTAATATATTTTATTAAAAACCAACTCAACACCATCCTAACAATTATCAAAACCAAAACTCCTCCTCAGTAGGAAAATGTTGCTAATGTTTCATGCACAACATAATAATTCTGTGTCTTAGCATTTCTGTCACTTAGAGTCCTCTGTCACTAGTGTCTCTGTACTAAATTTTATCATCCTGTAAAAAAACCCAAGCAGATGCTGACTATCATCATCTAATGATGATAATATAATAATTAGAGACATATTGATTTGAATCAATGAAGGCATTTTTAGGATGCTTCAGATACTTCTACAGACTATACAAACAGCACCCAAACAATGCATGGGTGTTTTCCACACACCATTTTTTAAAATTCAAAAAACATTTATGAGGAAATGATAACTAGATTCAAAATCTATTTTCTGTAGAATAATATGAGGATTTAAAATGTATTTTATCTCTAAATATAAAAATAGAAATTTAACAACAATTCTGAAATCTGGTTTCCAACTTCTAGGAAAAAAAAAGATATGGCACAACAATAAACTGTATAAACATCAAACAGACTTGAAACAGGGTGAATCAAAGAACTTGAGAGTTGAATCTTTTTCTTGTAAGGAATACAGTGTTATGAAGTCTATTTTTAAATGATCTCCTAAGTCCCCTCATACTGAATTCTCTGCCAAACCTTTTATCATGTTTTAAAGTTCTCTGTTACTGTGATTTAATCTCTATGTAAAGAAGGAGACAAACAAATTCAGAGAAAGAATTTAAATCCTGATTTTGTTTGTGTTAGCCACCAGGCTGTGCTTCCTTCAGCTTCATGACCTTTCCCTTTTCCTTAATTGTGGTGTTAATGTTGCTTGAAATACTCTTGTGAAAAGCATGGGGGTTGAGGGGGGCTGGTGCAACAGCCCACACACTCTGCAGGGTACTGCTGTGGAGAAAGATACATGACCAGGCCTGACCTCTATCCATGAATCTCTCTTCTCACAGTGTCTGGTACAAAACAGTCCCATCATAAGCAACATGGAGAAGATCTTTTTCTTCTTGCATTTAATGTCCTTTTTCCCCTTCATCCACTGTCCCCCATGTTGTCCATGTTCTTACTTCAAGATTCTTCTTAAAATCCATAGGAAGATAGAAGAATATAAAGGTGTAATACTCTTAATTGTAATTGAAATACTTAGGTTTTGTTCAGGTAGATTTGTAAAAAGGTAGTTTTTCTTCATGAAGAAACACAGGTTTATTCATGCAAAGTTGACTGAATTTCAGACAGTCTTAGGAGGAAGTTCTTTGCAGTGAGGGTGGTGAGACACTGGCACAGGTTGCCCAGGGAGGTTATGGAGCACAGAATCACCCAATGTGATCGAAGATCGTGATCGAAGATCACGTTGGGTGATTCTGTGCTTGACAACCTCCCTGGAGGTGTTCAAGGCCAGGTTGGATGAGTCCTTGAGTGAGCTGTACTAGTGGGAGGTGTCCCTGCCTATGGCAGGGGGCTGGAACTAGATGATCCTTGAGGTCCCTTCCAACCTTACCATTCTATGATTCTATGTCTACTGTTTGATGGCGGGCTCTCCAAAAAGAGCAACACCAGATCCAAGAGGGCTAAATGCACAGCAGCTCCTCAGTAGGTCAGTGCAGCTCTACTGGACAGCACAAAGAGAGCGAACATTTTAATACCCATGTATGTTAACTGCAGTTGTAACACTGCATTCTTTCATGCCATCAGGCTTTTAAGATGACACAGTTTTTATCTTAGAATAAAATCAACAGGTAGGACATGGAAGTGTTGGNAGAAAGGTGGGAAGCAGGCACCATCTGTAACAAAACACTGCAAAGGTACACAGGGAAGGAGGACATAGTAAAAGGTGTATTTACTGGGAGCTCTACTGTCTCAATCCATTTAACAGCTTCTGTACCTAGAACAAAAGGAGAAAAGTCACACAGATCAAACAGTATCACTGATGTGTATAATGAGTGATTTGTCTTGGCTAGCCAGCAGTGGTTGGAGTGCACTTGCTTCTGTAATTTGTATTCTCTGGCTGGTAGCTTCTTAGCTTAAACTGAAGGAATGACTTGGAAAGCACTCTTTAAGGTAATGCACTAGCATTTAATCTTCGTAAGAGCGATTATCTCTCTGAAATTCCCCAGGCCAGTTTTCCCAGTGGTTTCCAGGTACTGGTTTAAAATAGAATTCTATAGGGAAAAAAAATCTGTTAAAATTCAGAATTAAATTGTTCAAATATCTCTTGGACATACAGAGCTATTTTTTTTCAGCTCCGAATCTCTTAAAAACTATTATTTTTCACAGTTTTCTTTTAAGCAAGCCTTTTGTGTTGTTATAGCCACTAAACTAAGGAGGAGAGTGACATAGGTGAGGAACTTTCCTCCCCACACACTGCTGAAATTTACCAGACCAGCTCAGACAGCTTGCAAGTAAGAGGAAGCTCTATTTACAGCAAAGCAAAATTTACAAGCATATATACACAATATATTTACAAGCATTTACAGTTATATACAAATTAGAAATAATACTGAAATCCTAACTCCCTCCTGGACAAAGANCCCAGACAGACAAAAAACCACCAGAAAATTTTAGATTGTTTTCTGTTAGCCCAGATTAGTGGAAAGGTACTAGAGTGGATTTAAGAGGAAGCGAATAGATCCAGTGACATAGACCAGGGTGGGAGAGATTATTTACATTGTGGCTTTTTATCTGTCTCAGCAATCCAGTGCATGATCCAGACTTCATCATGATTTTCTTTTCACAACCAATGATATAATTTCTCTCAGTAAAATAGTCCAATTAGCCTGTCCTAGGAACACTTTGTTTGTGTGGTTTTGATAGTGGGTGAGCTACAGGGGTGGATTCTGTGAGAAGCTTCTAGAAGCTTCCTCCATGTCTGTCAAAGCCAATGCCAGACAGCTAAATGGCAGACAGTCAAGCCCAAGTCCATCAGCAGTGATGCTCTATGCCTCTATGATAACGTATTTAAGAATAGGAAAAATATACTGTGCAAGACCTTATTGCTGTCTACAACTACCTGAAGGGTGGGTGTGGCCAGCAGGAGGGTGCTTTCTTCTCTCAGGCAACCAGCACCAGAACAAGAGGACACAGGCTCAAGCTGTGCCAGGGGAAGTTTAGGCTGGAGGTAAGGAGAAAGTTCTTCACTGAGAGAGTCATTCCCCACTGGAATGGGCTGCCCAGGGAGGTGGTGGAGTCACCGTCCCTGGAGGTGTTCAAGGCACGTTTGGACGTGGCACTTGGTGCCATGGTCTGGTCTTGAGGTCTGTGGTAATGGGTTGGACTTGATGATCCTTGAGGTCTCTTCCAACCTTGTTAATACTGTGATACTGTGAAGAGGAGTTAGAGTAGGAGAGAGGAGAATATATGAAAGAAGAAATTGTAAATACCAAGATCTGCAGTGTGAAGGAGGAGGAGTATGTGCTCCAGGCACCTGAGCAGAATGTCCCCTGCAGCCCCTGGAGGTTAACGGTGGAGCAAATGTCCACCTGCAGCCCATGGAGAACTCCATGGCAGAGCAGGTGAATGCCCAAAGGAGGCTGTGACCACACTGGAAAGCTCATGTTGGAACAGACTCCTGGCAGGTTCTGTGGACCTGTCAAGAGGTGGAGTGGGTTTGCTGGCAGGACTTGTGGCCCTGTGGGGAATTCAGGCTAGAGCAGTCTGCTCCTGAAGAACTACGCCTTGTGGAAGGGGCCCATGCTGGTGCAGATCATGAAGAACTGTAGCCTGTGTGAATGACTTACATTGGAGAAATGCATGGAGAACTGCCTCCAGTGGGAAGGACTCCTTGCTAAAGCAGGGGCAGAGTGTGAGGAGTCCTCCTCCTGAGTAGGAAAGAGCAGCAGAAATGATTTGTGATGAACCAACCACAACCCCCATTCCTCATCTCCTCCTGCCACTGGGAAGAGGACATAGAGAAAATGGGAAGTAAAGTTAAGCCCAGAAAGGAGGGGAAGATGCTTTTAAGATCAAGTTTTATCTATCATTACCTTACTCATTTGATTGGTAATAAACTAAATTAATTTCCCCGAGTCAAGGCTGTTTTCCCCATGACAGTAATTGGTGAATGATCTCTCATATCCTATCTCAATCCACAAGTAGTTTGTTGTATTTTCTCTCCCATGTCCAGCTGAGGAGGGGAGTGATGGAGTGGCTTTGGTAGGTATCTGGCGTCCAGCCTTCCTGAGGTCAGGGCATCAGCCTCACAGCAGAAGCCTTGTCCTGCTTGCTTATGGAGTATTTGACTCTTTGATTCTGATTGTAAGCCACAGAGACTACTTCAGTTCTGGCTTTTCCTAACTTTTGGGTATGGGACTTATTAATCTCATTAGTATAAAAATATATTTAATATGTTTCCTTCCCTACTGCAGTTTTTGTATTTTAAATGTTCATTTTTTTGTCTTGCTCTTCACGTATCAATACAGGATGATGGTTTTGGTTTTTTTTCAAGATTGACAGCTTAATGCTCTACTAAGTGATAGGAATTATTTAAGGCAAGAGAGATGCCATCTTCCCTGGCATAAATATTGAAGACACACATCTTCCCAGTAGACTATGTTAAGCAACAAAGCAATTTTGAAACTTTCAAGTAAAATAGGCTCATTTTCAGGTAATGCACCAGGGCTGTCCTCTCTTGGTTGCATAAGAACTCTGATGGTCATGACCTTGCATTCTGTGGTTCTTTTTATCACTTCATTTGTCTTTTCCTTTCCCCTTTCTAGCTTTCTTAACCTTATTCTTCTGCTACATGGCCTCTGCCTTTCAGTGCCCAGAATTTCAATTTCTGTTTTTCGTGTTTCCAATCCTCATTGATGCATTTGATTTTGGATGTTTTGTTTTTTTTTCCTTTCCACTTTTCTCAGAGGTATGAATGAGATGAGAGAATTCAAATTAAAGCTTTCTGTACTTCTTGACTTGGAAGTCAGAAGATGTAAAGAAAGGGACATCATAGAATCATGGAATGGTAAGGTTGGAAGGGACCTCAAAGATCATCCAGTTCCAACTCCCTGCCATAGGCAGGGACACCTCCCACTAGCACAGGTCACTTAAGGCCTCGTCCAGCCTGGCCTTGAACACCTCCAGGGAGGGAGCAGCCACAACCTCCCTGGGCAACCTGTGCCAGTGTCTCACCACCCTCACTGCAAACAACTTCCTCCTAACATGCAGTTTCAATCTCCCCTCTGCCAGTTCAAACCCATTGCCCCTTGTCCTGGCATTCCAAGCCCTTGTCAATAGTCCCTCCCCAACCTTCCTGTAGGCCCCCTTCAGATCCTGGAAGGCTACTCTAAGGTCTCCTGGAAGCCTTAATTTTGGATATTTTTTTTCCTCTCCACTTTTCTCAGAGGCGTGAATGAGATGAGAGGATTCAAATTAAAGCTTTACACGTCTTTGCCTTGCACTTAACCAATGATACATAACAGAGTGTACAAACAATAGGTAACCCCCAATGAGAAGTGCCAGAATGGCAAAGGAGCCAGCAGGTGGCCAGCTGGCACAGCAGGGGGTTCGCCAGGGATAGGAAATTAAAGCTTGGCAGTCAGAAGAGGTAATGAAAGGGACATCCTGTGCAGCCTCACAGTCTTTTTGTGCTGTATGCTTACTTGCTCTGTGATAACAGTCTTAGCACAGCCAAACTGATACATAGATGGATGGAATGCTAAGTATTCAAATTACTATCATGAACATACTCAGCTTGGGTACACATAACCTTATAGCAAAGGCCACCACAGAATGTCTATCAGAATGCTTCACAGAAATGCTAATGCTCTTGAAAAAGCATACATTCCCTTCTCTTGCCCTTGGAGATGCTGTCACTCTTTTTTTTTTTTTTAGAAGTCCCCTTCAACCATTGGGTTTGACAGAGAATATTTTAGTTTGGAAAATGTTGAAAAGGCAAAAAACTACCATGTAAGATGAGAGAGTAAACGTGAGCCATAGAATCATAGAATGGTAAGGTTGGAAGGGACCTCAAAGATCATCCAGTCCCAACCCCCTGCCATAGGCAGGGACACCTCACACTAGCACAGGTCACTCAAGGCCTCATCCAACCTGGCCTTGAACACCTCCAGGGAGGGAGCAGCCACAACCTCCCTGGGCAACCTGTGCCAGTGCCTTACCATCATGACAGTTAGAATGGAGGTCACACTTCTATCTAGGTTCCCATTTTGTCCTTTTCTCATGGCACACCTGCTGTTGCCACAGTACCTCAGAAGTTCCACTAATGCTTAGCCTACCAACTCTACTAATAATAATTAGTAGTTTTGATTTTAAGTAATGTCTTGAAACCTTAGCACTAGTGGGTTTCTATTATAGTAGAGCAACTTAGGAAGTATTGGTGAGGCACTGGCACAGGTTGCCCAGGGAGGTTGTGGAGCACAGAAGCACCGAATGTGATCAAAGATCACATGTGGTGCTTCTGTGCTTAGCAACCTCCCTGGAGGTGTTCAAGGCCAGGTTGGACGAGGCCTTGAGTGAGCTGTGCTAGTGGGAGGTGTCCCTGCCTATGGCAGGGGGTTGGAACTGGATGAGCTTTGAGGTCCCTTCCAGCCTTCCCATTCTATGATTCTATGATTCTATTTTAATAGCTGTCATTTGATAGATGGATTTTATACTTAAGAGATGTGTATCAAGAAATAAAAGCTGGTCAACAGTGGTGCCACAGATGGATGTTGTGAAAACAAACACAACAGATCAATAATAGATCAGGCTTAATTAGATGGTGACATTTAGAACTGCATGTAGATAATGTTAACGTTTACTGACAAGAGGCAGTCTTTTTCCTGATCTGCATTTATACCTCCATTCTTGCTTCAGGTGGATCATGGTACATACATTGTGCTGATTAATGAACAAATTACCATATAGCTCATTGTAAAGATTAATGAACAAATTACCATATAGCTCATCTGACTGTCGAGGCTTTAGTCTGGAAGGCAGAATGTTTTATAATCCAGTTTGTCTTGCGTGGAACCTAATTTATTGTTG
Source organism: Ramphastos sulfuratus (assembly GCA_013399055.1). Classification (NCBI taxonomy): domain Eukaryota; kingdom Metazoa; phylum Chordata; class Aves; order Piciformes; family Ramphastidae; genus Ramphastos; species Ramphastos sulfuratus. Next base: position 34,524 of record WBNM01026975.1, read on the forward strand.
TTGGTATATTAAATTTAGTATATGAAATGCAGGATTGCTCCAGTGTTTAGCTGTGTCCAAATTAATTTATTAACTGATTTTCTGTCCTACCTTACTCCATACTTATTTTACTCCACTGCAATTTAAACACAGTTGTACCTGATTTGCAATCTTTTCAAGGGAGAAGAGAGTGTGGATTATGATCTTTGTTACTTCTTTTTCATTTAATAATTGGAGAGGTTTCCAACGCTCTCCAAACAGAACATTGTGGCATCAAAATCATGGACCCTGTGGCTTGGTGTATGCAGAATCAGTTTTATTGCCTGAGACAGCAATTTTTATACATGTCTTTGCCTTGCACTTCACCAATGATACATAACAGAGTGCATAAACAATAGGTAGCCCCCAATGAGAAGTGCCAGCAAGGCAAAGGGGCCAGCAGGGGGCCAGCTGGCACAGCAGGGGCCTGGCCAGGGATAGGAAGGGTCTCCTACATAGATTACAGGGAGCAGACCAGAGCAAACACGAGGGTGATAAGGAACAAGTCCTCCCTAATTGAGTATCAAAGTCTTTCTATGGCCTTGGTCCATTGCTCACAAACTGCTCTTTGTCCTCCTTATCAGTCATCCCTCTCTGTGCTGTCTCTGTGGAACAGAGGCAGTGAAAATTTGCCCATATTAATTCTCACAGAGCATTGTTTCATCTTGCTCTGTAGCTTTTGCCAACAATATCCAGCTGTTTCTTGCTATGTAATTCTTCCTAATCAGCCAGTTTTTAATGCAGAGCAGTACTTTCACCTCCCTCACCAGGACTACCAAGTTGATCTATTCACCTATGTAAAAATTCAAACCTTTTCCAGTTTATACCTAAAAGTGACTGAGATATCCTGAGAGGATTGTTGACCCTGCCTCTCTGCCTTACAATTCCAATAAATATTTTTTTTTGTTTAAAAATAATGGTTTGGGAAATAATCATGGAATCAGAGTGGCTTCAGTTGAAAGAGACCTTAAAGATCATCCAGTTGCAACCTGTTAGTAACTGTATGAATAGTAACTGTGTGTTGTTATTACTGCTCAAAACCTGAAGGTTCTTTGGTATCTGCACTTTTTTGTGTTTTTTATTTAAATCCCACTTCTGCAGTTTAAGGAGTTTGCTTGTCACCAGAATGCATCCTCAGGAAGTTTGCTAATGACATAAAACTCAGAGGAGTGGCTGAAACTGGCAGCTGCCCTTGTTGGTAGCACAACCCCTGGAGTTGCCACCTAGCAGTTTCTGTATTCTGGCTGCAGATCAGAGGTGGGTTTGCCATGCCACCAGTTCATGTTCTCACTGATGTCATGCAGGATTTCCCACAATGTCTCCTGCGATTGGCTCGGCCCAGCCTGAGCTGGCCAAAAGGAGCATCCTTGGTTTTGGTGGCGAGACTCGGATCCATTCAGGAGAAGTAACATCCTCCTTCTCCAGTTTGGAGACAGATGTCTCAAGCTTATCAATTCTCCCATCCAGTTTCTGAAGCTTATCAGTTCTCCCATCCATCTCCTCTAACTTTTCCAGGTTTTCCAGCTTTGTCATCTCTCCAGCCAGCTCCTCTGTTTTCCCATCTGGCTTCCTTAAAGCCATCATCTCCCCAGCCAGCAGTAAAACAAGAGGGTCCAAAGCCCCAGGGCAGGCAGCATTGAGAATCGTTCCATTTTAACTCCCAATTCTGTATCTCTCCAATCCAAAAGCTATTAATTTCAAATCATCTGCCTGTATTCTCCACCAGTTATATCTGCCATGGTTTTAGGAAGTGGACAGATACTCTTTCACCCCTCCCCAAAGGAGTAGAAGAAAACACTTCAAACAGGATTAGAAAGAATGGGAGATTTAAATGGCAGTACTGTTCACAACTATATAAAAGAGTGCAGAAACATACAAAATGCACAAAATAACATTCATCCTTACAGTCTCATTAGGCCAAAACTTTCAAAACCTCCCCCACAACTAGGCCTCAATCCCAGGTCTCTATGTCTCCCCTCCCTCCATACCTCCCTACACAGGACTGAATGATGCAGTAAAATTTAGCCTGACCACTCAAGGCCAGGAGAAGGCTGCTCTCTGCCCCACAGACCAAGAGATAAGGATCCACACTGGGAAGCAGAGCGAGGGAGAGAGAGGGCAAGAAACTGACTATGTAGCCAGTTTATATAAAGGGCTTGCAGAATTTAGGAGGAAGTTGTTTGCAGTGAGGGTGGTGAGACACTGGCACAGGTTGCCCAGGGAGGTTGTGGCTGCTCCCTCCCTGGAGGTGTTCAAGGCCAGGTTGGACGAGGCCTTGAGTGACCTGTGCTAGTGGGAGGTGTCCCTGCCCATGGCAGGGGGTTGGAACTGGATGATCTTTGAGGTCCCTTCCAACCTTACCATTCTATGATTCTATCTATGCATTATGGGAATGGAATAACAAAGATTACACTTTATGGTGTCCATCTCCTGTTCTTGGAGGACATCTTGATGGTTAAGACATCTCATTTTCTTAAACCCATAACAACCCAACTGGATGCATTCCTGTGTGACCTGCACTAGATTATATGGGCCTGCTCTGGCAGGGGGGATTGGACTTGATGATCTCCAGAGGTCCCTTCCAACCCCTAACATCCTGTGATCCTGTATGCTGAGGAGCACTCAGCTGGAAAGCATCGTGGCATTAAAGCATATGGGTGGGGAATACCAGGGCAAAGGGTATTCTGGATTGTGCTGGTTTGAAACTAATTCGAATATTTTAATGAAAAAAAAAATTAAAGGCTGTGAAAAGCAAACAGTGTTGATGTCTACTTCACTCATAGGCTTGCTGAGATGTACCAAAACAAGGACACAAACATAGATAAAACAGAGTCTGTTGGAGTCAGTGTGTCTTTTCCCTGGGCTTCTGCTGTGTAACCCAACTACCCACTCTGTTCTAACCCCCCTGGCCCATCCTCCAAACTCACCTTGCACATAAGGCAGACCCTGGGGTAAGGTAGAGGGGTGGGGAGAAGGTGGAAGGGTGGTTGGGAGCCCCTCCTGGGGACTGATTCCTGGGAGAGGCATTGTGGCTTTTTAGTACTTTTAACTCATATATTTCTGTAAATATTTTTTTATACTGTGTCTACCTCTGCTTGTACATTGTGCTGAGCTGTAAATAGAGCTTCAGTCCTTAACTTCCAGCTGGCTGAGTCTAGTCTGGGGGATTTTCATAGAGTGGGGGGGGGGCAGGTAACTCCCAAACCATCCCAGGGTTTCATCAGGCCGAGTGTGGCCAGCAGGCTGAGGGAGGCACTTGGTCTTTCCCCTACACTCAGCACTGGTGAGACCACAGCTGGAGTGCTGTATCCTGTTTGAGGCTTTTCAGTACAGGAGGGACAGGGACAGGAAAGGGCTTCAAAGTTGTGAAAGGCCTGGAGCATCTCTCCTATGATTCAAGGCTGAAAGAACTGGGAATTTTTAGTCTGTAGAAGACTTGAGGTGGATCTTATCAGTGTGTATAAACACCCAGGGCAGGATACAAAGAAGGTGAACCCAGACAGTTTTTGAGTGGTGCTGAATGACAGGAACAGAGCTAATGGGCACAAACTGAAACACAGGAGGTGCTGAGCATCATGAAACACTTTTTTGCTGTGTTTTAAGGAACTATGCTATGGTGGTTTTGGGTTTTGAGAACACCATGCTGTGAGGGTGACTAAATAGTGGCACAAGCTGCCAGGAATGTTTTTGAGTCTCTCATGCTGGAGATATTCAGAAGCTGTCTAGACATGGTCGTGGGCAGCCTGCTCTAGGGCCCTGGTTGAGCAGGGAAGATTGGAGAAGATATCCTCTAGAGGTCCCTTCCAACTTCAACCATTCCATGAATCAGCGAAACACATCACTAAGCAATCAGAATTTTAGCTGTGAATGTTTCTGTTTCACTCAGACACTATCTGCAGTAGCTTTCCATGGCATTGAATTGGAGAGGTAACTGTTGGAAATTGAGAGTGAGTTAAACCACCACTCTCTGGGCCTGGCCCTCCAGCCAGTTCTTGACCCATAGCAGAGTGACTNTCCCATTATTTTGTCATTAATATATTTATAGAAACATCTTTTTATTTTCCTTTACGGCAGTGGTAATTCAGATGCCAGCTTCTTCCTTAATTTGATACTGCTTGGCTATTAGGATCACTCAGTACTTACTCTGTTTTATTGCTCTTAGATTAAATAAGTTAAGCTGCATAGCAATGTCAAAGATAAAACTCGTCGTTACAAATTTGGCATTTACACAAATTAAACATCTTAAATTCCCCCTTCATCTGTTTTAGATTAAGATGGATTTAAATGACTTGTGCTTATTGAGAGCAGGTTCTGGAAATGGAGGGACTGTGGACAATCAAAAAAAAAGGAAACTGAGATTCTGATCAAGGCATTCATTATTGCTGGTGGGAAACAACATTAAACAGTAATTGATTGCATTCATGTAGAGGGCAGAGAAACCTGATTTGAAATAGTATTACATTCATAGTGAGAATGATTTACTATCAAGTGGGAAAATCAGAGTAACTAGCATAGTGTTTTAGATCCTGCTCAGGTGTAGTGGTAGCTAGATCTTGTAACAAAAGAGGCCTGAAATCAGTGTGCCTTTATGAAATATATGTAAAAAATTAGTATTTGATTTTAATTTTTTTCTCCCTTTATAGTTGCTTTTTTAACCAGGGCTGGAATTGTATGCTTGGTGTTCTCCCTAAAATATTTCTTTTTAACTCTAATTCTCTCCTTCTCCCTCATTATAATCTGACTAAATCTTTTCATAAGTAGAAAAAAACCAAATTGCAAGTAAAAACAATGTTTGGCTGGAAAATGTTCTCAGATTCAACAGTCTTGTTTACTCCAGAATAATTCTGTCATTAATGAAATTGAAACCTCGTTTCATTCAAACAGGCTTCCATCATGCCCTCTGCAATGAGAAAGGAAGACAACTTTAGCTGTCAGTTTTTTAGTGTCTTCTGTAAATTGCCACATTGTGATACAGAGATTTAGACAAATTAGTTACTCGTATATTTTGGGTTTTGGGTATCATAGAATCATAGAATCATAGAATGGTAAGGTTGGAAGGGACCTCAAGGATCATCCAGTTCCACCCCCCTGCCATAGGCAGGGACACCTCCCACTAGCACAGCTCACTCAAGGCCTCCTCCAACCTGGCCTTGAACACCTCCAGGGAGGGAGCAGCCACAACCTCCCTGGGCAACCTGTGCCAGTGTCTCACCACCCTCACTGCAAACAACTCCCTCCTAACATCCAGTTTCAATCTCCCCTCTACCAGTTCAAACCCATTGCCCCTTGTCCTGGCATTGCAAGCCCTTGTCAATAGTCCCTCCCCAGCCTTCCTGTAGCCCCCTTCAGATACGGGAAGGCTACCATAAGGAATAATAAGGAAGTAGAAATATTCTTGATAAAGTAAGAAATGTTTGTGGTTGATATTTTAAACCCTGAAGTTAACTTAAATGTTGACAGCCTGTAGCCACAGACTTTTCACTTTCTCTAAATCCACCAGCCTGCTTTCTGCAAGGCAACTGTTAACAGTGCTTACACCAATCCTCAGTAAATGCATTAGGCAAAAGCTGACTCTGTATTCTAATTATGGTCTTTTTGTTATTGAAATAACACGCAAAGACTGGTGTGTATTGTTCCCTGAATATGAAAGCCAAGAGCTTTCTCCAGAAGGGTCCTTTTACAACCATCTGTCAAAATTACTGGGCTAGTTTCAATAGTCATGTATAGATAAAGAAAACTGAGGCAGGAAATAGTCCATTTTTATAAAAGTGAAGGTGTTGTTGAAAGGTAAATACATTAAGGTGCTGTAGACGTCATAAAATGGATTAGGCCTATTTGTAGAAATTTGAATGGCAATGTTGAGTATTAATTCTCTATAAATTCTTTTATAGAGACTTAGGAGGTGCACGTTAGAAAATGCAAGTTAGATTATTTGTTTAGGAAGATGGATAAGGAGTGTGATGGTTTAGGAGTTCCCTGCCCCCCTACACTTTGTAAAATCCCCCAGACTAGACTCAGCCAGCTGGAAGTTAAGGACTGAAGCTCTATTTACAGCTCAGCACAATGTACAAGCAGAGATAGACACAACAGACAGGAATAGTTACAGACATAGACAAGCTAAAGGTATGTGCTGGTTTGAGCTAATTGGAATATTTTAATAGAGAAAATTATAGGCTGTGAAAAGGAAACAAGGTGATGTCTGCTGCAGTCATAGGCTTGCTGAGATGTTTAGGAATAAGAACTCAAAACAAAAGATAAGTCAGAGTCTGTGTTGCACAGTGTCTTGGGCAGTCTAGCTTCTGGCTTCTCCTCTCTGCCGAGTAACCTCACTAACCACTTTCCTTCTAATCCCCCTGGCCCATCCTCAAAAACTCACCTTGCATGTAAGGCAGACCTTGGGGTAAGGTNGCTGAGCAGAGAATTAAGGTCCCAGCAGCAGGCTTTACTCACAGAGGTGAGATAGGCATTGGGCAATGCTCCCTTGCTGGGTTTCTCTGCAGCTTGGCTGCCTTCTGACACTGCAAGCAATATCCAACAGCCTGGATCCAGGCAGCAGCAGCCCAAGGCAGGTGGAAAAGCTGCCAGAGTCAGGAGTGTCTCCAAACATGACTGCCACAGATGGGGATCTGTGGGAGCGACGCTGCCTCAACAGCAGCATGGGAGAGCCAAACTGCTCAGGTCTGCCCAGTGTGGAATAGCAGCCAGGAAGTCAGTTTCAGTATGGTTCAAGAGCAGCTGAGTCTGGGTGCCACCAGCAGCTCTCTCAGAAGGACCCCAGGGCTTGCCAAGCCTGCAAGTTTGCACAGAGCAGTGCAGGAGTGGGGAGAGGCGTCCAAAGGCAGGGACAGTGCAAACCCAAAGCTGTGTGAAAAGGCAGGAGCTGTCCAAAAGTGAGGATGGTCCAAAACAGGAGCTCTGTCAAGGCAGGGGGTGCTTAAGCCGGAAACTCTTTTAAGGTGGTAACCATGCACCTTCTCCCTTGCTCTATTTATGCTTTTCTAGACCAAGTGTCCATTTGCCATTTACGCTGGGCACGCAGACCCAGCCAGCCCCCAGCCCAATCCCAGCATGGGCTGCCACACAGCTCAGCACACCTGTGGGGAAAGGCCTTTGGCTTCGAGCCTGCAGGGCGGGGGGTAAAGCAGTTTTTTCACCTTCTCTCCATTCAAACCCACAGGGGAGGGGAGAAGGAAGAAATTTGGAGTGCTCTGGAATAGAAAGGAACACCTAAGATGCAAAAGTGATATGTGATAACATATTGAAAACCAAGGCTTTGGTCTTTCATATGAAATATTTAAAGACCATATCATTCTGAGGTTCTCTTAGTTACTACTTCCACTTAACTAGCTTCAGGGGTTTGAAAGTATATGGAACCATGGTACTGGAGATACAGTGGGAATCAATCGCCTCTGCCTTTATCAGCTTTCTCAGTAGATATATATGAATTACTCTTTCATTTTAAATAATTACATGAATTAGATCTCTTAGTGTGGTGTCTATGGTTTTAGGTAACAGGAACAAAATACAGCATTTGGTTTATTTATCTTGCTTATTTACATGGTACAGTTGCATAAAAGTAGGCATTTCATAGTCCAATGAAGTCTTCCACCAAAGAAGCACAAGAGAACAAATCAGAGCTTTGTAGGGTTGGGTTTTTTTTTCTATTTAACACTTATTCCATTGAGATAACTCCCACTGAGGGGTCTGCAGTGGTTGACAATGCTAATAATAATAGATGAGAGTAAAGGGATTCATATTGACTTTTCCAAGTGAGAATGGAAGAAAGGCAATGTGAAAAAGGGTATGCAAACTGGGGTTTTTTTTGTATGAAAGCGTAGGCTTAATTGGCAAGAGATGAAGTATTAGGATTAAAGCAGCCTTCCACCCAGGAAAATGTGCATATTTGCATATAAGGTATGGAAAGAATAATTATATTTGCAATGAAATAGCAGGAGCGGTATGAAAGTACAGGAAATTATGAAAGCATGGAACAAAGAGCATAATTTTTAATCTAATTAAAAAAAAAAATCTTGCTCAGAAAATAAAGTTAAGAAAAGTGGTTGAATAAAAAAGGTGTGCAGCGGCATTTCATGCAAAAGAACCGCTAGCTGGTTTAACTTGGTTAGCTCAGAGCTACAGGATTTGAAATTATATCCATCTAGGCAGTAGCAGGGAATAGTAAGACTGAAATAGATAACTGATCAAATTAGAAAATAGGGTAAGTTATTCCTGAAGCATCTGTATGTAAAGTATGGAAAGCAGAAATGATGCTGTGCAGGTGTTAGTTTCTGAAGATGCTTATTTGAGACCTCATGTAACTGGAAGTGAAGCCGAGGTAATTTGGGCAGCTCTCAAACATGAAAAGTATTGCATCCTGTTCAATAATGTTACAAAGGTAACTGTGATGGTTTGGGAGTTCCCTGCCCCCCCCCACTTTGTAAAATCCCCCAGACTAGACTCAACCAGCTGGAAGTTAAGGACTGAAGCTCTATTTACAGCTCAGCACAATGTACAAGCAGAGATAGGCACAACAGACAGGAATAGTTACAGAGATAGACAAGCTAAANCTGGTTTTGTGTATAAATAATGGTTCAGACCAGTTCTTACTCATTAGAGGGAAATTCTAATTGTGTGCTTGCATGAGTGTGCAAATGTGAAAATCAAAAAAAGGTTGAAGTGGAAAATAATTTTTTTAATTCGTATTGAGAAATGGTTGCTAAATAAAAAAAAAGGCAGTTTTGGACTACTGCTCAACCTACATTGCAGGTAATAGGAAAGCAGAAGAGGGAAATAGATACAGTAGTTATAATTAATGGCAAAGAGAGGATACACGTGGAAATGAATGTACATTAGAAAACATGAAGTGTAGAAAATGGAAAAGAGAAGTTAAGTGCATTAGTTAAAATGCCAAGTCTCCAAACACTCAGGATAATGGGAATTTCTCTTTTGCATTATGAATAAAAATGTTTGTGTGAACGGTATTGATTTGTTTTATTTTTTTTTTTTATTTAAGAAAGATGCAGAAAAGAAGGTGTTCAGAATCGAGGCAATGTAGTCATTTATTCACCTAACACAAAGAATATAAAGTACTCCCATCCGGCATAAATAATTCTTTTTCCAAGAGTCCTGAAAGAATTGGCTGAGGATATCTCAGGGCTACTGATGGTAAATTTAATGAGTTTGGGGACTCAGAGAATTCAAGAGTATTTGAAGAGCGTAGGTGTTAGGAGTACTGGTTTGAAAAGACAAGAGAAGCGCCATTAACCAGGTGACTAGATTTTTGTAAAAATCACAGCATTGGAGAGGATTTGAGGATTTAGCTTCCTCTCTCTACCCCAGAGCAGCATGAGATTATGTAGAAACCAGGTCTGACAGTATTTAAGGTGTCTTAAAAGCTGAGATTCCCCAGCTTGCCAATTAGTCATAACTCTACCTCTTCTTTACAACTATAGGGGAAGTAAGGATTTTCCTGAAGTCTAACACAAAATTATTTACTGTATTTTAAATCCTTTTTTTCCTTTTTGACCATTAGTAGAGAACAGAATTATTCTCTTCTGCTTCAAACGTTTTGCACATTACAAGATTGTTAGTGGGAAGTCCTTCTGAGTTAACCTCTGAGATAAATAATTGCCCTCAGACCTTCCAGAGGGCAACCTTTCTAGAGATCTCATCATTTCTGTTGCTCTCCTGTGGTGTCGTTGCAACTGATCCAGTTATTTTTTGAAGGCACTGAAAGCCAGATGCAGCACTACTGCTAAAGGTTTACAAATGCTGGAGAGAGAGGAAGGGTTATTCTATATGTTTTGCTGGATATAATCCTGTTTATCTTAATCAAACAGCCTTGTTGATACTTTGCTTATGATTTTTATGTCTCCTATGTACTTCTCCAGTAGTATCTTAACAGGTGCTCCTCATCCTTTATTATTGCATCTCATTAATCTTGCATAAACCTGTTGTGGTAGGCCTAAGCAGGCCAAAATAGGCTTATCCATGTCCTGGCTTACCCAAAGATGTTTTTCTCCTCTCTCTCCTT
>WBNM01026976.1:8581-37256 GCA_013399055.1 Ramphastos sulfuratus
GAAGGGATCGTCTTCAGCTACAGTGCCCAGGAGTGGCTGAAGGGAACCTCTTTAGCTGTAGTGCCCAAGAGTGGCTGAAGGGAACCTCTCTAGCTGTAGTGCCCAAGAGTGGCTGAAGGGAACCTCTCTAGCTGTAGTGCCCAAGAGTGGCTGAAGGGAACCTCTCTAGCTGTAGTGCCTAAGAGTGGATGAAGCCTCAGCACTATGGTCCACACTGGAACATGTGATACCACCAGCTAGAGCCACAGAAAGCCCTCAGGATCCTGTAGCCAGGTCCATAAACCACACTGCATGGATACTAGCAGGTGCTGGGTTACTGGGAGTACACAGGTGTTAGATCATAAGTGGATGTTTATAATGTTATGATTACCTGAAAGCACCAGCATTAAAAGCTTATCGTTGACTAACAGCTCATCAGTGCCAAACAAGTATGCAAAGTGATGAATGCTCATGAAACCTCAAATTGTGTGAAATAGTGTCTGACTGTAACAGCAGTCTGTATTTCACACACCCCCAGAATGTGACTGCTGGCTGGATAGAGAGCAGAAAAAATATTGCTTGGTTGTTAAAAACACTCCTCTGGTTGTGCTACATTGCCCTCTGCTCTCCAGACAGAGCTGTCTTTCAGAGGAGAGGCCAGAGCACTTAGCCAGACTCAGTACTTTGGACTTTGTTAAGTTCCCAGTGCAAAATGCATGCAGAGAGGGAGACAAGCAATTTGAGAGGCTGTGAACTCGGAAAGATAAATGTAGGCAGTGGATTTATTAACTGGCTTTCCTCTCTGCAAACCGTTGGCCTTTCATGATCACCCAAAATATGAACCCTGAGAGCTAGTACTCTACTCCAGGGAAATTCTTAGCATGCTGGCTTTTATTGTAAATGGAGCAATGCCTCACTAATTCCCAGCCTCATGAATTTTCACTTCTAGGAAGAAGGGTACTGTGTAGGGCTTGCCTTTCTTCTCACTGGGGCGTGTTCCCAACTTACACTGCCCCACTAAACAAGTCAGCTGGCTCACCAGAATACAAACCGAGCACTTAAAGAACAAAGTTGTGCTGAGATTCCAACTACTAAAGAATCTTACCCAGTGCCCTCTCTTCCCTGCAGAAAGAAGCTCTGTTTTTTCTAGCAGTCCTAGGTTTGATCTCTGTTTTTTCGGGTGTAGAGTAGTATATGACCCCTTGAGCTGAGTCATTGCTTATCATCTGGGCTTACTGTCAGATTTAACTGAAGAACTGTTGAAACTCAAAGTGAAGGTGGGAAGTCACAATGCTGGATGACTTTTCTTTTCCTTTTTCTTTTTCTTTTTCTTTTTCTTTTTCTTTTTCCTTTTCCTTTTTCTTTCTTTTTAATATTTTTTAAACACACCTAACAGACATACAACAATGAACAGGACCCAATACATTATTATGACATAACTAAATGGATACAAAATCCGAGAGCTTTTCACCTTTTCTGGTTTATAAGATTGGAGAGTTTATGTTAAACAGAACTGACACTGCAAATACAGTGCTAAACCGGAGGGGGTGATGGAGAAGTAACAGAGGCTTGTGTATGACATTCCCCCCAGATTTGCCATGTGAAACAGCATGTTTTGTGGAACTAGCATCTTAATTATTAACTAATCGAATGCCCAGACATGAATTTGGATGGAAAGACTGGAGATTCAGATGCGTTCCATGTACATCTTATTTATACATTTTGTCATCCACCCAAACACAAAGCTTCTTGTTGGAATTGTGTTGCTTGTTTTCTAAACCCAGCAACAACTCAATCAAATGGACACAGAAGTAAGTGCTAATGTGACCCAGGAGTGAGGGTCTGTCTTTGGCAATGAAACTTAATTCAACTGTGCAGAAGTCCTTATGCAGAAGTCTTCTGTTTTAATTTCTCTTCCAAATGAGCACTACTCTCTTTGTTAAGGGTGTTGCTGGGACACGTAGCAGGAGGTTTAGAGTTTGATTTTCCTGATGAGAATGACAGTACTGTTCCAACTCAATCATAGAATGATAAGGGACCTCAAAGATCATCCAGTTCCAGTTCCCTGCCATAGGCAGGGACCCCTCCCACTAGGACAGCTCACTCAAGGCCTCCTCCAACCTGGCCTTCAACACCTCCAGGCAGGGAGCAGCCACAACCTCCCTGGGCAACCTGTGCCAGTGTCTCATCACCCTCACTGCAAACAACTTCCTCCTAACATCCAGTTTCAATCTCCCCTCTGCCAGGTCAAACCCATTGCCCCTTGTCCTGTCATTGCAAGACCTTGTCAATAGTCCCTCCCCAGCCTTCCTGTAGGTCCCCTTCAGATCCTGGAAGGCTACTCTAAGGTCTCCTGGAAGCCTTCTCTTCTCCAGGCTGCAGAGTCCCAACTCTCTCAGCCTGTCCTCATAGTAATAATATATGAACCCATAAAGATTAATATAGAAGTCCATTAAGATTCAGAGTAGATGGCAGTAAGAAAATTTTTAAATTTGCCATTATGTTTTGAGATTGAAACTGGATATTAGGAGGAAGTTGTTTGCAGTGAGGGTGATGAGACACTGGCACAGGTTGCCCAGGGAGGTTGTGGCTGCTCCCTCCCTGGAGGTGTTCAAGGCCAGGTTGGAGGAGGCCTTGAGTGACCTGTACTAGTGGGAGGTGTCCCTGCCTATGGCAGGGGGTTGGAACTAGATGATCCTTGAGGTCCCTTCCAACCTAAACCATTCTATGATTCTATGATTCTATCCACATTTAAAAATATCAAACCACTATGATCACTTCATCAGCTACTAGTCTTAGATATCCATGAGCATAATCCAAACATAATGGCACATTTAAAAATTTTCTTACTGCCATCTACTCTGAATCTTTATGGATTCATATATTAATCTTTATGGATTCATATATTATTCATATTATTATATGAAAAGGGAACCTATTTTTCTACTGCATTATGTGGGAAAATTCTTTCTTGGAACTTTTTCATTATAATTATTATTTTCTAGGCTAGTACATCTGATTGTTGTAATTTTTGTTGATAAGGGGGCAAAGAAATAGTAATAATCAGCTTGCAGGCAGCTTTCAGCAGCTTTCTCTATTGCATTTAAAAGCAGCAATGTAATCATCAAGCATAATGTCACCATTTGTCTCCGTTTAGACTCATGACCTTTAGATTGCCCATTAAGGAGAGGAAGACAACTTCCTGTCCATATTTTGGCAATAAATGAGTTTTTCCTGCTGTAGATACACATTTATTCAACAGAAGTTCAGCCCAGTTGACGTCCATCTAATTTGGAGGTTTCCTTCCTCTTTACTGGAATAGGAAACACATATAATTATGGGCTAGTCCATTAGTTTTAAGAGAGGAGATTAGAAAAGAGGAAAGCACTTGTGCATAGACAGAAATGCTGAAATTCAGAGAATGACATTCAGCAGAAGTGCTGAAATTCAGAGTAAATGCTGTGTTGCATCTTTATGGCTTTGGAAAAGAACGGGTTGCCCAGGGAGGTTGTGGCTGCTCCCTCCCTGGAGGTGTTGAAGGCCAGGTTGGACGAGGCCTTGAGTAACCTGTGCTAGTGGGAGGTGTCCCTGCCTATGGCAGGGGGTTGGAACTAGATGATCCTTGAGGTCCCTTCCAACCTTACCATTCTATGATTGTATGTTTGTTGCCAGACTGCTGCTCTCGTAGCGCTGCCTCTCTACTTGTTACACAAGCTGCATGTCGAGTTAAAATAAAACATAACTGGATGGTAGAATACTAAGAATGTAAATTCTTTATAAATCTGAAAAGATCTCTGATGGGCTGGTCTTACTGCTCACTTCATAGGCTCATTTGCCAGCACAGCTAAATCTGCAAAATTTATGGCAGGAGGTTGGAACTAGATGATCTTTGAGGTCCTTTCCAACCTTACCATTCTATGATTCCACGATAAATCCTACACTGAAACAAATTTGGGTCTGACTTTGCATCTCCTTCACACTTTTGAATTTCTGAATTTCACATGAATTTTTCTGCCAGATATTGCACGTAGAAGCATAGGTTAGATCTTTGGATGTACAAAATGAAATTTAAGTCTCAGGCAAAAAGCGATTTTAAAAAGGCACATGCATAAGTAAATAATTTTTATAAGGAAATAACCTTAACATGCTACTGTTTTTTAGAGCTTTGTTCAAGTGTCGTTGGATTAAGCTTGGACACTTTTCACAGAACCATAGAATGACAGAATGGTAAGGTTGGAAGGCACCTCAAGGATTATCTAGTTCCAACGCCCTGCCACAGGTAGGGACACCTCCCACTAGTACAGCTCACTCAAGGCCTCCTCCAACCTGGCCTTGAACCCCTCCAGGCAGGGAGCAGCCACAACCTCCCTGGGCAACCTGTGCCAGTGTCTCACCACCCTCACTGCAAACAACTTCCTCCTAACATCCAGTCTAAATCTTCCTTCTGCCAGTTCAAACCCATTGCCCCTTGTCCTGGCATTGCAAGACCTTGTCAATAGTCCCTCCCCAGCCTTCCTGTAGGCCCCCTTCAGATCCTGGAAGGCTACTCTAAGGTCTCCATACATTAGGCCATACTGAAATTCTGAATGGGCTGTAGGTTGTCCTATTTCAACACAAGACTTGGCAACTTCAGGTTATAACACAGTTGAAAGAAGACTAATTCCATCTTAAAAGGTTATAATTTAAGGCATCTATGACCTGGATACTTTTACTGTCATACTACCATTAAAAAATTAAGCCCAAACGTGTAGATTTTACTTTTAGCAAATCCTCTTGCTGGTTTTAAGCAATAGAATCTGGGTAAAAGTTGTGTTAGCACATTTGGTCTCTGACTTCTGGAAAACATTTATGCAGCTTATTGTTGAAAAGCAGACAAAGCCTCTCTGCCTTCCCCTGCCTCTCCACCTGGGACAATTTCCTGAGGTTTAGAAGTAGTACACTCACACATCTCAGTGCAGAAACAGCACACAAGTTTTTCCTGCTGCTCTCTTCACATTTTTCTTATTTGTACACTGATCCACTCAAGTAGAAGGAAATTGTGTCCTAGCTGTGACCTCAAAGTTTAGGCCAATTATTTGCTTCCCTTTCTATCACAGGGCAAAACATCCATACAGATGTGAGCATCTAGCAGATAGTACTTTATGTGTCTGTCATAGCTTGGCCATTTGAATTTTCATCTCTAACTGATAGTATGGTTGCAGTCTTGGATTGTGGATCAAAACCTGGTCTCATTATAGAATCAAGTTATGCTTGTGTAAATTAAATCAGATTTGAGACTTCTATGACACAACAGAATGTTAAAAAACCAATTATTTGCTTTACAGCAACCATTGTTGAGCTGAGAGCTCAACAGCTGAGAGCTGTTGTGCACTCTTGGCATGAGTGCATGGCATGAATGAAAAAACTATTACACTGAGGCCATAACCATTAGGTAATGTGCTACTACCTCATTCCAAGTATGCACAGAGGTGATCGTATCACCCCTCCTTTACTTTTTTTTTGTCAAAGGATAGTCCAAGCATAATCTTCCTTGTGAAGTAGGAAATGACAGTGGGCTGTGGGATGCTACAGTGAGTCAGCTCAGTGAGCCTCAGCTTCATCTTGGCTCTCAGTGCTTTAAACTGCACCTACACTGAACTACTGGAAAAGATTTCTGTCAAAGTATGAGGCCATGAGCTGCTGTGCTGGTTTGAGGCTAATCGGAATATTTTAATGAAAAGCATTATAGGCTGTGAAAGGCAAACAATGGTGATGTCTACTTCACTCACAGGCTTGNCAGAAAGAATGTGCAGCTCAGGGAGGTGGTAGAATCATTGTCCCCAGAGGAGTTTAAAAAGAGACTGCATGTGGACCTTGGTGCCATGGTTTAGTTGATTNGCTTTTTGCTTCTCCTCTCTGCTGAGTAACCTAACTAACCACTTTCCTTCTAAGTCGCCCTGGCAGATCCTACAGACTCACCTTACACAGAAGGGAAACACTGGGGTAAGGTAAAGGGGAGGGGGGGAAAGAAGGTGTAAAGGTGGTTGGGAGCCCCTCCTGGGGACTCTGATTTCTGGGAGGGGGATTGTGTTTCTGTATTACCTTTAACTTGTATATCACTGTAACTATTGCTGCCTATTGTGTCTATCTCCGCTTGTACATCGTGCTGAGCTGTAAATAGAGCTTCAGTCCTTAACTGCCAGCTGGCTGAGTCTAGTCTGGCATTCAGTGCTATGGTGTCAGCCATAAATACTGTGGCTGAACAGATATTGTTTTAGGGCCACGAAGATGCTCAGNTCTAAATGAATATTATAAAAAATAAACTGTGCTAAATAAGTCCTTCCCTTTTCTGAAGGGTGTTCTTAATTGAGTTGTTTGTACTCATGTCATTGGGCAGCATCCAGTGCCTCCTCTGGGAAGGAGGAAGTAGGAGAAAGTATCTGGACACATTCTTTAAAGCTTTTCTAAACATTCCTTATCACATTACCTACAACACATTTCACAAACATGTAATACTGACAATCACAGGTTAGTGTGATGCACAAAGTCTCTAAGGAATGTTGTATTTTGTAGTATAAAATACAAGATGCATTTAAAGACTTTGCAACAGCATTTGCTTTATTTTTCAAATCAAGCTTGAAACTGTTTCTCTGAAAAGCAAAACATTTCACATTGTCTGCTTCTCAAAAAAACCCCAAACAAAAAAAAAAACAACACTCCCAAAAGGTAAAAAAATAAATTAAATAAAAATAAAAATAATAATAAAAATAAAAATAAAAATAAAAATAAAAATAAAAATAAATTAAATAAAAAAATTATAAAGGGATTTAGTACATAAAAGTTTTTTTTTTAAATAGACATCAAAACATCACTTTATATCCCAAACTTTACCAAGATGTTTTGGGCACAGGCAGTGTGGAAAAGGGAGAAAAACTATTGCCAGTAGAGTACCTACACAGAGGACAAATAAAAAGTCATAAACATCTGAGTTTTAATCATTCTGCCACTGGAGGTAAGAAATTTTCCCCTTTGGTTTTAATCTACTCAAAACTTTGCAGTGGTGTTTCCCCATTTATTAATAATTCCTACTACCTACAAAACCTGATGAAATTCTGGAGTTCTAGAGTTCTAGCCATTTAGTTTAACAGGTGTTTTAAAGATGAATACCCATTCTGTTAATACTGTTACATTTCACCTCTGGTTCAAAGAGAAAAAATATTTCTCCTGTTCATTATCTGTGCAAGTCACCAGTTAAGCTTTCTTAAAGTAAGAAATCTGACAAATTTTCCTGGGAAGCATTTTTCCTGTGGGAACACAATTAAGAATGTCAAAATCATCTACAAGTCACACAGAACTCTTAAGCAGTGATAATTATGACTGCTCAAAGCAGCCTATGGCCCTGCCTTCCAAAGCCTTCTTATGGAATCACNCATGGAAATTTTCAAATCATCATCAGCCTAGCAGACAAAAAAGCCCTGACCTCCCTGGGATCATTGCTGCCTTTGCTGAACACATGTCAATCTCTTTGCACAGGAAGGATGAAGATTGTGCTTTTAAAAATGTTGCTTTAAATGTATGATACTGGCAGCATCCTGTTTGTTACCTGTGACTCAAAAAGCCTCAATGAGTCACAGTTTGGAGAACCTTTCTGTTGCAACTTCCAGGCTGACTAGAAAACAACATTTTATAAATAGTCAAGTCACAAGTACACAAAAGCCTTTTTCCACGTGAAAGCAGAATAAAGCACATTCAAGGATTTACTGAGGTGAGGACGTAGCAGCCTCTGAATGCAGTAGCCAGTTGGGCTTGGTCAGTTTCATGCAGTGTTGTAACAAAAAATAAAAACACATATTTGTGTCAGGGAATTTGGAAAAGGACCACAAAGAATTGAATCTATAAACGAGATGAGAGATGTTTAAGAAATTCTTCAGTGTTACATCTTGGATAGTAAATAAACATTAGTAGTATTGTCATAAGCTTACCAAAGTTGCACAAATAAGGTCCTACAGGAAGGCTGGGGAGAGACTATTGACAAGGGCTTGCAATGCCAGGGCAAGGGGCAATGGGTTTGAACTGGCAGAGGGGAGATTGAAACTGCATGTTAGGAGGAAGTTGTTTGCAGTGAGGGTGGTGAGACACTGGTGTCTCACTTGAAAATTAAAGGCAAATATATCTGCTAGTCCCCTGAGAGGAATAGCAGGGAAGCACTTCAAAGCACCTGTGGTGACAATGTAGGCAGTTTTCACACAGATAATTTGTTCTTCAAATATGGGACTTTAAACAAATTGCATGACAGTCATGAGAAATCACAGCTGCACTTGAACTTAAAAGAAAGGAGAAAAACAGCCATCATTTATTCAGAAATGGCTTTGAAGTCACTATTGCTTTTTGGAGGGAGAGATTTTTTACCCACTTCTTCCTGTCTCTGTGTATGTCTAGAAAATGGAACCTTGAGCCCTTCATATTTCTTCCAGAAGAATACATGTAGTTGGACAGTTCTTTTCTAACAACTGTGGCTTTCTCCACTTTATTCAACTATTGTTATAGAATCATAGAACCATAGAATGGTAAGGTTGGAAGGGACCTCAAGGATCATCTAGTTCCAACCCCTGCCATAGGCAGGGACACCTCCCACTAGCACAGGTCACTCAAGGCCTCCTCCAACCTGGCCTTGAACACCTCCAGGGAGGGAGCAGCCACAACCTCCCTGGGCAACCTGTGCCAGTGTCTCACCACCCTCACTGCAAACAACTTCCTCCTAACATCCAGTTTCAGTCTCGTTCAGAGTCTTGTTCTCTCTAGCTGCTGGCTTGGCGTGGACCTCTCTGCTAACCTCACTAACCACTCTGCTTCTAACTCCCCTTGCTGATGCTCCAAACTCACCTTGCACGTAAGCCAAACCCTGGGGTAAGGCAGAGGGGTGGGCAGAAGTTGGAAGGGTGGTTGGGAGCCCCTCCTGGGGACTCTGATTGCTGGGAGGGGAGTTGTGTTTCTGTATTACCTTTAACTTGTCTATGTCTGTAACTATTCCTGTCTATTGTGTCTATCTCTGCTTGTACATTGTGCTGAGCTGTAAATAGAGCTTCAGTCCTTAACTTCCAGCTGGCTGAGTCTGGTCTGGGGGATTTTATAAAGTGTGTGTGTGTGGGGAACTCCCAAACCATTACAGTAAGAAATATTTTAGAAAAATTAGAAGATGAAGATATCAGCAAGTGCCTTTCATCAAACTATTGAAGATCCCAGTGTTTAACATACTCTGCTTTGCTGTGAGAATACCATTGCAGACCTTTGCCTGAGGTGCTTGCTAGCACAAGACCTGACCTTACTGTTCAGTGAAATGAGATTACATTGAGAAATGCCAACTTGCTGTCTGAAGTGCAAACATCAGGTAAATGATAGGAAGAGTGCCCATGAAGCTTCCTATAGTGCAGCTGGTGGGGCTCCTCCTGTATCCCTAGGGGCACTTGTGAGATGTCAAATTCTGGAGTCATTCCTTGGCTTTTTCTTGGCTCCACAGCAGCCTCTTTGTTCCCGGACTCCCACTGGCACTGGCACAGAGCTGTGGGAACCTCAACTCTTCCTCCCATAGAGCTCTGAAACAGCACTTGGAAAACAAGCTGGTGACCCCAGCATTTCCAGACACTTGGTTAGCTAGTCAGCAGTGTGGGATTTCCCTGGAACATATTCAGGTTGGAAACAACCTTTAACTGTTTCCAGTTAATGAGATTTAAAAAGAAATAAAAATATTTCAGTGCTTTCAACTGTTTGTTTCACTTGCAATTTTGCCTCCAGGTTCAGTGGTGCCAGCATTTTACTATAAGTGCATTATCATAGAATCATAGAATGGTAAGGTTGGAAGGNCAGCAAAGGGGCAGAATCCCCTCCCTTGCCCTGCTGCCCACACTGCTCTTGCTGCAGCCCAGCACACAGTTGCTGTCTGGGCTGCACTCACACTACAGCCTCATGTTGAGCTTTTCATCCTGACCTCCAGGGCCTTTTCCTCAGGGCTGCTCTCAGCCCTTCCCCACCCAGCCTGTAACATTATAACATTAATATGAGATTAGTGAAGTTGAACTTGGTCCAAATGAAATCAAAATCACTCATCAGAACTGATCAATACCAGTTGACCAAGGTGTGTCTGAAGACTACAGAAGCTCACCATAGCAACCAACAAACTGAAGCCACAAACTTTTTTCTCTGTTTTAAAGCAAAAGCAAATGCACCACCACAAGGATATTTAAACCCTGAGACTGTGAAGTGTATTACACAGAAAAGACGATTGGCACAAGCACAAGATTTAACTGAAGCTAATAAAATATCTCAGTGAGATTTAAACCTCCATTAAACCTCTGTGGTGAATTAATCCTAATATAATCTGCCCATCACTGAAAACAAATAGATGCACCAAATACTTGCCCTGGTGGGGAGAAGTTACTGTTTCCTGGATAGAGTAACTACATTTCATTTTTCTCACTGAGTAATGTAGATTTGTTACATTTGGATCCCAAGCTCAGGGTGACTTCCACTTCTAAAGAATAAAAAATAAAGCAAATCAAAATATTACATGTTACTTTAACAGACTACTGGGAAATTTCAACATCTCTGAAGTTTCCTTGCTGAAAGACACTGTCCAGTAAGTAATGCTGTAAGTATTCCTCATAAATGTCAAAAAATAGTATTAAAACCTTCAAATGTTACCTCAGAACTCAGCAAGTCTTAGAAACCTTTCCAAATGAACTCCTCTCAAACTGCTGCTGAAGGGAAGTGTGGTTTTTCTTTTTTGTTAATTTGTGGTCACCATCACTGGAGCAAGAAAAGGAAGTGAGTTGGTTTGGGGTTTTGTTGTTTCTGTATTGAGCTTTTTAATAGATGCTCTGATTTTAACAGGAATTAGGTCAGGATTCTTTGGTCATCTTGAATTCAGATTCTCCCCCTTTGCTCTGCTCTCCTCAGACCCCACCTGCAGTCCTGTGTGCAGTTCTGGAGCCCCCAGCACAGGAAGGAAATGGAACTGTTGGAGCGGGTCCAGAGGAGGCCACCAAGATGCTCAGAGGGCTGCAGCAGCTCTGCTATGAGGACAGGCTGAGAGAGTTGGGGCTCTGCAGCCTGGAGAAGGCTTCCAGGAGACCTTAGAGTAGCCTTCCAGTAATATTCCAGATGAGCAATACTGAAGACAAAATGGTTTTAAATCTCTTCCCTTCTCTTCAGGGATTCCTCTCCTGAACATGTAACCTGCCTTGTGATCATGGTGATCACATTAAGAATGGAGAAGTGTCTCAACAAAGATCAGATCATTGTGAATGACCTGCTGACTGATGTGTCACCTCTGACCACTGAGACAGCAACTGCCCAAGGGTGTGGTGGATGGTGAAGAGCAAAGAGAAGCAGAAGCTGCTCATCACTGACCCCTACAAGTACATGGGAAGACCCCCTGAAAGTCACTCCCGAAAGCCACATATGTATTGTTAATGTGACAGAAATATGAACCAGGTGGTGTTGTGATGAATGAACCAAGAACAGTATAAAACTCCTGAGTTCTGCCTGCTTAAAAAGAGAGAAAACATGACTGGAAACACTACAAGCTGGAGCAACACTGCCCAGAACATCACAAGCTGAAGGAACATCAAGCAAAGTGACAACAGAGCACCCTCTTCTGCAGCCCACCCAGGAATGTCTCTCCTCTCCTCCCCACTAAAGAAAGAACCCTGGGGTGGTAATTATGTCTCTCCCCCTCTCCTGCTCTCTCTCTTTCTCCATTCTCTCTCTCCCCCTCTCTCTCCCATTTATTTCCCTTCTTCCTCTGTTTTGTGTGCAAGAAATAAATAGTTTCACTTTGATACATGACTTGATTTGTGTCTTAACTTCACTCATGGGGATGTTCAAAAGAACATTCCCAACTTCTGGATGGAGACAACACTCAGCACAGGATTCACATTGCTCCTAGCTTCTCACTAAAGTTTTGAGGCTAGTGATATTGTTAGGTCTGCTACGAATCCCTTCTGCTTTCCTAGCAGGTGGTAACCATTTAATCACATCCAAAAGTGAAATATTAGCTCAAACAAAATAGCCAAATACATATAGCTGGGAATTCAGTGGGCAAACTGCTTGCTCTGGCCTGCAGGCAGAAAGAAGTGTTCTGTGGAGCAGTTTCACAGAGCAATTCATAATGATTTTCCCTGCAGGACACTGTGAAACAAATTCTAAAGTCTCAGAGCCAAAATGGATGTAAATGGTGGCATGAATACATATTCCTTCAGAATAATATGGAGTGTTAACAGCTGTCTGAGAATCTGTAGGAAAATAACAAGTGGGTAGCCTTTGGGAAAGCAATGACTGTGTTTCAGATTGCTTGGTTTGAAGCATTTGTTTCAAAGGATAATAACAATAAAATACTCCAAAGCCATCACTATTGAGTGATGGGATGGAAGAGATATATATTTAACTTACAAAGATCATCAACAGACAAAAATCTATGTGCTTTAGGTTGAAAGATGAGGTTACTGTGGATACTAATGTCATCTTTTCCCTATTTAAGACCCTTACATAAAGAATTCCTATGGTGTAAAGATTCCAAAGCATACAAGGACAACTTGTGAACAGCAAGACAAAGCTTGGGATATTATAGGCCTTGTTATTTTTGACACCACACCACCCATCCAAAGTGCTGTGGTATGCCTGCACATGTGCTCCAGTAGCTCAGGATGACTGCAGTTTAAATAAAGCATGTATCAATATTCCCATTCAAGTCTCCATTATCTCTGAGCAAAACCACAGATGCAGCTGGAGCTCAGCATGGCTGCCTTCACTCTTGTGCTAACAGATTACATATGGCCCACTTTAAAAGTCATGTGGGGTTTCTATGGGAACGGCCTCTACACTGGCTGGGTACCACTGCAGCTGTCTAGTAACAATCATTAATGGGACTCAGAGGGAAATAGCAGAACTTCCAGATTTAATTTCCATAATAGTGTCCAAGTCCAGCACAGGGCAACACCTCTTTCCTTTCCACCCTGGCTCTGGTTTGCAACCTCTTTGGGACTTTGCTCCTGAATCTCCAAAGAGAGATGAGGAAAACCAGGGTCTCTGGGCAGCAGTGTGCCTGCCCCACCATCTTCAGGTGAAACGTGCCAGGGAAGACATGAGGTTGGTTCACATTGCCACACAAAGGGCTCTGCCAGCATTTAGGACTCTTCAGCCTTCCCTTATGATCAGGTGAAAAGAACAAACACCAACAACTGTTCATGTGGTATAATCAGCCTCTCAGACATACCTGCCAGATTTAGGAATGTGTGCAGTTCTGGAGCCCCCAGCACAGGAGGGACATGGAACTCTTGGAGCGAGTCCAGAGGAGGCCACCAAGATGCTCAGAGGGCTGCAGCAGCTCTGCTGTGAGGACAGGCTGAGAGAGTTGGGGCTCTGCAGCCTGGAGAAGAGAAGGCTTCCAGGAGACCTCAGAGTAGCCTTCCAGGATCTGAAGGGGGCTCCAGGAAGGCTGGGGAGGGACTATTTATAAGGTCTTGCAATGACAGCACAAGGAGCAATGGGTTTGACCTGGCAGAGGGGAGATTTAGAGTGGATGTTAGGAGAAAGTTCTTTACAGTGAGGGTGGTGAGACACTGGCACAGGTTGCCCAAGGAGGTTGTGGCTGTTCCCTCCCTGGAGGTGTTGAAGGCCAGGTTGGAGGAGGTCTTGAGTGAGCTGTACTAGTGGGAGGTGTCCCTGCCTCTGGCAGGGGCTTGGAACTAGATGATCCTTGAGGTCCCTTCCAACCTTGCCATTCTATGATTCTATACTTTATGAATCTGCAATTTACACAAAAGATACTTCACTTTGGAATCTTCTTCATCCATTTTCATAACTCCACTGATGCAAATACTGACTATTCTTTCATTCCTTTCTTCTAACTCTTGGCTCTCCTTGTTCCCCTGCCTGGAATATTCTTGGTAACCTCACTAAAACCAAACAGAATTGAACTGAATGCCAGAAAGGTTCATTTAACGTCCAAAAGCATTTGCCTGAGCATAAGTATCTGATTAAGATTTTTATTTTAATGGAAATACGTAGCCACATATTACATCTTATCATCAGTCTCACACTTTCTAAGGTGAATGTGTCAGACTGGAAAATAATTATCTAGTAGTAAGATATCATCCATGATGTGAAAATGAATGTGAGATTCCTGGCTGATTTCTGAGGCACTGATCTGAGCTAGTGTTTCTAAGTCAGAATAGAATAATGTGAATGAGATAATATTCCTTCCTTAATCTGAGTGTGTTTTAATATTATGTTTACTTGGTAACCCACATCCAGGTTGGATGAGGCCTTGAGTGACCTGTATTAGTGGGAGGTGTCCCTGCCTATGGCAGGGGGTTGGAACTAGATGATCTTTGAGGTCCTTTCCAACCTTACCATGCTGTGATTCTATGATTCTATCTACTACCACAACTTGGGAAAGATTTGGGAAACCAAGGACGTACAACGGGTGCAAGGGACCTAAAATCCCAAGAGTGATAGGATTGTGCCTGTAGCTTTATCTTTGCACAGATTACATCTGACCAAAANTGTGCCTGCCCCACCATCTTCAGGTGAAACGTGCCAGGGAAGACATGAGGTTGGTTCACATTGCCACACAAAGGGCTCTGCCAGCATTTAGGACTCTTCAGCCTTCCCTTATGATCAGGTGAAAAGAACAAACACCAACAACNTCTTTCATTCCTTTCTTCTAACTCTTGGCTCTCCTTGTTCCCCTGCCTGGAATATTCTTGGTAACCTCACTAAAACCAAACAGAATTGAACTGAATGCCAGAAAGGTTCATTTAACGTCCAAAAGCATTTGCCTGAGCATAAGTATCTGATTAAGATTTTTATTTTAATGGAAATACGTAGCCACATATTACATCTTATCATCAGTCTCACACTTTCTAAGGTGAATGTGTCAGACTGGAAAATAATTATCTAGTAGTAAGATATCATCCATGATGTGAAAATGAATGTGAGATTCCTGGCTGATTTCTGAGGCACTGATCTGAGCTAGTGTTTCTAAGTCAGAATAGAATAATGTGAATGAGATAATATTCCTTCCTTAATCTGAGTGTGTTTTAATATTATGTTTACTTGGTAACCCACATCCAGGTTGGATGAGGCCTTGAGTGACCTGTATTAGTGGGAGGTGTCCCTGCCTATGGCAGGGGGTTGGAACTAGATGATCTTTGAGGTCCTTTCCAACCTTACCATGCTGTGATTCTATGATTCTATCTACTACCACAACTTGGGAAAGATTTGGGAAACCAAGGACGTACAACGGGTGCAAGGGACCTAAAATCCCAAGAGTGATAGGATTGTGCCTGTAGCTTTATCTTTGCACAGATTACATCTGACCAAAAAAATAAAATCTGGAGCTGCCAAGGCAGGATGTGGAATACTAATACCCTTTCACATAATAAAATAGCAAACCATCAAAGCTGTAGGAGGAAAGGGTGAGAATGTCTTTGTAAAGGACTGTTGAGCACATAGCCATGTGCAGCAGTGCAGTTGTTACAAAGGAATCTAAGTCAGATGACTTCATTTTTCAGTTTTCTCTTTTCTGCTCTTGTCTGTGTGTGTGTGTGTGTGTGTGGTGCTGTCTCACCAGCTTACACCTCCCTGGTTTAGTTTTCACAGCAGGAGTCACTATGGTTCGTTTGTTCTGCATATAAAACGTTGCAAACATTCCTCACTTATGTCATTAAAAGATACAGATTCTATTGGCAAGCCATGACAGAAAGCAGCAGTTTAATAGGGGAAACTGCTAGGAGGCTGTGTGCTGTGGATACCTTCTGGGCAAGACCCCCAGCAATGGGTTTATAGGGTTTGTATGGTCAAGTGAATTATGGAAGCCACTTGATGACTGCATGGAAAATTCTGTAATTCCCACATGCTTGCAGTGCAAATTAGCTCCATTGAAATCCTTACTTGCATTGTCTGAAATACAGCCATGCAAAGTGGAAGCATGTCAACTCTGTCATATTGAAGCATGAAGTAGAAGATTATGCCACACATACTTTTACACTCTCCTCTTTTTCATGGGAAATTTAATGACAGAATTCAAGCCCAATATCCAGGGAAGTCAAGGAGTACAACAGGAAAGGAATCACAGTTACCCAAGGCACCAAAATTCGTTTGAGAAAAAGTGCTGCAGAATTAGAGCATGGCATTTAAAATGTCAGAGACAGCATTTATTTATTTATTTATTTATTTATTTATTTATTTATTTATTTATTCAGTTAGTTATGTTTGAACAGCAACTCTTTAGCAAATTTCAATTCAGAGTTAAATTTTTACAGCTGCTTTTGAAAGCTCCTGTGAATAATGGCTCCAATGGAAACAGCAGCACAGATTTAAATTACACTGTGATGCAAGCATGTATCACTATAATAAACAAATGTTTACTTCTGGCAACGTGCACACATCATTTAGGGATGAAGATCAAAGGAGATCCATCATTTTTTTTTGCTGGAATATGTTGCTTTTAGGATAACATAAAGAAGTAGAAACAAGCAAGCACCTAGTTTGCAACAGTGACTTTGTTTCTGGCCATCTGGTGTTTCGTGTGTGAAACTTTAACTTCCTGTGGGGTGTGCAACTTCCTTATCCTTTTTATGTATCTATCTATTTATTTATTTATACATCTATCTATCTATCTATCTATCTATCTATCTATCTATTTATTTAATTCTTGCAGGTAAGAGTTTGATATGCAATGTGGTATTTTAAGTCCTTGTGCCATGTATCATTCTGCTCCTGATCAGCAAACAGCTCAGTGCAATGCCCATCACGTTGAAGTCAGCTGAATCCTTGTATGTATGCTCAAGATACTTCTTGGTTTAGAACATCAATTCATTTCTATAGCCAGAGTTAACCCTCACACAATGCACATCTACTAAAGGCAGACACCAGAAATGTACTTTTATTTGGTTCTAAGTTTAAATAAATATGTTCTCGTTCAGAAGTATAGTGCCTTTTCCTCCAGACAAAGCTCTTTATATAAATGGAAATTAAACTGATACAGAGCTATAAGAATTGCTTACTGGATCTGAGAGGATTCCCTTAAATTCACATCAAAGTTTGACAGAGGTTTTGCTAAAAATATTCTAGAACTGCAGAAAATCCTTACTGGAAATTAGAATTTGGGCAATATTCTGATCTCACAGATTCCATGGTGTAAATTACTACATTGTCAAGCATGTGTATGCATCCTCTCATAGAATCATAGAATGGNGATGATCTTTGAAGTCCCTTCCAACCTTCACTGACAAAGATGTTAAACAGCACTGGTCTCAGCATCGACTCCCGAGGGATGCTACTTGCTTATCTTTAAGCATCTATTGCAATTCCTATAACTCAGGATTAATTTGAATATTTTACACTCTGTACTTTCTGGGCACATGACAGAGAGGATGATATAATCCAGAGCTTTGCTGTCAACTTCGTTATGGGTAATACTTCAAAAAACATTTCGTCTTCCAGTTAGTGCATCTACAATCTTCTTTTCCTCAGTTATTTCTTTCAGCCCCTTAATATGCATTATTTTTAAGCCACAAGTTATATTTGCCATGTCATCTGATAACAACTGCAGTTGCATAAACATTTTAAAAGGATATTTGTGTTAAGCCCGAAACGGAATACCAGATATGACACTCTTAAAAGAAGTTTTGGCTCCCATTCCAGCTACTACATGCTATACTTACATTTTGCTGAAGGACAGATTCATCTCAGTATAAATGGAGACCAGAGCAGCATATGTTCTTGCAAGACTTTCCATATTTTCTTGCAGCTGCTGTGAGAACCTCCTGATACAACAACTGATGCTACAGCCTCCGCAGAAGGCGGCTGTGGTCATACAGACTGTATCTGAAATAGCATGCAGGAGCTCTTCCTCAGATCAGCAACTCACCCATTTGCAGCAAGGTTATGTACTAGGAAAACTGATACACTAAATGGGATAGATCAGTGATTCACACTCTGATGAGGAGTCAGGGTGTAGCCAGCAGCTTCACTAATCCTGTGTAAAATTGACACTCTAACATTTAATTTGCTTGGTGAGGGTTTTGTTGTAGTGCCAAACACAACAAGGTTTTTTTTTCTAGAATGCCTCAGAGGCCATACAGCATTACTAGGATAGGACTTTTCAAGAGGTAGTTGCTTACACAGAGAGTCTGGGTACCTTCTTTGCCAACCTATGCACCAACACACACAAACTTGAGTGGTTTTGCCCATTGTAGGTCCCCAAATTGGCATAAATGTCACTAAGATATTAAAGCTTGCCACAGATCTTTTATGAGAATTCTCCTATAGACACTGCCTCCAAATCTGGCACTTTTGCAGACATTTCTGATATGCCCCAGGTCTCTGAATGCCAACAGGCAGCAACTGGTCACTAATGTTTCTAATTTTGTGTTGTCATTTTCTTAAGACAGCTCTAATGAAGGCTTGCACAAGAGTCTTATCAAGATGAGAAGCACATGGAATTAAGACCAAGTACCCACTGGTGTGGTTCAGTACAGCTGTTGTAAAGTATAGAATCATAGAATGGTAAGGTTGGAAGGGACCTCAAGGATCATCTAGTTCCAACCCCCTGCTATAGGCAGGGACACCTCCCACTAGCACAGCTCACTCAAGGCCTCCTCCAACCTGGCCTTCAACACCTCCAGGGAGGGAGTAGCCACAACCTCCCTGGGCAACCTGTGCCAGTGTCTCACCACCCTCACTGCAAACAACTTCCTCCTAACATCCACTTTCAGTCTCCCCTCTGCCAGTTCAAACCCATTGCCCCTTGTCCTGGCATTACAAGACCTTGTCAATAGTCCCTCCCCAGCCTTCCTGTAGCCCCCTTCAGATCCTGGAAGGCTACTCTAAGGTCTCCTGGAAACCTTCTCTTCTCCAGGCTGCAGAGCCCCAACTCTCTCAGCCTGTCCTCATAGCAGAGCTGCTGCAGCCCTCTCTCTGAGCATCTTTGTGGCTCTCCTTTAGACCCACTCCAACAGTTCCATGTCCTTCCTGTGCTGACTGATGTTTGAAGAATACTGCTCTATATCCTAAAAGAAGGACACACAAACACAAATTTATAAGGCTGTGATCAGTCAAAGGTAGAGATCAAACCTTTTAATGATTGTTTCTTTTCTATTTTGCCACAGATCTCAGTTTGGCTTCCAAAGTCACTGTCAGAGTTGGGGGAAATTGATAACTAAACAGGAGTCGAAAAGCAAAACTCTTCACAATTTAGATACTAGGAAATGTGATGCCAAATCCATATATGCCAGTACCAAATACTGAACAGTATTCTTCAGTTATTCTTAAGTTTTGAGGATCTGGTGTTGTTCTCAGTCAGTAGACCTATACACAATATTCTGGACAGTTTGTAACAAAATCTTAATTTGTGATTTACCAAGTACTGTGTGAGAGACAAGCCTCAGATGTTCTCTCACATTATTTCTAAATCCCTTCATGATTTAGTTTTGTTTACAAGACAATATTTTGTGAAGTCCTCATTCCCTAATGAAGGAGTTTCTTCATATCAAAGTGTGAAAATACAGACTAATGGCTAACATAGTACTAGAAGGATAGACTCTTGTCAGACCCCACCTGCAGTCCTGTGTGCAGTTCTGGAGCCCCTAGCACAGCACAGGAAGGGCATGGAAGTGTTGGAGAGGGTCCAGAGGAGGCCANTTCTAGGATGCACACCTGAAAACGATGTGGTTTGGTGACTGGGTAGAAAACACAATTGCACATGGAAGTTTATATAAGAATTACATTAGAGTTGCAAAGCATTTTGCATGCTACTGAAGAAAAACAGTGTAGTTTATTTTAATAAAGGGTTCCAGTTAAACAGCCTTTTAGATCAAACAGATTTAACATTTCCCACAGAAATAATACACTGTGCAGACAGCACAATTTACTCTCTCTATTTCATCCTCTCTTCAACAACTGCTTTTCAGTCTTTCCCAAGTTCATCACATGTAAGGGGAAACTAGGCTAAAGAATAAGACTAAAGGGCTAAAGTTTGTGCTTGTATTTTCCCTACCATGGCCAGTTCCTAAGCTCATTGCCACCCACACCAGTTGAGTGCTGGGCAGCTTAACAAAATCCACTAAAAGAGCAGCTGGAAGAACGCCCATGTATTGTGTAGAGACCAATGACATACACCACAAAGTGCTAGGATCCTTAAAGTGGGTAGCTTCTGATACTTCTAGGCTGGTTAGTGTTTAACAGAAACACAATAGCTCCTCCTCAGGGATGTTTTTTCAAAGGCTGAAGCATGTACAGCAATCAGCATCCATGTGATGGATGAACTTAAATGTTTTAGAACTCAACTGGTTCCCTAAATTACTTCTGCAAACAAAGTGACAGGAGCTCTAAATGCAAACTTTTATTGGAAGGACAAGAAACTGTTGACAGTTCTGTTTGAAAGGCTGTCCCCAGAGACATTTACAGGAATATTTTCACTGACACCAATAGTCCCAAAATTGGCCTATTGTGTGGAATATGAAGTTATTTGCATCCCAGGCAATTAGCTTTTTGATTGCATTTGGAGGTTTCTGGAGTTTGAACAACAACAATGTTATATCTGTCGCGATAAAGCATGACTGAATCAGAGAAAATTGCCCAGGGAGGCTGTGGATGCTCTCTCCCTGGAGGTGTTCATTCAAGTCTAGGTTGGATGAGGCTTTGAGCGACCTGTTCTAGGGGGAGGTGTCCCTGCCCTCTGCCAGTTCAAACCCATTGCCCCTTGTCCTGGCATTGCAAGACCTTGTCAGTAGTCCCTCCCCAGCCTTCCTGTAGGCCCCTTTGGATACTGGAAGGCTATTACAAGGTCCCTTCGAAACCTCCTCTTCTCCAGGCTGCAGAGTCCCAACTCTCTCAGCCTGTCCTCAGAGCAGGGCTCCTGCAGCCCTCTGAGCATCTTCATGGCCTCCTCTGGACCCACTCCAACACTTTCATGTCCCTCCTGTGCTGGGCTCTAGAACTGTACACAGTAATCCAGGTGGGGTCTGATGAAAGCAGAGTAAAGGGGCACAATCCCCTCCCTTGCCCTGCTGCCCACACTGCTCTTGCTGCAGCCCAGGATTCGGTTGCTGTCTGGGCTGCATGCACACACTGCACTAAGAAATAATGAACTCAAAATCTTAGCTTCACCCACCCTCAGTGTTTCTCTATTACTGCAGTAGGAACAATGAACAGATGAAAAAAAAAAGCCCAACAAATCCTTTTCCCAGCAGGTCATCTCCATACTGTACTCCAGAGGGCACCCATGAATGAATGGCAAATGGCCACACAGGGAGTTTCCAAATACCACTCCTCAGTACATCAATGTGGCAGCATTGAGCTTTGTAATGGAAATTAATTAATCTATTTTTTTGGTAATCAATCTAATCTCTAATTCTTATAAATCCGAGGAATATTGTGAATCTTTTGGAACATAACAGTCCAAGAATGTCTCAATCACAATTTGCTCTTTTCTTCAACCAAAGAAGTAACAATTTCATGATTATTTGAGAGAACAGCTTAGGTCAACTGGAGTTAACAGTGCCTGCTTTGTTTCACTGAATACTATTTTCCCACAACTAACCCCCCCACACCTCCATGCAAGCTACATGTTGGGCATTTCTCACTTGGAGTGATGGATAAGAAATGTCATTCATCCACTGTCTGATTCAGATTTAATACCCAGAATGATTTGCCCCACAGTGAAAGCACAGTATTACTTGAGCTCTTTAATATTCCTGTGATTTACAACCTAGTAGAATCACAGAATCATAGAATGGTAAGGATGGAAGGAGACCTCAAGGATCATCTAGTTCCAAGCCCCTGCCATAGGCAGGGGCACCTCCCACTAGTACAGCTCACTCAAGGCCTCCTCCCACCTGGCCTTGAACACCTCCAGGGAGGGAGCAGCCACAACCTCCCTGGGCAACCTGTGCCAGTGTCTCACCACCCTCACTGCAAACAACTTCCTCCTAATATTCAGTTTCAATCTCCCCTCTGCCACTTCAAACCCATTGCCCCTTGTCTTGTCATTGCAAGACTTTATAAATAGTCCCTCCCCAGCCTTCCTGTAGCCCCCTTCAGATACTGCAAGGCTACTCTAAGGTCTCCTGGAAGCCTTCTCTTCTCAAGGCTGAAGAGTCTACCATCAAATAAAGTTAAAAAAGCCCCAAACTTTTCTTGTCAGTATGCAGAAGTTGGTGGATTTTAATACTTGAATTTATCTTCTGAATTTAATACTTAGAATCACAGAATCCTAGAATGGTAAGGTTGGAAGGGACCTCAAAGCTCATCCAGTTCCAACCCCCTGCCATAGGCAGGGACACCTCCCACTAGCACAGGTCACTCAAGGCCTCCTCCAACCTGGCCTTGAACACCTCCAGGGAGGAAGCAGCCACAACCTCCCTTCATGAAAGTTAAACTCAAGCATTTTGACATAGCTATAAGAAAACAACTGAAAATCTGTTTAGGTTCAGAAAACTTTGACTCGTGCCTTAAAGCAAAAACACTGCAAATTTCTATCACCAGAAAATGGAGTTTACATGGTGACACAATTTATATTTTAGCTGCAACCTGTTACTTCTGGGAACTCAGATTAAATAAGCTTCTATTTACAATACAGATTAGAGTCCAGTAGCAAAACTCTACAGAAGGAGACAGAGGACCTCATAGATGATGTTCAATGTCACAATAGATCTAGGAACAACAGCATCCTTATTTCAGATGAAAGCTGCTGCCAGAAGCTTCAGTGCTAAGCAAGAGCTTAAAACCAGATATGTACTAATTCGCCATTTAAGCTCTGTGGTCTGATATTTCATCCTGCCTAATCATAAGATATTGATGTGGTGTTGAAAAAAAGTGGTTATGGAAATTTTTTGATGATGGCTTCTGAGGCTTTGTAGAACTGCATGCATCAGCCTGCTGCCCAAAATGTCAGATCAGTGAAGTTGTCTTAGAGATGATTCACAAATTCAGAGAAAACATATAATGGGCCAAAGTCATGCTTGGTGCAATTCCAATGAATTTCATAGAGTTACATGAGGGATTGATTTTTATTAATCTTGGATAAAATTATTCAGATACATTAAATTTTAGCTAAGCAATAATAAATGTAGAAGGATAACATTATGACTGGAAGCCTTGGGGCCCACGGGCCTGATTCCTGATCTCATCTCTATGATCAGTTCACCAAAATTAAACAGATTTATTTCAACCTATTTCCTTGGAAACCATTTCCTCCTGCAGCCATACTTACAAAAATCCTCCCAATGGACTGAATCACTTCTTAGATGATTCATCCCACATGGAAGGCTCTAAGCTGTATGGTAGAGCAGCTCTGAGATACTCTGCAGCAGGAGGTTGCGTTGCTGAACACAGTGAACACAGCTGTCTACAACTACCTGAAGGGTGGATGTGGCCAGCAGGAGGTTGCTTTCTTCTCTCAGGCAACCAGCATCAGAACAAGAGGACACAGTCTCAAGCTGTGCCAGGGGAAGTTTAGGCTGGAGGTGAGGAGAAAGTTCTTCCCTGAGAGAGTCATTCCCCACTGGAATGGGCTGCCCAGGGAGGGGGGGGAGTCACCGGCCCTGGGGGAGTTCAAGGCAGGTTTGGACGTGGCACTTGGTGCCATGGTCTAGTCTTGAGGTCTGTGGTAAAGGGTTGGACTTGATGATCTTTGAGGTCTCTTCCAACCTTGCTAAACTGTGATACTGTGATACTGTGAGTACTTGAAGCCCAGCATCACACACCCAACAGGGGTTGCCATCTGGAGAACCAAGCCCAGGGAAACTTCTAACTGTCACCAGGAGGCAGTTACCATAGGTCCAGAAATGCGAAGATTTGAAGTTGCTACAAGGTTTTGGTTACTCTACCTAACAGTTGCAGGCATTCAAATTACACAACTTGATAGCAAAACCATAAAACTTTTCATTTTCTTTTGGATCTACTATGTAGACACTGGCAGTCCAAGGCAAAATGATTGCTGTGATATATCTGGTACAAAACCAGAGACAAAGAGGGTGTTTCTTAAAAGAAAACATGCTGCAGTGTTCCATGTACACTTTGATTAGCCCACAGCAGGAAAAACTTGAAACACTTACACCAGCCTTTAGAATTTTACACATCCTCACTGGATTGCCTCCCTGGCTTAAGGAAAGCAGTGACTTTTTTAATCTCTGGGTTATTTTTTTTCCTCATCATTCAAAATCCCACCCAGGCAGCATGTAATTCATCCAGACAGGAAATATTCCATTGTGTGGGCCACATTACTTGGAAATGATTCTCTTGTACCTGAGTTCAAAGCTTTTGGCATAGACCTATGGTACATTCTACTCTGCAGTCATTCTTGCCACAGCCTTCTGCGTGCAGTGCAAATAAGCTGCTAGAGGAGATGGTACAAATGTTCAATGGCTTCAAACTAACTTGGATTTGAATGTTTCATCTGGGATTTATGAAAAGGAAACAGAGAAAAAATCTTTTAGGGAGGGAAAAACCCTGCAGAAAAGGCTACATGTCATACAATTGCCATCCCAGAAGAGAAAGTTTATTTTCCCCTAGGCCGTAAAGTGATTTGAAGTCTAATATCTTAACTCACTCCATAATGATGTGTATATAAGATTACACCACTTTCCCCACAATCTCTTTCCTAGTTTATTCAGTATTATAGAGTGTGGCTGTTTGGCACAGGTGGAGGAAATAAGATAAACACAACCTTTGCTGCTGTTTTCCTATCTCATTTTTAATGTACACAATGAAGGCACCTGTGAGAAATCTACATCCTGTCTGGATACAAGTAGGAAATGATTTGCCCATTGTATTAAAATACTTGAGATCACCTCTCTCTCTCCTCTCATCTGATACCATTTTGCATCATGTTCATAAAAGATCCCTCAGAACTGGAATATAACACAAAAGTAAGAACAGTAAAGGATAACAATCTTCTGCACCCTTCAGTGATCCAAAATTTCTAGTATTGCATGAAGTTGCTGATGCAATTCTCCAAAAAGAAGTTAGGGCAAAACTCTCAACCATAGAATCATAGAATCATAGAATGGTAAGGTTGGAAGGGACCTCAAGGATCATCTAGTTCCAACCCCCTGCCATAGGCAGGGACACCTCCCACTAGTACAGCTCACTCAAGGCCTCCTCCAACCTGCCCTTGAACACCTCCAGGCAGGGAGCAGCCACAACCTCCCTGGGCAACCTGTGCCAGTNTCAAAAGCTAGTAAGATTTATTTTTTTATTTTTGCTAAGGTTCTAGGTTAGTTCATGGAGATCAGTACTAAGTTGCCTCATCAGGCAACCTCTGGTGTGCTTTTGGTAAGTAAATATAAACTCTGGGTTTCTGCTGTGTGATCTGTCAAAAGGGAATCTTATCATAGAATCATAGAATCTTAGAATGGTAAGGTTGGAAGGAGACCTCAAGGATTATCTAGTTCCAACCCCCTGCCATAGGCAGGGACACCTCCCACTACTAAAGGTCACTCAAGGCTATTTTTTCCTGTTTTAAAAAAGCCCAGTAGAAGTCAAAATCTGTTATTTAGGATTGATCTAGAGGATGATCTCATAAATCTCAGAATTAAAGCTGAAAGCACAAGAAAAGAAGAAGGGAATCACTTTCTCAAGGTTACAAAGCCAGCAACAGGTAGAGCCAGAATGCAAGCTCCAACACCTTGGCCACTGGGCAACATCACCCCCAGTTTGAGGATTTAGTGTGCCAGAATGAAGACAGCACATCCCCACTGCACAGCTGTCAGTGATTCAGGGTGGTACATGGAAAGGAGACTCATATTTTCATCACCAAGAGCTGTCATTGCAAAGTTTCCCCATGATGGACTCTTCCACATTCTGACACATGCAATGGATTGAAGCCACAGTCTGACCACAGAGTAAGGGTCTAAATGCAAGTTACTTAAATCTTAGGAAAAGGTCAGAAAGTCTCTTACTCACAGATGCTCCAGAAAAGGTGTTTCAGTGGTTCAGTGTTTGAACCAAATTAAAAAAAAAAAAAAGAGAAAATCCATTTGTCCAAACTTTTGCTGTGTGTTATCAAGGGATTATAAACATTCTACTTTAAAATGATATGCCCAATTTTAGATCTAAGTTTTAGTGCTGGCTTTGAGAAATAGATATCCTGGGTGTATAATAAGCTCCCCCCCAACCTTCCATCCAGGGAGCAAACACGAAGAGACTATGGCAAATCTTTTGCTATCAGCTAGGCTGAGAATATCCATTTTTTTGTTCCAAATTCATGTGACTAGTAAAGTAAATATGAACCTCACATAGACTAACTTAAAAGTCTTATGAGAAAGCAATGTTTGTTTTTTTTTCCTGATTGTGGGAAAAGATTAGTCAACCATGCAGGGGAGGAAACCCTCTGTGCCATTTGGCTGACGTGTAGTAAAAAAACAAAATGATATTCAAGAACACCTTGAACTGACCTCATTTTCTATCCAAAATACGTGAAAACTGGCAAGATTCTACCAAAACATCCACTTGCTAGACTGCAGGTTAAAATCAGTTCATTCTGATATAACCCTCTAATAAGCTAAGTTTTATTGTTTTATCTATTACAGAATAAAGCCATGAGAATTTACTGTAGAGAATCCATCTCAGTGTTTCCTTTTGCATTCTTTTTAAATTTTTTTTTGTGTGTTTTGTTTTTGGTGTTTTGTTGTTGCTGTTTTTATGACAAGCAGACTGATGGGAAGGAGAGAAGCAAATGCAAAGGTTCTTTAAAACAGCCTGTTCTGATTACAGATATGCTTGTGACTAAGGCACTTGACTGGAACTCAGTTTCTGGTTAAATTCTTGGCTCTGCTGCATACCTCCCACATGAAATTGTATAGTTCACAGAATTCATCTCAGTTTCACCATCTGAAACATGGAGGTAACCATTTTACAGTGATTTTGTCAGGATAGCTTCACTTACAGCTGCATACATCACACACACTCTTAGATGAAAAACAGTATCTGTAGTATCATCACCATGTAGAATCTGCTTACTCTCCACAATGTTTATGCTAAGTTTTAATTATTTCCCCCCCATCAAATTCCTATAAGTATTGTGCTGACTATGGACACCTCATCTAATACAGAAAGTGAATCAAGCTCCTTGGTTTATGACATTTTATCAGATAGCAGACAGAAACAACATATGGCAGTAGGCTAATACTCAGAATTCTTCTGGAAAATACTGGAAATAACAGAGGGATTGAAAAAAATATAACCATTTGCAACCAGATGGTAAACAAAAACAAGAGGAAGACATCCTATAATGTGCCTTACCTCAGCAGAACTATGCTTTAGCAGTGGGCCAGCTGTGTTGCATGTTGTTCCAGAAGATGCTTCAGCCTGGAGAAGAGAAGGTTTCCAGGAGACCATAGAGTAGCCTTCAGGTATCGGAAGGGTGCTGCAGGAAGGCTGGGGAGGGACTATTGACAAGGTCTTGTAATGACAGGACAAGGGGCAATGGGTTTGAAGTGGCAGAGGGGAGATTGAAACTGGATGTTAGGAGGAAGTTGTTTGCAGTGAGGGTGGTGAGACACTGGCACAGGTTGCCCAGGGAGGTTGTGGCTGCTCCCTCCCTGGAGGTGTTGAAGGCCAGGTTGGAGGAGGCCTTGAGTGACCTGTACTAGTGGGAGGTGTCCCTGCCTATGGCAGGGGCTTGGAACTAGGTGATCTTTGAGGTCCCTTCCAACTTTCCCATTCTATGATTCTATGGCAGGGCTTGAGGATTAATAATGTCCTTTGCTGGGAAATATACTGCTAGTATGTAAGAGCTTCTGTACTCTTTATGGATTACTTTGTTCTTTGGAAAGCACATAGGTATTTCATGATTGCATTTGTACTCAGTGTCACCCATTCAGGCCCACTTCCTATGCAATACTTCTCCTTATGCTTTCAGAAATCAGTGTAGTTTCAGAACAACTGAAATTTAGGGCTATCAAACAAACAAATCCAGGAGATGACATCAGTTCTAAATTAATGTGCCATCAGTGGGATATTATGCATAGGTAGTAAAAACCATGGTACTTTACACAGATTGTATAGACAACAGTTTCTGTGAATGCTAAAATCTGCTGCCTAAATATGGCCTTCTGACATGTTGATGTAAATATAGGAAGAGTTTTGGATTTGAAACAGCTTTGGCCAAAAGCCTCATCATTTCTCCTTTAATTTTATGTTTATATATTATGTTATAATATGTTATAATGTTATAATTATAATATATATTATGTTATAATATATTTGCACAGACATCTTTCTTTGTCCTTCTCATATTAAGAAATATTTCAAGGCTGCACATTCTTAGTCTGGCTTTCATTTGTTTAACCATGTAGCACATTTCAGCCTGGCACACCTGTGAGTTAACAGCCACTTAGAGATCCAGTCTTTAAACTGATTGGAATTTCACTTAAGACAACATTCCCAGTGCCCTGGCCTTCTCCTTCCTCCAAAACACACATGCCGAGGTTGAAAAAATAGCTGTAAATGTGCTGAAAGGAAATTGTAGAATGCTTTGCCCACTCCCCCCCCCAATAGTGCTTCACTCTGCTGCACTATGGTAAATACCAGCAAGGCATTCTGGGAAATTCCTCTGAAAATGTTAACTGATGAGTCTCATACTGTACACTAGCACTGGTCATTACCAGGCAAGGCCACTGGGAACTGTACTGGTGTTGTGGGTTTAAAGAGC
>WBNM01026978.1:0-59391 GCA_013399055.1 Ramphastos sulfuratus
CTCCCAAACCATCACAGTTGATCACTAGGATAAACACTGACTACAAATCTATGCTGGTTTGTATTTAAGTTTGATTTTTATTTTTATTTTTAGAAAAAGAAAAGAATCATGTTACTACATTTCAAACAAACATGATGCTGTATATTTTAACCAGATGAAATTAAATGCTGGGAAGCTAAACCACTAACCAAAATTCCAAATGCATATTCTTTTAAAAGAAAAGATGATAGTAGGAGAAAACAGTAACCTAAATTCAGGCAACAGACTCAGGCTTCCATTCTAGAAAAACTATTTAACTTTCACAACTTGTTCTTCCTTTCCTCATCATAACTCTATGTCCTTCATCTCACCTTAAATTCTAACTGTAAATAGTCTAATTACTGAAGAAAAGTTACAGTGCATGTAGGAGACCTTTGCATAGGCAAGTTAACTACAAGATGGAGCTGGGGTAGGAACACAGAGGCAAATCTCAGTCCTGGGCTGACCTTAGGAAGTTGCACAAAATCTGCTGTAACTATTACGTCTGCCCCGACGTGGCATTTTTAATATTAAGATTGGACCCACTCTGTGCAGGTGTGGACCCCATGACGGCACAGTTCCAGTCCAGCTACACTGTGTTGTTTCCATACTGTACTGTCTAGTGCCTTTCAACATCTTTAAAACTTTTGTATCTCACTCAGAATTCTCCTTTTAACGAAAGCAAATCAAAATCAACTCATCCAAAGTATCACAACAAATTCACAATAAAGGTGGAAGATAAAACCAAAACCAAGATGTGGAACTTGAAGATTTTGCCATAAATGTATTCCTTCCTTCTCACTCTGCCATGCTTTAGTGTTTCGATTCTGAAACTATGGGTTTAGAATCACTTAGAATTACTTGTGGTATCTAAGTGCATTTGCAAAGCGTTTCAAAAGTGAAGCGCAACCACTGGAAGTTATTTCAGGATTTGAAAATATCTACTAGAATTGTAATACATCCTATCTTTAATTTGTCTTTATTGCGGTAAATATTTGTTCCAAAATACGCCACAAGTGTTAAATGAAAGATGTTACAAAGCAGTCTCTACACAACATGTAGGAGAAACTATAAACAGCACAAATGCTGAAAAAGGTGTTTCCATCTCTTGTTCAAACAAACTTTGTACACAAATAACAATGACAGAGTCCTCCACACCCTCCCATATCATTATGTTGATATCAAATTTTCACTCCAGTTCCGTATTTCCAGCCTTCTAGGACAAAGCAGAAACATCTGCCTTTATTTCAATTGCCAGTCTAAGAGTATATTTTAAGATAAATCACCCTCTCTGAATAATTAATATCACCTTCTCGGATTTGTGATTATTAAGCCATTATTTGTTTATTTTCACTGGTGATTACTTGGTTTTCCCTTCTCATGTTTAGTCATGTAACTCTGGAGAAAAATGAAACTTCATCTGTATAATTTGCATATTCTGGTTAGGATTATGTAGCCAGCTCTTAAAAGCTTTGTATTTTCAAATATGTAGCTGGATAGGGTATTCCAGGAATATTCTCCTATGGGGTCTCAAACATCAAAGGATATTCTCCAGTAGGGGTTCATATGCTCTGAACCAGCCTTGGATTATGACATACTCCAGCAGTGGAAGGTCTTAAGGTTGGTACACTGATGTCCCTAGTGAAGGACATCAGTCATGACACAATTTTTTATAAGGATGACATAAAAAAAGGGTTGGGAGAGTGATGGAGATTCCACCTCCTTAGAAAACTCTTTTGTCAAGGCAATCCTCCCACCAGCTGTTCAAATTGTTAACCTACAGAAAAGTATCTGCATTTCTCACTGGGTTTTTCTTCTGTCAGACTGGTGTTAAATCAGCACAAGAAGTCTGGCAAGATGCAAAGTTGGAACAAATTAGGTAGTAAAAGTGCACAAAGTAATTGAGAAAATAATCTGTAGGGAGACTTGTAAGTGAGGGGAGAAAACTGTTTTCAAAGTGACCAACTCCCTAACTTGACTTACCCAGCAGCAACTGAAACACCAGCACCAAAACCCAGGAGTGCACGAGTGAGAAGAGGGGAATACACAAACACTCCCTTGTAGAAGCCCTCATCTTAGGTCAACTGAAAGTCATTCTCAAACTACACTTGAGGAAGAACAAGAAAAAGTAGGAGATTGCAGGATCAGGGAGTGACCAGGAATTTGACAACCTGTCTGAAAGTTCACTGAGCTTTGATACTGAGCTGGGCTTGGAACACACTTAGCATGGATGCCGTTTGTGGATGCTCTAGCTGCAATTAGAAACAAAACCTCTTCCTGGAGGTAGTTTCTTGCAATTCCAGAATGAGGAAGCTCTTTGGACAGAAACTTTGCTGTGGAAGATATACAGACATCTTGATATTCGGGAGGACATAAGCTGATGCCATCTAACTGCCAAGCCAGTGGCAGCTAGAGGAACTTTTAAACAGCTAAATTACAAGCAAAAGGACTACTGTGACACACTGATGTGTAAATAAAGATACTGGAGAAAAACATTTGCTTTGCTTATTAATCAGGGTATTGCCAGAAGCAAAATACAATTCAAAGTTTTAGTTTAATTTCAAAAGTGGTGTGAAAGTCACATGTCATTAAACCCTGAATAAGAGACACTGTTCCAACCAATAATTTTCTAAGTTTTATTTATGATCATTCATTCCTTGTGCATTTTAAGCCAGTATCATGAATCAATCACTGGTTAAACTGTGAGACTGCAAGACTGAGTTTCCCACTATATTACTGCCTTATTTTGTAGCCTGAGGCAAAGTAATGATCTTTTCTCAGTTTGTCTATATATAATAAGCACATTATGCTTCTCACAGAGCTACGATTTGCTCACTGACGATAAGAAACATTGTGGTGCTTCTGTTCAGAAAAACAGTATCATAAATTCAGAAGAGGTAAGCAAGAAACTGAAAACAACTGTCTTCTTATACCGCTGCACTTGGACAATTTAAAACTTACAACTTTTTACCT
This sequence comes from Ramphastos sulfuratus, assembly GCA_013399055.1. Lineage (NCBI taxonomy): Eukaryota > Metazoa > Chordata > Aves > Piciformes > Ramphastidae > Ramphastos > Ramphastos sulfuratus. The sequence goes on from WBNM01026978.1 coordinate 2,992, forward strand.
AGAGATATACACTTCTCCAGTGTCAAGCTCCCTAAGGTTTAGGGAAAAAAAATAAAAATAATTTAAAACAGCTTTCCAAGTAAACTTCCAGTCTTATAAACAAAACATTGGCCAGGAAAGTCAGCATTTCATCCTGTCCTCAGAAAATGACACTCATTTTATCATTTTGGGTTGTCTTCTCTGGAGCCAGAAGGGATGAGGATCCTTCACTTCAACCCACAAACCCTGAAATTGAGCAGGAACATCGAGACTTTAGACCTGTCAGCTCAGAAGGTCAACACAACCCAAGAGAAATTACGGATATGCTGGGAAGCATATTAACACAAGCTGAGTTGGAAAGTGCACATGGAAGGTGCAGGGAAGGAACCAGATAAAACAGTGACGTTAGGATTTGCTTCTGCACTTAAAAAGACTTGCTCACTTTTCCTATTAAAATGCCACTTCAGCCTTGGTCAGCCATGCGGTTGCAGAACTTGGTAAGTTTCTTCAGCTATGCACAGCACAAATGAGGAGCTCTACTATTTCTGCATAAGAATTCAGTAACATTTTTTCTAGGAACTAGTTAGAAACTTGCGCTAATAAAGAGGCTATCTGCTTACAGAGTCATGTTTTGTTCATTTCAGTCATTGCTTTGTTCCTAGATGCAATGCGTGATGTCCAAATAAGACATCTTCATAGGCTTTGGCTACTCTACATCATACCTACACTCTTCTTCATGTTTTAAAAATTGGTTTGGATTATTCATTTTACAGTTCCTAGACTCAAAGTTATTATGTGAAAAGGCAAAAATTATTCTTTCAACTTTTACTCCCTAGGAATGGATTAATTATTTTGGAAGTTGCACGCACTGGTTGAGGTATTCCCTTCAGAAGTGTCAAGGAATGTTTTGGAAGGAATTTTTTTTCTCCTATTGTAATGTAATTTGGCAGGAATGTTTTTTTCCCTGATGAAGTCTTGGCTTATTTATCTATGTTTATGTTGAACATTACACAGAAAAGTTCTCTGGATTGACAAAATAAAACAAAAATATGTTTCTATGGAGTTACTTTGACCTCTGTATGGAACAAGCTTGTAAATGTATTTATGCAGTGAACATAATATATGTGGGCAGCCAAACCTGACAGTACCTTTTATCACATCTTCTCTACATTTATGGCTTGTCAACAGCACGAAGTCAGAATTTTGATCAAAGAGGAAGATTTTACATTGAGACATAGTCATTTAATTGACAGCAAGGTCAACAAAGTTCATTTCCAGAAATTTTTTACCCTTAAGTACCTCAATTTAGATTTTATTACCATAAATTGCACTGGCTCCCAAACACTGAAATGCTATATAGAATGAGATGCACACAGACAAGGCCACCTAGAGATCTTATGTCCTCACAAAACTTGAATGGCACCCAACTACAAGCAGGAAACCACAGCAAAAATGTGATTTAAGACTCATGAGAGCTTCAGACAGATAATAAAACAAGTCAGAAGTTACAGTTACCATCCACTAGCACCAAGTCATTAGTTACACATAAAATATGTCCACTTAACAAATAAGACTGAGATCACAAGTCATCCTGGCTTTTGTATTATGGAGAGAGCACTAGCATCAAGAAGACTTCCAAAATTATTGAATCTAAAGGACAGGACAAATAAAATATTAGCCACCACCTGAAGCTTTATTTGCAAGTATCTTCAACATTTGTCCTCAACATCAAACAACTGCTGCTTCAGAGAGAGTGAAATGCTACCACTTAGTAGCACAGGCTCTGTGTATGATTTTTTAATCATACTCTCTGCTGCAGCTTAGCAGTTATAGAAAGAATCGAGAAACACCCTGAATTCATTCTTCCGAAAAAAACCACCTTTCTGCTACCATCAAAATCCCATGAATTTTCAGTTCTCTCAATACATTAAATCCATCGCTGATATTTAGAAAGACTTTCTTTCATCAAGGCAATGTGTACATACACACATCACAAAATCACAAGCTCAGAACAAATTCCTCTGTTCCACACACTATGAGCCTAACTCATACATAAGCAACAACCTCCCAAGTCTGCGTTGAGACCCAGGTAGTCTTTCTTTCCCAAACACGCATATTAGAAGATAACAAATCAATAAATAGCACTACAGAATCTGAAGCTACAAGGACCAAATACCAATATAGGTTTAAACAGCTAGAGCAGGGATGGGCCCAGCCATCTGAATGCCATCAAGACAGCTTTTGACTGTGCCTTCTTAAGATGTTCTCTTCCTAACAATGACTGGTACATGAGCCACTATCTCCACCTATCATCCCTGTTCTTCAAGTTCATCCTCAAACTTGTCCCTGTGTTTCAAATGATGGTAAGCTAAATCATCACTGCTCATCACTGCAGCAGTGAGGAGGATGTCTGCCATTTCTGCCCACCCCAGCTCCTCATCACATGAAGCACCTCCCTCAGCACTCACTACTCCTATTACACAGCACAGATTCAACCTCCCAACCTGAACCCCTCCAAAAAAGAGAAACTACTTTTTTCCCGATGTTTTAATGAACTAAGTCACTGTGCCATAAAGTGACAGAGCCAGAAACATGTAACTTCCTTTCACATAAGAGAGATGAGAGACTAAGCAACATCTTTTCATAAAGCCATACCCCTCCCTTCCTCTGTCGATTATTTCAGCCAACACCCATCTACCTAAAATCCATTTCATTATAAAAGAAAGTAATTGTAGAATTTAGATCTCTTCAGTTTCTCCAATTCTTTTTTGACAATCCTTCAACATTTGGTTTATGTATGTAGGACCCTGAGGACAGGAGTTGCCTGTTAATGTGTGCTGCTTCCTAGGACGATTCTAGGAGACAGAACAATATAACAGTTACAACCACATGGATTGTCAAATACTGCCTATAGAGAAAGCTTAGAAAAGGTGGCATTAAAAACTGGTTTGGGCCTACAGAATGAGTAGAATTAAAATAATTTCCTAATGTGAAAGAACCTCTTCATCTGTCAGAAGATAAGAACAACTTCTGGCAGCAAGACCTCGAAGAAAGTCTTAGAAGAGAAGCACAATTAATTTCGTTATACCCTGAGAAGAAAGTGTACCCATCAGTGTATTATTTCAGTCATACTTTTCCTATGCTACATAATGTTTGGTGAATTAAAAGGGTTACATAGCAGCTTATTTTTATTAAAATGTGATGACAGTGCCTGCGCCTCCCCAAGCAGCACAAAACCCCAGACTCATAGCCTCTGAAAGATCTTTTCATTTTTATAAGCCATCTGTCAACAACTCATTTCTTCTCTGCCTTGCCTTTGATCATACAGCCCCAATTTTCTCAATGTGGCAATTAATCTCTTTTCCCCCTGATTTTTCTATAAAGATATTAGAAAACCCTCTGAAGCCTCCACATTGTACACTCAGCTAATATATGCAGCCTTGTACTCCCATAATTATCCCTTTTTTCCCCTCCTTTCTCCCTTTTACACATCGAACACCACATCCTGCTTTAATAGGACCACATGATCTTTTTGTGCTTGATGAGTACCTATCCAGTGTGCTACGAACTGTCCTGTAGCAGATATAATCACCACCACTCACAACTCTCTTCCTCAAATTACCAATAGAAACAGCCAGGCTCTTTTTCCTTTGGCAAATTCCACATTGATATGATGTCTCCCGTTCAGTACCACTGCTAAGAAAATGGTGTAACTGTCAGGCAGAATTGTGCATACTTAAAATTCTTCACTATTTCAGCAGATTGTTTTTTGCTTGCATTAGGTCTTATCCCCTTTAATAAAAAAAACTTTCCTAGAATGTATCTTTTGACAAATAGGTAGAAATAGTCTTTGGGAAAATCAAATCATTCGCTTAAAGAGAGGGGGGAAGATCTAATGTGATTGGATACATCATCCTTCCCCAACCATTCATTTCATGCACAAAATCCTTTTGATGTTTTATACCTTTAGTGTCACAATAAAGAAATCTTTTTATTACTGAAGAATGATAAGAGAGTAAACAGCAGCTGTGTGATAGCACTGATGTAGCAGAACATATTCCCGTGAGGATTCTTGACCTTTCAGCCTCAGCTTTCAATGCTGCAGCTAAAAATATCTTTCCTCCGCTGACAAACATTACAGCTACACGCTGCAGAATAGCAATGAGGAGCTTTATGCTCTAATGGCTTTACTATAAATAGAATCTCTTCAATGCTGAAAGCTCTTCATTAAAAGGATTAGTGACTACAACACACAACAGGAACAACCAATACTAAACCTCAGGCTTTGTAGCAGAAACTGATTTTAAATTTACTAAATTTAAGCTTTCCAAAGTAATGTGTGTAAGTTGGTGAGTAAAGCAGAATGAAAAAGAACTCTCTCCTCCCCTTGCAACATTTTGGAGTGATGTCTTTGATACAAAATTAATAGTTTAAGGAATCAGCTTCCTAGTATTCTCATTTTCTCCAGTTCAATGCCAAATTGACTGTATAATGCAATGTCAAAATGAAGTACAAAGTCACAACAAAACTGGTGTCAGTACTTGAGCATCATAAATGATCAGCTATCTGCTAGAGTAGAAAAAAAATCTTTCCTGCTGGGTTTAAGATACGGACACAAATTGTCGCAAGGCTCAGCTGCAGCTCTGCAACACTCAGATACATTGCAGTAAGAGTCACTCTCAGTGACCAAAGTAGGAGGGTGACAAACACAGGGACAATGAGGGGACAAGCAGAATAGGAATTCTACTTACCAAGATAAATACTTAATAAAGCCAGCCTTAGGAGGTTTCTTTGAGATATATGGGCAAATAAATTACTAGACTGATGTCCCATAAATACTAAGCCAGAGGAAAAAGATCAGAGACCAGATGCAAATTAAAGCAGAAATAAGGCACATCTTTTTAAGAGTTGAGTTATCCTAACACAGCAACAGTGAAAGACTGACTAGGAAGTCAGAAACTTTGAGGAAGATAAATACTACCTGCCAAACATGAGATAAATTGACCATCTACAAATATTAGAAATAACAGGCTTGTTGAGTACTCTGCTAAAAAGGTGTACAAAACATTCAAAGAACTGATAAAAACTCACTGATCAAAATGGTGGGGTGTGTGCAGTCAATCAACGAAACGCAATCTCTTCCAAGAGTAATCCCGTTTGAAGACACACAGTAACCCTGGATATCCACTGTGAAACTTACTTCATTCTCAGATACAGTTTATTTGCTCCCATCTTAGCCTGCACTACCAAGCCGCCTTTCAATGAACCCTGCCTACAACTAGCAGTGCATACAATTAGGCTTATCAATGAGCTAGTACATCTTCTAAGTACCAGCCAGCCCTGGGACCATACAAGGCAAACTCCAGCCTCTAACAGAAGGGTATTTCTTGCAGTATCTTTGTGCATATCTGAAAATACTACTGAATGTTAGGAAGAAGTTCTTCACAGAAAGAGTGATTGGCCATTGGAATGGGCTGCCCTCAGAGGTGGTGGAGTCATCATCCCTGAAGGTGTTTAAAAGGAGACTGGATGAGGCACTTAGTGCCATGGTTTAGTTAATTAGAATGTGTTAGGTGACAAGTTGAACTCAATAATCTCAAAGGTCTTTTCCAAGCTGGTTAATTCTGTGATTTTCTGTGAAAAGTGCTCCCAAACTAGAGGGGGTATCAAGCCATCAAACTACTGAGGTTGTTAAAGAAAGAATCATCTCTCCATGGGTCCGTTCTGTACTTTTTAACTGAGAAGACTGCATACCACCTGATCACTCATGGTTTGTTTTTTGGTTTTTTGGGGGGTTTTTTTGGTGGTTCTGCAATTCTCTTTTTGCTTCAGCATTTTTAACTTGTGTGAATGAAAACAGATGTGGGAAGGTGGTTTTTTTTGTTTTGATTTTTAATAAAAGGCATCCTTTTGCTTAGTTAGAACTAATGGCACGTTTAACTATAATATGGGTTTTCCTCTTTTATATTTGTTTATTGTTAAAGAACAGAAATTTTATAAAACATAAACCAAATTTAGATTACCAAAATAACTAAGGATAGCTTTTCCCCCTCTGACATTTAGATAAACGGCAGATTTTGATTCCCTGCAAAAATTGCTAATATGCAGACCTACATGCTTTTTTTCATTTTAAATTAGAGGATTTGCTACTAACATGCCATATGCTGTGTGATATGTTTAACAGAATGTTACACTTCTAATTGCATACCAATCAAGAGCTCATATTTTCCAACAATTAGCAGGGTAAAGTATAAATTTCCTAGTATCGTCGGTGCTTTCAGGCATCCAACAGATCTTACAATATTTTAATCCACACCTCTTCAAAATTACAAACATGGTTTAGCTTCAGAAAGAGACCTCCACACACACTGAAATGGAGAGGATGGCGAGAGAGAGGACAGTGGAAGATTCATGTCTAGTGGCAGCACCATCCTTTTAACTTCCCAGGATTCCACACAATGGTAGTGGGACAGTTGAATGCAGAAATAGGGTTTTCTGGAGAGGGCTGAGGTTGTGGTCAGGGAGGGGTAATCAGTGTATATCTATCTATAATGTCTTGATCTCACATGATGAGGGTTGTCTGTTAACAGGAGTTGAAAAGAAGATACATGCAGCTCTTTCTGACATCTTACAAATCTTATAGGATGAGCTTATCTGAACATTTTAAAATCACCAAGTTTCATGGGTAAGCCAAGAAACTAAATATTCTATATTCTTGCTAATTATAGCTAGATTGAATGGGGTACAGGAATGCAAAAGGCTGGAAACAGTTCTATAGGTAGATCTCAGTAACTTCCACTTTCTTAAGCAGTTGATGGTTTTCGATCCTGATCTTCACCATAGAGCTTTAAAAAGTTCTGAAGACATTTTATGCTGACATTAGCTTGCTTTTTACTTGTATCTATTAACTTGCCTCCTGATATTCCAATATCACTAAGAAGTGATGAGTCTTTCTATCATATCATTTATTATTTATGATGGAGTTGGAGTGAGCTATTTAATGAATAGCAAAATGACTCGGCTTCATTTTAATCTCTGTTTCAAAACAGACAGAATCCCAAAAGACTTTTCACCCAGACATTATTACATATGAGTATAATTTTACTGAGCAAACTACCTGTGTTTATCTCAGTGTTTGCAAACTTTAATAAATTCACTTTGCCATCCAGAATATGAAGTAATGACAATTAAAGATTGTCTAATCACTGCCTATAAAGATAGGTTTAATATGCTATTAATTGCCAGATATGGTGTACTCAAATTTAATTTCTAGTGAAATGCTCAAGGCAATTCCAATTTACCACTGAAAATACTTGAACCCACATTTACATCTCCTGTTTCTTCTGCGTTATCTCGGAGCTCAGAAAAGCCCTTCATATTGTCTCAGACTAAAACTCTAGACAAAGGACAGAGGTCAATGTCATTTGTGGTATTTTACATGAATTCAGTAACACTACTGGGTTATTAGCAAGGTGACAGACCAAATGCAATACCAAAGATCCTTTAAAAGGGAACAAGAAGACTTAGAATGATGCTGTCCAGTATGTCAGAGGTGCTCTTAATCTCACACAATACATTGCCTAAGAAGCAATTTATTACAAGAACAGAAGGAAACCTTTGAAGGGTAGCTCTACATGATGATCAGGTAGTTGGATTTTTTCATACTCTCAAAATAAGAGAAGAATTTCACTGTCTGTCATCGTGCCTTTTGAAGAACAGCCTCCAGATTTATCATCACTGACCTCTATTATACACTGCCTCCCCTATCAGGCCTGTATCACTGCATGTCACTGTCCTGGTTTGCCGCTTCTCATTTTTACCTGGCTGAATTATGCACAGCTTTCCAAATGGACCTCCTGTACCAACACCACATTCTGTGACAGCTGAAAAGACAAAACAATTTCTCGCAAGAAAATAATTCTGGATTGTCTCATTTTTATTCCTTGCCTCGTGTCATTCCAGCATATTTTTTACCTTTGTGAAGTGCTTTTGCAGAGATTTCCAAGTATCACTGGCTCCAAGGAACTGCATGGCCTGCACTACAACCTCCTGGAAAGACTGTAACTGAAAGGGAACATCCAGATACTGAAGTAACAATTTGTGGTGAGTTGACCTTGGCCAGTTGCCAGATGGCCATTCAGCTCCTCCCTTACTCCACCTCCGTAACAGATGAGGGGAAGAAAATGGAATAGAAAATGGATCATAGGTCAAGATACAGACAAGAAGATCACTTAGCAACAAAGTAAGTAAAAAAATTAAAATGCCTCCCCACTCCTTTTAACAGTCCCACCTTCACCCCTTCACTCTTGCCCCCTTCAGCACCTTCTGCCCTCCTGCTTCTCTGGCCTCTGGGTCCCTCTGTTGCTGCTCCTTCCTTGGCTTCCTCCTTCTCTGCTGCCTTTGTCCCTTTCTGAAACAACTTCCCATCTGTTCCCCCAGCTTGGGTAAGCAGCTCAGTTGTGCCCTGTGGTGGAGACACTGGAGTCTGGTATAGGGCAGCCCTGGCCTCTCCTCACAGAGGCAATACCTGGGCATGGACACTCCACACATTCTGGTTTCCAGGATTTGGTGCATGCTTGTAGCAAACCCCATAAGCATTGTGCAATGCAAACTAACCTAAACTCACAGCTTATATGTAGCTCTGGGCTTCTGAACAACTACTGAATTTCCTGCTAGCAACACCAGAGGATGTTACAAGAAATGTGTCATTTATTATACACTCATAAGGACAGTGAAAGTCATCTGGATAGACAAATGTCACTGTCACTCAGAATACAAGCCTAGATAATAGGAAAAAACAGCTGTTATATATCTGACCACTCAGTGAGTGAGCTGCAGACATCAATCCAATTCCTACTAGACAACCATCCAGGTGCAGGTTCACAGACACAAATGGGCTGTTTCCTTATCATCAGTAGAAATGATAGCAAGAAAATTTTCCTTCAGAAAATATCTTCTACAACAACATAATCAGCACAGGCATGGGAACGTTACAGACCTAGCAAAGTGTCATGGAAGTCCAAAATAGGCCTAAACATGTCCTGGCTTGCCTAGCCATTTTCTGCTCTCCCATTCTCCTGCTGTTGGGGAAAGCAAGGGCAGGAAATGAAGACAAAAGCGGGGTGCCTTCCAGTCTCCTCCTATCCTTCCAAATTTGTAAAAAGGGTACCCTCACATGTTTATACACTTGTTTGTGTTCTGCCCTAAAAAGGTATAAGTAAGCCCTGACTTTACCTAATATGGTCAAGTTTGGCAAACTGCCATTCTGATTGGCTAATCTGTAGCCAAAGAACCATTAGTCTCGGGCTACACTGATAAAAAGAGATGAGCAGGTGAAGACAATATGCTTTGCCTTAATATGCTTCTGCCTCATTGCTTTCTGCCGTTGCATCCTGCCATGCTCTGCCTGCTACATAATAACAAGCCCTGATACTTTGGGTTTGTCTACCCGGAAACTGCCTTGCCTCAAGCTTACCAGGATTAGGTATCGAGTGCCTTTACATGATAGGCTTGCTTAGCCAGTGTCACATCGTGACAAGACTGCCTATCTGCAAGACATCCTGCCTGCACCTCTGCAGACCGCTGTGCCAAGTCTGGAGTCAAAGAGGAACCAGGATCAGGTCAGAGATCGTCTGTCTGTCTCCCAGCACCTCGTTAGAGCCTGGGAAGATCTAGAGTCTTATTGGCTATGAAGACACCGACGGAACTCCCTTAAAGTGTTTGGATACTGTCTGAAAACTGTAGTTAGCCCCAGCAATCCAGAGATAACTTTTGTGAGTAAATGCTCAAAAGCCTCTTTGCAAAACTCTGTAAAGCTCTATAATTGAATCCAAGTGCCTTCTACCTTAAGCAGAAAGGAGCTTCTTGACTCCCTCTAGTGGACAAGCAGTATAATTGACCACAAGAACCTCTCTTCCAGTTTTAATAGTTTAATGTTTGTTATATTACTGCTAGTTATTTCTTAAGTGTTCTAGATTCCCTGTTCTCATATGTGTAATGTTTTCATGACTCTGTAAAGAACCTATTATTAAAAAGACTGGTCAGTGGCAAGATTTTCAAATATCAAAATTAATAAATTACATTAATTTTTGAAAATAATAACCCACCCATACTATCGTTACACAAAGACAACATTATTCTGAGTGTTTGGAGAAATTAATCTCTAAGTCACATTGAACATCTTCCTGACTACTGGCTAAAAAAGACTTCTAGTGATGATAAAACTGAATGAATCATACAGGAATTCTACATCCACAGATGAGTGCTACTAATTTCAAATATTATATATGCTTCTTCACAAGATGACATTAAACTCTGACAAAAACAAGGCCTGATACTACTTTACTACACTATTGATAATGGTCTCAAGTACCTAAAAATTTAAATTTAATCAAAATTAATTTCTGAAAGTTTTGGTAGTTTCATTATTTTGTATTTACCCAGAATGACTTCGATATTATCCACCTGAAACATTCAAGATGCTGCTATGTTAGAGAGACAGCAGCAACTAACCACTGTGTTGTAGCCAGATACCAACAAAATTCATACTGGTCCTAATACATAAACTTTTAAATGAGCAAGGTTTAACAACCTGGATTTAATCTATCATTGCCACTTTCAATCTAATGTCAGAGAGGCAATGTTGATTTCAATAGCCTACATCAGGTTCTATGAAGTAGATTTTGTTGACTGATAAAGGACAATGGAGAGTCTTGAAAGTAGATTTTGATGATTGATAAAGGACAATGGAGAGTCTTGAAAATGAAAACACAGATTTACTTTATTAAGGCAGAGTTCATTAAGGATTTTTGTCAGGAACAATGATACTGAAGATCTCACCTTGTCATCCACATCTACGAAAACAAAAAAAAAAAAAAACAAACCACCCCCACTTTACAACAGACACAAAGGCCACATTGGCAGGCAGGCAATAAAAAAACCCTCACACTGTCAATGAGACTAGAAGTAGTCCTGACTGCTGCCTTGATATGCTCAAAAGAAAGAGCAAGAGTGCAAAAAGGGGCAAACATCAGAGCCTGAGAAAAGCTATTCATACTAAAGAGCAATACTGACATTAGAACAAAAGAGCTGGAAATGAGTCACAAATAAATTTGATCTTGAAATTCCTGTTCACAGCAAGCTTCTCAGATGGAGCTCAGTTAAGTTTACCAAAGTCTCTCTAAACAAAATTATATTGAAATGCCTCCTGCAATCTACTTCTGAATTAAATAATGTAAAGATGTATATTTCATGTTATGAGATTAATATGAAAAAATGTTGACAATACAGATCATTATCTATTAAGTACTCAGAAATAATTTCTTTCAAAAACAGCCTTTTTAACAAAAATAATTCATAAATAGCAGACAGCAAGCACAGTGCTGATTAATACCTTCATAAGGAGCAGATGTTCAGAAACTCACTGATTGCTCCAGTAAGTTGTACAAAATTACTGTCACTAGGAAACCAAAAGAGGTCATTTTGCCTCTTTAACAGGCAAAGTTTAGGATGTCTGCTCTAACTGACAGCAGTTTACTGATCTTATTTTCATTCAAATCTCAAAACTTTTATTTCTCACTTTTCATGTTCTTTGTTTCACTACCACAACTTAGCAATTCATTAGTAAGAGAAACAAGTAGGTTTTCTTGCTGGAAGTGAAGTACACATGGGAAAATCATGATAGTAAAGCAGAAGGTGATTGTGCTGGTTTGAGGCTAATTGGAATACTTTAATGAGAGAAATTAGAACATTGGCTGTGAAAAGAAAACAATAGTGATGTCTATACCACTCATAGGTTCTGCTGAGAGATATAAAAACAAGAATCAGTAAACAATGCCAGTCAGGCTGACACCTGCTTCACTATCTCTGATGAACCTGCGTAACTCTAATGATTCTTCTTCTAATCCCTTGCCAACCTTTTGCAGCTCACCCTGCATGTAAGGGGAACTCTGAGATCGGGGCAGGGGGTTTGGAAAAAAGAAGGAAGGAGGGGAGTTGGTTTGAAAGCCCTCCTGGGTGGTTCTGCTGTTCAGGAGGGGATTTATATCTCTGTATTATTTTAAACTTGTATATTATTGTATATAGCTGTAAATAGCTGTATATATTGTACATATAAGCTTATAAATTGTCTGGTGTATTCAGGGTGGGAGGGGGGAGGGGGTGGGGGCAGGAAACTCCCAAACTGCCACAGTGATGCAGATATTGGGAGTTAAATGCCATGAATAAGTCCTCTGGGCAGGATGTTGTGCACATCCTTCTCCGTGAGGTCAGCTCCCATTTTGGGAGACCTACATTTCACAATGAAGGAGCTACAAGTATATCTTTTTCAAATATAGGCCTTGAATCCAAGCAGTCTAATGTATAGGTATAAAGTCATGTTTTACCCAGTCTACTTGTCTAAGCTATGAGTCAGGCAAAGTTTAATCCAAGAAGCCCTGTTAGACCTCTGCTTATCCCCCAGCTCAGCAATGCTCCAGCTGGAGTCTGGAGTTTGTTTGTAGCACTGAACTAACTCTGGGACTTAATGTCCCTTTAAAAATAATAATAATAATTATTATTATTATTAAATGTTCCCACAGCTGGAAGCACTGTTAGAAGACTTCCAGCCAGAACCACTCAGGGCTGGTGGACCCATTTCCACTTCGAAGCTTCTGACTTACGGTCTCTGACACTTTAAACACCTGAGTTTTTTCCTATGGTTTGAACGACCTAACCCCATCATTCACTCAGGTAACTGACAGCTGAGTGTTTATCAAAGCACAAAAATGTAATTATCCCTTAACACTTCTTTTAATTATTAAGGATTGCTGCTGCTTTTTTCTTTCCTGAAGTTTCCACAAGGCAACCAATTATTTCTCTCTGTGTAATTCCAGACATTGCCAAGACATTTTACCCTTTCTATACACTACTAACATTTTTAATTAAGACTCTTCTTTATTTCATCTCTTGTGTCTAGCCTTAATATAAAAGTTCTGTAACAGCTCTGTACATCTGATATTACTGAACCACAACTTTATATGATATACAAAACAGAGTAAGTAACAGAAAACAACTCAAGCATCTTTTGATGAAAGCCCCTTTGTACAAAGCCAATCTACAGAACAAATTGCCAAAGTCCTCTTCTATATCCCGGAATGAAAAAATGAAAGAACCATTCTCCTTCTGTAACTTTTTCTAATGTATCCATAGATAATCATAATGCTATTAAAATTAATTTCTGCTTAATAATGAAATAAACAAAAAAATCTCAGTTCTCTACCGTGTATACAGTATCAGTAAGCACAGAATCATAGCTCAGGAAGGGTTTTCTGTTTAATTGGCTTCCTTTGTAAAATAAAATCAATCAATGGTTCACATCAACCAAATTAAATTATATTCTTTCTTGCCTAAATTTGAACAACCTTTATTTAAAATAAAATTTAAAAAAAATAAATAAAAAGAAAGAAGAGTTATGATTGCTTAATGCAAGATAAACCCAAAAGTTCTAATTCTGACATTGTTCCACCAGAGGAAATAGGGAGAAGGAATATGTTCAGAAGCACCACAAAATTGAAAAAAGAAAAAAAAAAATCTCATGCTGAAAAGTTGAAAATTAGCTGCCAATTTTGAAAAAGTGACTGAAAAGGAGAAGAGAACATGAAGGAAAGTTTCAGGCTCAGCCGATGTTTCCTCATACAAATCTGTCCTGCGCTTGTACTGTTGAAGTTTTGACAATTGGAAGCTATTAATTTCATTATTACAAGGCTTATTGAGGTGGATTTATGTCCTTTACAGTCATTAATTCACTTCTGCTTCCTTGATGAAATAAAGGACTATTTCAGAATAAATGCTGAAAATTAAACCAGTTTCCCTCTCCTCGAAATGCCTATTTGCTGGAGAACTCCTACTGATGATACGTCACAGTGGTCTTAACCAATGAGTCAAAATACATAGGGGTGGGGAGACACCCCATGTATGGAAATACTTGGAAATTTTACTTTTATTAAAATAAAATAAAAAAAAAAACAAGGGAAAACTTTTCCAGCTAACTTGATTAAGCAAGTATAAAGTTTAATCTTTGCACTTCTGCTGAGAAGATCTAAATGGTTCAGTCAAATGGCATGCTTTAGCAGCAAAAAAAGAGTCTGATCCAAACTACAAAGTCATCAGTGAAAAATTGCTTTCATTTACAATATTCATGGCCTTCAGTTCCAAGCATATACATTCTTTTTTCAAATGAAATAAAACGAAAGCTGAAAAATGTCAGAAGCCAGATAAGGAAAGCTCAGCATATGCATCCTGGAATAAGGCCTCTCTTCCTGTTTACCTATTGAACCTGTTCTACACAGGCTGTTTAGACTATTCCTCCACTACAATCAGCTTATTTTCCATTTCTCATTCTCTACACACTTAACTGTATAGTTCATTTAATTGCTAGGCAATTAAAATCCTGCCTGATCAAAGCATCTTTCTTGTCTCTCTTTTTAATACATACATCTTATGATCCCTTTGCTACAAGTTGGATCCTATTTTTATATTTTTTTTATTCAAATAGTATCTTCTATGTTCCTCAAAGTTACAGAAACTGCAGATTCAGAGATACTTTTCACCAACTGCAGTACAAGACAGGGTTTTGTCTTTTCAGTCTTCTTTCTTACAGTTACCTTCACAGCTCTTTTTGAAGGTGTAACCCATTTTTATAACTATTTCCATAGATTTTTCAATTTTTAATTTAGATGTTCAATTAATCTATTATTCAATTTATTTCCAACAATACCTAGGAAATAAAGTACCTCGTATAACTGTTAATGATTTATCATCATTATGGTGTTCCTCAATCACCTGTTACGGCTTAACTGAAATGCTGTAAGAAATACTGCTCTAGAGAAGAAAACTATGTATAGCTTTTTTTCTTTTTTTTTTTTTCCTTACAAATGCAACGGTTTTGCAAGTGGAATACTGAAAACAGAGTCACTCACTCAACACAACATGCATTAGATACATGTGTCCGAATTAAGCTTGAATGAGTTTTATTTTCTGTTACCACAACATCATGTTTATTTTCATCCTTTTTGTACCTGGTTAAACATCATGTTTTGGTACTTTCCTCTCCACCAGTACTTCTGCTGCAGCACTGTGGCAAAAACCTTAATGGCCTTTAAAAGATCTAGATTCCATTTATTAACAGTCAAAGTAGTGAACACAGAATTCATTTGCCAGATTCCCTCAACTTTTGAGAGTTGATCTAATTTTACTCAGTGTAACATCTCTGTAACACAAACAACAGTAAGTCCTCATTCCTAGATCATCTCCAAAACTTTACTTGTTCCTGTTCTGGTTTGATCTAAGCTCTTCTGTAAGAAGTTTCCCATGGGAAGTTTCATTAGAGACTTGGGCAAATGTCACATACACCTTTCTTCACAGACGAATTACATTGGTAGCTCAGAGTAACACTTAATCAAATCCTTCCCTAACACTTAATCAAATCCTTCCCAAGCACTTCAGACAGCAGACCTTGTAGCAGAATTCAGTGTTACTGGTTTCACAACAGACAATCTTCCTTTCTGGACTATGTTTCATGCATTTCATTATGGTACTTTGGTTTCTGAGATTAATGAATGATTTTAAGAAATACAGATAGAGACTGTCCTGGTTTGAGATAGAATTAATTCAGTTCAGTGCTTTTACTTTTCACATCAGTCTTTTCTAAGTAACTGCACTTTCTGAAGTTAACAGCATATTTTTTACAGACACTGTCTGCTTCTAGAAATGGTAACGGCGTTTCTAATTACTACAAAGACTGGTATGCAGAAAGGTTCTTGCTTATACTTGCACCTATGAAGACCAAGGTCATAGCCTAAATTTGTGTACCACAGTGGGGTGTCACAAACAGAAAGTCACACCTGCAGGAAGGAGCAGACAAAACAGATGATGCTAAACTGACCAATAAGAGATTCCATTCCATGTATGTCATATTTGGTATAGAGCTGAGGGATCACGAGGTGTCCCAGGTTGGGAACTATAGGGTTAAAATAGTCCTCTAGGGGCTTGAAGATTTGTTATTCAATCCCACAATTCTGCTATCTCTTCATAAGCTCACGGCAAGGCCAGTTTGTTCTCCTTTCCTCCCCCTCCAGCCTTGCGCCGGGCAGGAGCTGCATTATCGGGATAAACATGTAAGGATAGGCCTGGTTGGGGCCTCCAGAGGCTGTGCTTAGGCCTCTTGGATGGCGGAGGCATGGGGGGGGGGAACTGGAGCACTGGGGATGATAGATTTAGTTTTGGGCTGGGGGAAAATTCAGGGGGTTCGCTTATGGCTTCTGTATCTGCTTTTGTAATTTCTATCTGTAACACTCTCTCCAACTATAATTCTGGTTTTTTCTCCAATTCGTTTGAGAGCTTCACTCTGTCGGCTCTTTAAACCCACGACACGAGGGTCAAGCTTGCTTTCTTAATTTTTAGCATCCAAGGAGGACTCTGCCTGTTCTGATTTTGATTCTACGCATTCCTGAGTTCAGTTCCAAAATCCAGCTCCTGAATCCAGCTCCAGTCTGCCTCAGTGCCTATACACAGCATCAGTAGTGATGGTAATGTAACTGCCATCTGAGGGGTTGGGTACGATATTGATTCTTTTATATATACTTCATTTTATTGTTATTGATTGATTAAAGCTGTTTTAGTTTTCTTTTCCAGTCTGTAAGTCTCTCATTCCCTTTCTCTGCCCCTTTGGAAAGGTAGCGGGCTTAATAGAAAGTGTCTGTCATTCATCTAGTGTTTAGCCCAACCCTAACACTTGACGGAGGCTTCTGAAATAACACCTGTAGTGACATGACAAGGGCGAAGATTTTAAAATTAAATATTCAAATTTAGAACATCTCCTCCAACCCAAACCACTGTGCGATTCGGTGCAGTAGCCTTTTCTCTTTTTGGTGAGATGCTGGTGCTCCTCCTTGAGCCATCAGCACATTTCATCAGTTTATTTCTGCTCCTCATAATACCTTCTTCTTTTTTGTTTTTTTCCTTATGCAAAAATCACTAATGATTCACACTGATTAAACCGGTCCTCGACCAACACTTGAATAACCCCATTAACACTTACCACTCCATTTCCCTCCTGCTTCTTCCATTCTCCCTCCTGCTTCTTCTCACTGCTTTGTTACAAATGCTGGACATGCAGCTTCATCTACCAGCTCTTTCAGAAACCTGATAGAAAGTAATCACTGACACTCCACCCAGCCTGTCTCAAGCTGTCCTCACATAAGAGCCTTTGTTAATTTATTTTCACTTTCAGGTGAAAATGCTCTTTATCCATAGCATCTTTTCTTTGAAATCATTACTGTCCAGGTATGTCTGAAACCGTTTCTCTGCATGTTTCTCCTTTAAGTTTAGGGTAACCAAGGCTTCAGTAGGAATTAGAAACAACAGCTGATGTAAAACATATCACACAATAGCATGTTTTGACATGCGAGAACATTCCTCATGTGCCAGATGCCCTAGTTTTATCAAGTTAGTCCACTTTTTTCAATTTACTACCCTAGTCCCCTAACACTTCCCAGTAACTAAAGCATGTTGCTTGTTTCACATTGCCAAAATATCCTCCATAACAGCCCGCATGCAAGCTGTTAAGATATGGAAGTGTTCCCACCTCTCTTGTATCTTAAAAATATAAATGAAAAACCTGAACATTTTCGTAAATGGATGGGAAAGGCTGGTCACCTAGTAAAATCCATTTACAACCAGATTGTTTCTCTATTTCAGTCTTCCTACGAGTCAGACACTGATTCTCTACCCTATAAAGAGGTTTGAGATTTTCTGTCCAATGCTTGGTTTTATCTTTCCAGTAATGATAATGGCCAGACTACTGTAATTCCAAAAATAGAAATAATTACAGAATAGTTTGGTTTGATGAATAAACAGAATAACATAGGTGATTTTTTTGAAGGGCAGACCTTCATACACGCTGCTAATTTCTCCATATCTCCACTCTATACAACCTTCATCCTCCCATGGATGGACCTGTAGAGGGGGTTGATTATTAGAACAGAAAAGAAAAACTACTTCTTTACAGTTCCTATTAAGATTAGTCTTTGAACATACATTCAAGAACAATATTGTAGGACTGACTCCACTGGAGCAAAACTTTAAAACTACGTCTGCAGAGATTAGGCTCTTTTTAATTAGGTTCTCTGGGACAAGGGTGTTAAGATGGTATCCAAAACTGGCTTAGAAATGTATTGTTTCCTCATCTACTCACTGACAGATACTTTAAAATATTTTCTACTGTATTTAGGATGCAGTGACTTGATGCTATTACAATTCCTAAGAGGTAATCACATAAATTGTAGCAAGAATTAATCACAGTTTAAGGTCGGATTGGAAAACACAAAATAAAATGGGTTAATAGTTCTAGTAATTAATTTTAAGATCCATAAAATGTGAAAACAGTGAAAACTGGTTCTGATTTGGTGCTTTCTAAAATATCAATTAAGAAGATAAATTATTTTAAAAGTAATAATTCCATAAGATATTTTGTGAAACCTAACTAGGTAAAACTTCCAAACAAGCTGTCACAAACTACACTTCAAAATACTTTCAAATCTACTTCTCCTACCGATTCCAACTACCTGTGAGGTAGTTCTGGTGGGTTGGGTTTTTTGCATTTTCCCTAAGTACAATACACCCACACAATGCAGGTAGACATACAATTTGTTGTGACCTCACAAGAAAATGTCTAGCATTCTCTATCTAAAAGTAAATAATTAAGACTTTAGTTACTAACCATCGCTTTTCTTACTTATGACCTGAACAGCATTCAGTAGTAGCGTTGTTGGTTTTCCCTTTAAACACATACTGGAAAATTAAATGCACTGCATTCTGGAAAGGCATCCACTATTAATTTAAAGAGTTTATCCTGTCTCAAAGTTAATACTTATTACAAAGTAAGAAGAGATGAATGAATGAAAAAGAGTGAATGAAATAAAATATGAATGAAAGCAAAAAGCTATTTCTGGACTTTTCCCTCAGTAAAGTTTGACAAATGTATGTTTCTTAGAGTACTACTGCAAATACAACCATTACAGTTCATATATAATCAATGATTTTTCAGTTATTCACTTAGTTTCCAAAGAGAGAGAGAAGTATTTGCCTGATGTATTAATACATTTAGGTGTCTACAATTTTAAATTTCTAAATCAAATTTCTCTAATAAATCCTCACTTTTACACATAAGAGGATCATCAGGAAAAGATGTCTTTACATTATGGTCCTGGGCTGTGAAGGAAGTTAAGTTCATTTTGCTTTATGTAGGAGAATTTCAAATCAGCTTCTATTGTGAAATTTGTGTGCAGCATGTAAAGCATTAGGAACCTCTCACTTAAGAGGTACTTCGCATTTCAGTGTAGAAATATCCTGAATCCAGCCTATTTATTTCAATCTCAGACTATTTCAAGTCCAGTAACAACCATTTTGTGCATAACATTTGTACCTATGATAATTTTGCTGTGAAATGTTGATGAGTACCACCAAACTGATAAGTGTTCAGCTTCAGGATTCTGCTTGCTTGTGAAACTTAGGAACATAAATCAAATAATGACTGAAAAAATACTGCACAGCCAGCAACTACAAATGCCTCCAGCTGATAACTTTCAAATCTGTGAAACTTACACAACATAGGTCTTTGAAAAGTTTTGGTTTTCCTCATTAAACTTTGCAGGCTATGTTTTCTTGATTGGATGATATTAATATATTCACCTTAAAACCACATCTATTCCTACATTTGGTTTGTTGCCCAGCAGTAAAAAGAAAGTATGTCATAAATTTTAGAGTACACTGAAAGTTGGTGGAGTTGAGCAAGATTATGTTTTTCAATTCTGTGTGATTTCCAAAGCAGCCTAATAGACAACTTCATTTTACAGAGATGTCCTAAATCTTAACAGCAATTTAAAAAACATAGTAAGAACTCTCATTTTAGCCTTTGACATATTTTCTTTTTTATGATTCCTCATGTTTCAAATACTTTCCCCTTCCCCAGTCATTTAATTATATGAAACCACAACCAACAATGTTCTCTAAGAGACATTATTTTCCTCCATCTGACAAACTTCAGAGTTGACTTCTTATCCTCACACCAAAACTCCAATACCACTAACTTTTAGTTCCACTCTGTGCCTTGCCTTTAATAAAAACAGACAGGATTGTCAAATTTACATGACAAATTATTTCAATATGCCTTTATAATTTTAGAAATGTAATATTAACTCTAATATGAATTAAACATGCCAAATTTAAAAGGAATTTTGAAGCCCAGTTTTTATAAATTTGAACAAGCGCCAGTCATTTTTTTTTAATCAAAACCATGTTAAATATTCATTCATGTTTCACTGTGAGCACTATAATAAAGTAAACCCTTCAATGTAACCATCAATACAGCAAAAGCCTTGAATAATCATAGAATCAATTTTACTGCATAACACTAAGGCAAAGTTTTGAGCCAATACATGCAAAAATTATATTGCAGTGATAGCCAGTAGTAAAAGGTTCACATTGTAATACAAGTTATTCCTAACACACAGAAAAAGCAAAACTTGAAGCAAAGACAGGCTGTGACTGCAAACAGTGTGATGAATAAGAGAAAAAAATCTGGGTGATATTCCAATATTACAGTATTTTAAAAACACCTTGTTATCCATGACATCAAAATATTGGATGAGGCAGGACAAGAAAAACTGCAGATCACTGCCTTATTAATTATAAGTGTTAATAATATAGTTCTCCTTTCATAGGTGTGTTAACAGTCAAAGAACCTTTAAGATAACTTGCAGAAGTGTTCTCATTATTGGTACTCTGTAGAGATCACTACCATTAAAAGCAAGGATTCAACAAGGTAGTTGAGGTCAACCACTTCAAAATAGCAAGGGAAAAAAAAAAAAAAAAACACAGGGAAAACACAACTTGCATTACAATTTAGATGATCTGAAACACATAAACACTTTTCTATGCCTATAACGGTTAAGTAGGAAATATAGAATACCATGGAATAGCATGGAAAGACAATTTAAAGTCCAAAAGACAGTATGCCATATACTCTAAATATGTGTGTACACAGAGTCCTGATTGTCCAGACACTCCACATTTCAACGGTGCCTTATTACTCCTTGTGATGGGATATTAATATCCGGTTATGAATATTATTATTAATATCTCTGAATATTATTATTAATATCTCTTAATATTAATTTTTTATTAATATTCAAAAGTTCAGGGAAAAATCCCTCAGATTCTTTGGATTTTCGGTTGACAGGAAATATTGGCACAAAGGATATTTATTAACACAGAATTAAACAGTTTAAACAATCAGAACTTGGGAAAATAGGAACGCGAAACAGGGAAAACTTCTAACTCCGCGGCAGAGGCTCAGCATCAACCCCAGCACATGGTACTCACGATAAATGGTCCCTGAGTAAGCTTCCCGTATAAAAACGCTTCCAAACTCACGCTAAATGATCCCTGAGCAAGTTTCCTGTATAAAAACGCTTCCAAACTCACGACAATGATCCCACGGTAAAATACAAGTATTCCAGGCAGAGCGGGGGGAGAGAGAGTTGCTGCAGAGCCAGTGTAAGCTGCAAACACGTGGCCACAGCGATTCCCAGGTAATGAGCCGCTAAATGGTGCTGTAGAGAGACGATCTCTGAGGACAGCTGTGTCGAAAAGGCTGCTGTGTAGAAAAGGTGGCGGCTTCTAAATCATCCCCCCTTAAATAGACCAATTTGAAAGTGAAACTGGCCAATAGGCATTTAGCATTCTTGTTCTGCCCAGTGCATTCAAAGCTTCGTGCCTCGTGTGACCACACAGGCACGCTGAGGGGCTGCACCAGACACAGTGCTGAGCTCCTCACCTTAGGGCTTTGCTTAGCTTAGCTCAATCTACTTCAACTTCCGGACCCTGAACAGAAGGAGGACTGAGCAAGGGTTTAAACCAGCCTGGCAGGATTTATGCCTACCAGGACACTCCTGCCTACCAAACTGGGAAAAAAAGAAAATCAGAAACTTTCAATTCCTCCTCCATTCCACACATTAATAAAACCAAAATTAAGTTGTATTGATATGGACGCTTTTTGGAGGGACATCAGTAGCTTTCCTCACGCTACTTGGCTAGAGCGCTGTGAAACCAACCAGTAAAGATGTAACTGTTGAATATTTGAACTACTGGTTAACCACCAGAAAGTAAAATTTCTCCATTGTTTTCAATTTTCTAATTTTTGCTTTTGTTTTCAAATAAAGTCAGGCATTTAATCAAGATGTCTTTTCCAAGGCTCTCTGTAGTAAGTGTGCTGGTTTAAGGCTAATTGGAATATTTTAATAGAGAAAATTATATTATAGGCTGTGACAAGGAAACAATGGTGATGTCTACTTCACTCATAGGCTTGCTGAGATGTATAAAAACAAGGACACAAACATAGATAAGATAGTCTGTCCGAGTCTATCGGTGTCTGTGTTTTTCACCCTGGGCTTATGCCATTCTGCTTGGATCTGTATAACCCAACTAATCATTCTGCTTCTAACCCTCCTTGCCAATCCTTCCACCTCACCTTGCACGTAGGGCAGATTCTGGGATAAGAGAGGAGGGTGGAAAAAAGGTGGAAGGGTGGTTGGAAGCCCGTCCTGGGGACTCTGATTTCTGGGAGGGGTATTGTGTTTCTGTATTATTTTTAACTTGTATATAGATGTAAATGTTTTCCTTAACTTCCAGCCAGCTGAGTCTAGTCTGGGTGAATTAATTGGGGTGGGGGGCAGGTAATTCCCAAACAATCACAATACAAAACTAAAGTAAGAGGGATTCTTCAACAGAAATAAACACCAGTCTAAGAAATTACCAACTCCACAGGGAATCAGATTCCATTGTGCAACAGTGCTACCTTTGTGATTTTCAGCTAGTGCACCAAAGTACCTATAGATATCACCATTTTAGCAGAAATACCAGATACAATCATATGACTCTAAAAGTTTCTTTTAATAAGAAAACAGGTGGATTTGGCATTAAATTAAAATTAAAAGAAGAAAACCAAGGGAAAAAAAAAAAAGAAATCCACACGCCACAACACTGATTTCCTCCCTAAGGCAATCTACCTCCCTAAGGCATGTAAAAGTGGCAAGGAAAAAATTTTAAACACACCAGTTTAGAAATATGTCTAAGGTCAATGACACTCTGCAGAACTGAGATGACTCTCAAGTGATCTGTCTGAGCCCACACCAAGAATCTGACACTAAACACTCGTTTTACTGATTAGGACCAGGGCAATAGCTGAAACCAGTCATACAAGCAAGCGCTACTAAACCCTTGAATTCTCTGAAGAAGAGAGGCCAGGTAAGTATGATTTCAGAGACAGATGACTTTGGTTAATGTTAGACACATTATTTACAACAAACAGCTTTAAACCATTACCAGTTTTAACACTCTCCTCCACAAACAAAGTGCATACAAGTTTTAACATACAGTTAAGTATGGGTCACATGTTTAAAAACTCCCAAGCATGCAAAGGGTACACAAACACTGGAGTTTGGGATTGTTTCAGTTTTAACAGTTAGCACAGAGAATAGTGATGGCCTATTTGTCCTTAAAATTAGTCCTCTCAAACTGATTAAAATAGGAAGTACAGAATGAAATCTGCTTTAAAAGCCGAAGTTTTGAAAACAATTTTCTGATGAACTGGGGACTTCTCCTGAAACTGTTAACTGATATAGATGTGTTGGGGGGAAAAAAAAATCCCATATTCAAAAGCCTGAACAAGCCTTCTTAAGAACCTCAGGCAGAAGACACATTTTTACAATTCTTCAAAATCAAATTAATTCAGAATTTTGCTGTTGAAATATTCTAAATGTGAAGTTATGAGAAAAGATTCTTCCCCACTACACAGAGAAGCAACTTTTTCTACCTTTGACATCAGTAATGCAAATGTCTAGACCATGATAAGAAACATAACTCAAATAGTATCACAATTCCATATCAAAATATTTTAGGGAAATTATTTTAAAAACACACAATCAAGCAAAGGGAATATGTAAGTAGCAGCCATCTCTCCTACACACAACTAGGACTGTAAATTACAGGGAAAATTGCATACTCAGGTTTCATACTTACTACTGTTGAACAGTGATGCTTAAAATATAATAGGCATCAATCTAATATTTATCTTCAGCTAAATAAGATATCTAATAGAAAGTAAAATTCCTAGCAAATTGTCCAGTATCATAGATCATTAGAAAATTAAAACATTGCCATTCTCATGCTGCTAAAAATTACAAGTCAGTATGTCCTCTAAAAAGATCATAAATAGATTCTGATACTACTCACCCCACTGGAGAGGAGCCAACTGTAGATGCTCCAGGACCAGTTGATTAAGAACACCTTCCACACTTGCTTCCCCTTCACGCTTCAAGGAAGGGTAAATTGGAATTAAGGAAAATTTTGTTTCAGAGGGAAAAAGAGGTAGTATGTACAATTTTCATTATTGCAAATCAAAACTGCAAGCTAAAGAGTCATTAAAGGTTAATGCCATGTTTGGTTTATTAAGACATGAACTGGCTAACAATAACTACAGCAGTTAATATAATTCCACTGAGTGTTAAAGATGCAAAGGTAAAATGTACCTGAACCATAAGCAACATACGAAGGGGAAAAAAACTTAAAGCTGTAAAATGCAGAATCTGTAATTATGTGGGGCAGGATCAGAACTCAAAATGACAAATTAACAGCAATCTGAAAACAAACAAAAGGATAACACTTAAGGAAATGCAAAACAGAACAAAGTGTAACTAGGATAGGTTTGAATATTGTCTTGGTGCCAGTTGTGTGGAGGTACAGGGATGTTAGACAACCCAGTGACAGTGTTGTTATCAAGGGTAAACACCATGCCAGAATCACACAGACACAGCAAGCAAGCTTCCCTTTCTACTCACTCCTGCATAAGCCCAGAAACAAGCTCAGACTGAAAGGAGAAAAAGTTAGGAAGGTTTTCTTACTCTAAGGACAGGGAAGCACGGCAATGAACTGTTGGGAAAAGCAGAAGCAGGCAGATCTTCTGACTGATAATGTTCTCATCTGTGTAATTTAACAGAAAATTAACAAGTACTGCAGATAACTAATTTCTATCATAAGACACCATTTTGCAAGCTCTCCAAGAGGTTTAAGTCTTGAAATCTCAGATCAAAATGAGATCTAACAATTAGTGACTGAGACTTAAGAGTTCAAGATGATGATAGAGAAAATCAATACATTATATAGCATACTTGCACTTTTATTTATTTTTGTTTCATATTCTCATTATGACAAAAAAAAAAAAAAAAAAGGCTTAAATAGCTTATTTTTTCCTGAAAGGACTCCATTGAAGAACTCATAAACCAAAACAGTCTGAAAGCTGTGAATGCCATTAAAGAAAAGCACCTACTTTGAAAACTGAAAGCACCAGTGTATCATCTCACAAAAGCATCTCTGCTGTAAAGTAAGACCCAGGACACCAGCACAACAGAATAATTTCCATAAACTAAACTATAGGACAGAGAACACATAACTTAGATTACTTCAGAGAAACAGCAGATAAATAACTCTGTTATCACATCTTTAATGTTAGGATTATGAGAGAAAACACTAATTAAAAGGCAGTATTTAAAATAAGTTTTTAAACAGAGTGGCTGCCATTAACCGTAACATTAAGCTAACTTCACTGTAATTTACTTACAGCTGTCTCACAGTGGTGCCTGGAATATTGCAATTTTTTACTGCTTAAAGCTCCACAGAAAGCTTAATGTCTCAGACACCATCATAAAATTACTATAAAACAGGTGATTCTCCATACTTTATCACTAGTAAATGCTATTAAAGCAGACCCATGTATTCACATGGATCTACAGAGGGATCTGGAGCAGCTGGGTCAATGGGCTGGGGCTAATTGTATGAGATTCAACAAGGCCAAGTGCTAAGTCCTGCGCTTGGGTGACAACAACCCCATGTAGCACTACAGGCTTGGGGAAGGATGGCTGGAAAGCTGCCTGCAAATGCAAACAATTTAGGAAATTCATCATGTTAGAGATGAAAAGCAAGCCAAATATGCAGTAATAAAATGTCAGAGGAAAATGAGAAAAAAGCTTAACTCAAGAATTTGCCTATTTTCTAAGAGAAGCCTGTAGAAATTAATGAAAGCAAAGCAGTTGGAACAGGGGTTGGCAATACACTCTTTCATTCTTAGCTCAAAGTTGAACCTTAGAAAAGATAAAAGTCTAAGATCCAGAATTTAAGATTCACTGAAAAAAAACTGCACATATAAACAGAAGCACATGCTACCACAGGTAAATCTGACCTTGTAGAATTTATGTACTTAACCAAACCTCCAAATATTTTGCTGAAATCTCTGTCGTGGTTACAGACCTGCTCTTCTATAGGAGTCAGATTGTCTTTGTTGACTCAGGTCTTTTTTCAACAGTTATTAACAACACATGCATCAGCCAGGCCTGAAAAAGCTGAGTTTCAGATTCCAGCGCAACTGTTCACATTTGACAGGTCAAGACATTTTCATTCGCAGAATCAAATGAGTTTCAAAAGGGGCCTCAGAGACTATGAACCACCAGATGCTGTCTAAAAAAACCATAAAAAACAAAAACTAATTTTTCACAGGAGACACCTTTATTTCACATTTCTTTAGCAACGGATCATATATTTTCACATTGAAAACCTGAATGACGGTTAAATGAACTAGTTGTTTCCCCAAGGAAAACTCCAGGGTTTTTATACTATCTTGATTGTCTAATATGTAGCCAGGCACCCACAGTTATAGCACAGCGTGTTACCTAAAACCTACTGCTTAAAAATACAAGAGATTTTACAAAAGGTTTCTACCTTCAAGTTACTTGTCTTTTCTCTCGTTGCATCCTTTTAAACACATTCATTTACAATAATATATTTCTCAGTTCCTTTGCAAGTAAATACAGGTGGAAATGTGCACACAATCATAAACAAAATAGCAAATGTTCATAAATAAAAAACATACTAATAAAAACCAAATTTTCATGCTTAATGTCCATAGTCTGCTTTTAGTTGCAGACTTAGTCATATTATATATGACTTGATTATTACTGTGGGACGTCATTACTAAAACTAATTACAAGCAGCTATTGAGGTTTTTAAATAATACTTACTTTTGTAAACAACTGTTGATGCTAAGAAGCTACAGGGAAATGTAAAACTGCATCCAACTAAAGCACTTCTATAGAAACCTTTACCAATGTACAGAAGTTCTACAACATGCAGTACTCTCATAACTGAAGAGCCATAATTATGATCAAGATGAAGTCATCAAAAGCTAAATAGACAAACAGAAAATTTCAACAACAGTTACCAGTGGCTTGCTGTCAAGCACAGACAGCATATCAAATGAGATGACTCAAGGTTCTGTCTAATATATGAAGATTTCAAAATTCTGACTAGCTACTTAGGTGATGAAATACAAAAATATCCATAAAATGTATGTAATTGGAAAACACGTCAGAGCTCACACACCTAATAAATATATGGAACTTGGGAAGATCACTTTACATGGAATTTAATGAGGAGAAGGTCCAAGTATCATTCTGGAAGGAAACAACAAATCTATAAATGGAAGTCAACAAAAATTATTCAGTCACTTCTGCTGCAACACATGCGAGAAAAATCAGACATTGGACACTTTTAAAAGTTCTCAGAGTAAGCACCTTATCTGAAATACAGCAGGTGCTGTATTATGCACCTAATTATGACAAACCTCACCTGAACTATTGCTTCCCACAAATTTAGAAAAATACAGCAACACTGCAGAACATCATCAATGGTATGACTGAAAAAAAAGGTGCTTCAAAAAAAATGTTGGCAATTAAATATAGAAAAGAAAAATCTGAGGAAGTGGCACACAGAATTCAACTTCAAAAATGTAACAACACACTGCAAATGGAACAGGCTTCATATAAATCACAGAAATTCATGCTGCGTCTAAGTATTAGAAAAGCTAAAAATGGAACATACTATTTGAGGTGAGACTGGAAGTCTCATATTTTAAAAGCTGTTAGGGCTGGGTTTCAAATATTTTCAAGAAAATGACTCCAAAATGTTATAGGCTCATTTCACTGAAATAGCAATTCTTTCACAGTACATTACAATTTTTTTTTTCTGGCTGCAATCAAACCTGGGAGAGCAGGAGACAGTGGGAAGAAGAGGAGTTTAGCTCTCAACAGTCGTTCTCTGACCAACCCGACTGTGTGGCTGCACAAATCACAGAGTAATTTACATTGAAAGGCAATTTTGGAGCACCAATCCTGTGCTCAAAGCATGGAAAATATTGAAACTACATCAGGTTGTTCAAGACTTTGTCCAGAGTTTTTCAGTATATTTAGAGGCAATTTTACAGCACTTTTGGACAGCCTGTTCCACTACTTGAGCACTCTCACTGTGGAAAGGAATTTTCCTAGTATCTAACTGTAATCTACCTGGCTGCAGCTTGCTACAGTCACCTTGTGATATGCCTTGTTTGAGGAATGAGATGCATATTGTTGACTGCTGCAACCCCTGGACTTTGAGAAGACTGACCCTGGAAGTCCATCAGCTCTTCTGAACCTCTCTGCCTTCTGAGGGCAGTCTCCTGTGTAATGCAGGACCTGGTATTTGGCCTTGTTAAACCTCATGCAACTGACCTTGGCCCACCAATCCAGCCTGTCCAGGTCATTCTGCAGAGCCTTTCTACCTTCAAGCATATGAACAGTCCAACCCAATTTGGTGTCATCTGCAAACTTATTGAGGGTGCACTGAATCCCCTCATCCAGAGCACTGATAAAGATATTAAACAAGAGTGGCCCTAAAAGTGAGCCCTGGGGAATACCACTAGTTGCCAGCCTGGATTTTACTCCTTTCACCACGACTGTTTGGGCCTGGTCATCCAGACAGTTTTTAATCTAGCAAAGTGCCCACTTGTCCAAGCCATAAGCTGTCAGTTTCTCCAGGGTGATGCTGTGGGAGGTGGTGTCAAACACTTTACTATAGTCCAGGCAGACAACATCCGCAGCCTTTCCCTCATCCACTAAGCTGGTCACCTTCTTATAGAAGGAGATCAGGTTCATCAATCAGGACCTACCCTTCGTGAACCCCTACTGACTGAGCCTGATCTACACATGCTGCATAATGGCACTCAAGATGACCTGCTCCGTGACCTTCCCCTAGGCACTGAAGTCAGACAGACAGGTTTGCACTTCCTTGGGTTCTCCTTCCAGCCCTTCTTGTAGATGGGTGTCACGTTTGACCATCTCCAGTCAGCTGGGACCTCCCCAGGACCACAGTAAATGGTGGAAGTGGCTAAGCGAACACTTCTGTTAACTCCCTCAGTCCCTTTGGGTGTATACTATCTGGCCTCATAGACTTGTGTACATCTACATGGTGCACCAGGTCACTATCCATCTCATCTTGGATTATGGGGGCTTCATTCTGCTCCACATCTTTATCTCCCATCTTACAAGGTAGAGATGGGTATCCAGTGAACAGCTGGTCTGACTAGTAAAGACAGAGGCAAAGAAGCTATTGCCTCAGCCTTTTCGTAATCCTTTACCACTATGTTCCCCCCCATGCAACAAAGGACAGAGATTCTATTTAATCACTCTTTTGTTGCTAATATATTTGTAGAAGCATTTCCTGTTCCTTTTAACCGCTGAAGCCAAATTGCCATTTGGGCTTTGGCCCTTCCAATTTTCTCCCTGAACAGCCTCACAACAACTTTGTAGTCCTCTTGAGCAGCCTGCCCCTTCTTCTGACAACCATAAACTCCTTTTCTCCCTAAATTGCAATCAGATCTCTCTCTTCAGCCAGGCTGGCCTTCTTCCCTGCTGACTTGTCTTTTGGCACAAAAATTCTGAAAATATTTGAATTTCTTAAGTCAATGCAGGTGGCATAAATCAATGCAATACTCTGAAGAGTAAGTAATAATCTATAGTGGGTCTAACACAGAGTGCATAAAGATTATGAAGAGAAGTTTGACTTGTTCTTCATCTTCTAAATGGCAAACATGAAGTTTCTTAAGATTTTGAAGAAGCAGGTACGAAGCAGAAGTAAAAAGATGATCTTTTTACAGATTATCTTACAGCACTCTGCAACAGGGGCAGAACTTTAGCTACTTTAAAGGACACTTAGTGTCAATGCCTTGTTCCATGAGTTAGAATGAGTAGAGGGTCCCTGAAGAAAATACAAATAGTGTGTAAAAACATTCAGAAAACCTGAAGAGAAGCACAATTTGAGAACGATGGCCTCCTTAATGCCACTGTGCTACATCTGTTCGAACTCTGTGTAAAAATAAAACCTAGTTGTGAAGCTGACACCAGATTCCATCCAAGAGATGCTGAAAAGCACGACAGTATGTTATTAACTTCAATGATCTCAATACACCTATAATCTCAAAGATACACTAAATTAAATTATTCCTTATTTTTTTCTGAACAGAATTAGCATGGCAGTAAGCTTGCTTATAAGTCTATCTTCCTAACAATTTTAATTCTAGCTTGACATGAATAGTATGCTGTGTGGTCTTTACCTCTTGCCTTTGGACCTCCAAAAGTATGTGAATACATCAGATTTTACAATACCTTCAAAATGAAGCACTGGAAATCTCATCACTTGAAATCTTGCATATTTTAGTTGATAAAGCCATGGAAAATGGATTTTCCATACAGGAAAATACTTCTGGTTCTCCTCAAGACATAAAGCTACAACTTGAAATCCTCATGCTTCATGAACGGATTTTGGCCCTCGCAGAAGTTCTATTTCACTAACATTTCACTGCAGTCAATGGATTCCATAGACTTAGAATCTGAAATCTTTGTTTATGTGATGGAATCACAGCACATAAACATGGTATCTACCAATACAGTAAGGATTTCAGGAATTGCAAGCTAAATTACACAGCCCTTCCCTTGTAAACAATGTAAGATCACTTAAAATTGTCTGAACTGTGTTCCCTGAAATAAACATTCCTCTTCTACTGCACATATTTAGCAGAGAAAGCTTAGCTGGAGAGTTCAAAGTACTTCACAAACGGTAGGCACCAAAAAGATCATTTGGTCTTACCATTCAGAAGACTCGTGCAAAGAAATTCTTCTCTAATAAGAAATACAAACAAATATATTCCTTTTTTACTTTTGCAAATACTTTTGATCTGTTGGCTGCATTTAGGTTGGCTTCTGAAGGACACCAAGGCTTACGCTGCTAAGCAGTCCATCCATTTCTCAGTTCATCGGTTATGTCTGAAATCAACTCTGATAACCAGCGTCAAATTTTTCTGGCAGCAGGACAAATGCCTCAGAAAATAAGTTTCTCAAACTTAGCAGAAGGGAAAAATGTTTTTTTTCCCACTGGTTCACATCTAAATGTTGCTACAAAGACTGACTTTAGCTGAGACATGAAATCTGGAAAAGAATGTGTGCGTTTCTTCAAGACTTTTTAATCATGCACACAGTTTAGTGTCTTTCATTAGAACAGCTTAATTCTAGGAATAAAGAGACCATAACATTCTTAAAAACATCGGAACTAACGCTTACCCTGAATTTTACAGCCAGAACTCATGCACTGTTCTATTGGTTTTCTAAGGTAGTGACTTACATGTCAGCCATGACAGTTCTGGTATCAACATTGGGTCTAAATACAGAACACAAAATGGATGTAAACAGTGCTGCTCAGCAACAGAAATGAATGAGGATGTATTTTTACACTCTGACAAAATTATTAACAACTATGCATTCAAGGCCGGCACATGAACTCAACTACACTGTCAAAGTATATTTACATCTTTCCATAACAGAAATTTTCTGAGTGAGTTCTGGTTAAATATTGACATTTTTGCATACATGGAAACTCTTCCGAAGTGTTCTTTAGGAAGCCTGGACAGAACCAGGCACTGAGAAACTCATTTATGTCTCAAGTCCTGCTTTTGACTAATCTTGTGCAGCTAATTTAATAGTTACTAATGAAAAAATCAATTCAGATCACTAGATAAAAGTACAATTAAAAGTATAAAAAGACATTTCTTAAGATATATCATGATTTGATTGCCACTCTTCCCTGCCACCCACTATCACATGAATTTGAAGATGATCTGAGTTAAAAATATTGATCTTGTGGAAGATGCCTGGGGGGCTGTTGAAAATAATGGAAAACAGTATTTTGGACAAGCCAAGCACTGAATGTAATTTTGTATTGATAATCCTAAGCAATATTTTACTGCATTAACAATAATTATGATGATTTTCTGTTTGGAATGACTAAGCTATCATGCGACTCCTTTCTAAGCCTTAAAAAAACCAGGCAAGATCACGTATAGTACTAAACTGGTTGAAATTATTTGAAAAGACACTATTCTAATATATTCTGATTTACTTAAATGTAATCAAATATATGAAAACTCTCAAAATCCAGATTCATCAATCCTAACTATACTTCTTCAGTTCCCTACAAGTTGTGAAAAACACACAGGGCTTACAGCAGGCTCAATGACTCAGAAAAAGCCGTTACGGGTACAGAGCCAGGCACTGTCTAAATAATATACAGAACAATTAACCTTAAAACAGTCTATAATTATGGTAAGTTTCATAGTTCAAATTAATTTTCTTTTCAGTAACACTTCCATAAAGTGAGTACAATTATGAAATAAAATGTGTCACAGGGCATCTATTTATATATATTTTTAAGCAGATATTTATGAAAGGATATAATTTTCCAGCAAATATCCAGCTTGCTGTTAATCTCCAGACCTCTTGCTTGTTGCCTTTCTTCTTCCAACTGCTTCACATTAGCAAACTGTGTCCCATCAACAGGGGATTCTGGGAAGCTCTCAAAATTGAACTTGTCCACTTGGATAGCCATACTGTAGCAGAGAGAAAAGAAAAAGAGGGGGGAAGTAGGAATTATATTCTCACAATTTTACAGGTACTACTTCTGCAGAAAATGCAGACCAGTGTGAAACCAACCACTACAGTATTAGTACCTTTGTCCCAGTGGTGCCTGGTCTCTACTCGTTATATATATACTAACAATATGCATATATGGAGATATATATATAGGTGTATAGGTATACAGTTATATAGGTATACATTCATATATATTTATGTACTAACTATACATAAGCCATATGATTCATGCTACTGAAAACAGAAGTCCAAGCCTATGGAAGATGGTAAGATTTTTCTGCAAATCATCAATCAACATCTTAATGCCTTTCTGAATGGTATACACAAAACATCTATCTTGCAGTTGCAACTTGTTGACTTTACTGTGATTCTTTAGAAGTTCATCTGTCTTCACTCTTGTTATGTAAAACCTCCTGGTATGCTTAAGATTTGCAAAAAAAAAAAAAAAAACCCAAAACAAAAAACCACAGGTAACAAGACTGGGCCAAATGCTGATGAACAAACTACTTAAAGTAGTTTATTAATCCCAATCTATATACAGGTGAAGCAAAATATTACATATAAAAATGTCTTCTAAAATGAAGAGTAACACACTGGGAAAGTCACATGCACTTCATTGGTTTTACGAGCTAACTTTCTGAATCATCCTTTAAAATTTCCTTACAAACTCAGGAAGGAAAGACAAATAATCACAGTACTAGGACCTAAATATAGTCCTTGTCATTTTCTTTGAGAAAATGCTTCCTAAAATATTTTAGAAAATACTTGCTTAATGTATCTTCATGCATTACAGGCAATATTAATTTCAATATCACAGTGCAATTCATTGGTAGTAAATGGTTAACCAATTGCTTTATTAAATGTATGGTAAGGCATAAAAGCAAATTAAATTAAATATATTATGCTATAATGCATGCTAAATACTTATATGTTAAACTAGAATCACTAATCTAATATAAAAGGGAATTTAGACCAGCTCACATCACATGAAATGTGGTTATAGCAGATCTAATATACTGCGCTGCCAAAACAGCCTTAATTTCCTGAATTGTCTGAAATAGAAAAATAATTAGGGAAGAATTAAAATATATTGCTCTTGAGATGACTTTGCTCTTAAGGAAAACAGAAGAGACCAAGCAACAACAGCTTTGAAAACTATTCATGAT
Source organism: Ramphastos sulfuratus (assembly GCA_013399055.1). Taxonomy (NCBI): domain Eukaryota; kingdom Metazoa; phylum Chordata; class Aves; order Piciformes; family Ramphastidae; genus Ramphastos; species Ramphastos sulfuratus. The sequence goes on from WBNM01026978.1 coordinate 37,076, forward strand.
GAAATGCAACTACAGTCTAAGAAGGGGTATGAGAAGGGCATTTCACAAAAACACAGGATTACTATTATTCCTTTATCTATTTCTACATATAAAGAGGGAAATACATTTTATAAATAGTGCCAAAAGGAAAATGCTAGTAATAAAAGTCAGCAAGAAAAGGCTTTGAAATATTCCCAAACCAAAAGAGATTTTCTGCAATTAGTTCTAATTTAAGAGAAACTTGACCCTAAAAGAAACAGGGAGAAAATACATGGTAATTACAAAGCAAGGAATAAACTTATGACGTTTACTGTGGAAGATTAATTCAAATAGGTTCATCATGCTGCACTCTGAGCAGAAAAATTACATCCAAGGAGAAGCTGCTAATGTTTCCAGACTTATCTTCATCATTTAAAAGTACACATACAGCACTGAAACGAAGGTGGCACAATGACTGTTTCTATAAACTACCTCTTCTGCAGACTGCACCTTTACTGATCCTCACATTTAAAAATCAAAGAAGGCACAGTAATCAGTCTATTTCTCTGCAAGGGGTCTTTTTGTTTTGGCTATTTTTTTTCCTGCAGCAAGAGATCATCAAGAGTTCCTCATTTGCATGCAAAGACCAGGAAATGACTGGCATATAAGAAAGCTAAAATGAGCTACAAGTACAGAACAGTAACAGCAGGAATAAAGGCAGAAATAAAGTAATGAACAACACCTAGATACAGTCCGTAGAGCGGATGTGAAAAAATGTCAGGCTTGAAACTGTGACTAACAATATCGAACTGTGACTAACAATATCGATTCTTACTGGCACTGAAGTGTAATTCAGTTCTGCAAATGCAGGTTGAGTTTCCTGGATTTCACATGGACATTGTGGAAGACAGAGAGACAACTGGAACATTATGACACCAGTTTTTTGTTTCCAAGATGATTTTATCACTCTGTGGCAAACAAGCAGATGCAAACTCAGTAGTTGATTTCTATTACATACACAGTACTGCTGAAATTCTCACATAAATAATCATGGAATCACAGAATGTCAGGGGCTAGAAGGGACCTGGAAAGATCGTCCTGTCCAACCCCCTCTGCCAGAGCAGGATCACCTATACCAGATCACACAGGAACATGTCCAGGTGGGTTTTGAATATCTGCAGAGAGGAAGACTCCACAACCCCCTTCAGCAGCCTGTTCCAGTGTTCTGTCACCCTCACAGGAAAAAAATTCCTCCTCATGTTTACATGAAACTTCCTATGCCTCAACTGCCACCCATTGCCCCTTGATCTGTCATCAGGCATCATGGAGAAGAGCCTGGCTCCATCCTCCTGGCACTCACCCTTTACATATTTATAAACATTGATGAAGTCACCCCTCAGTCTCCTCTTCTCCAAGCTAAAGAGCCCCAGCTCCTTCAGACTCTCCTCATAACAGAGATGTTCCACTCCCTTAGTCATCTTTGTGGCTCTGTGCTGGACTCTCTCAANCAGTTAGTTATTTACAGTCACATTTTGACAACAAATTATCTTAGTTTCTAAACAGTAAAACATATTTAGAGTCCATCTCTCAGATCATCTCAGACCTGTATAATAACTTCCATCTAATTGTGCCACGAAATACATTCCTGCCTACAATATTTAGTATATAATTGAAGGGATTCAGATAGTATTCTTCTGTTAATGGATCACGGTCTTTTTTTGTTTTATCATCTTCTTTTTTAAAATTATGTATGCATGTGAGCGTTTTGTTGCACAATAGTCTAAAATAAATCCACACCAGCTTTACAAATACAGCCTAGATTACTCTTAACAACAGTTCACAGTATTTGAAATAACTTGTATTAAGTTCTAAAGTATTAAAAGCTTTAGTAAATATAGCTCTACTACACAGAATGTCTATTAATTTTCCCAGGTTTTAATTGTGGTTTTATTTGTTGTGCTTATTGTATTTAGTACAGTGACACCTCATGCCACATAAGAAGACACAAAACTATCCTCGATTAACTACGTACTTGCAAGATAGAAAATGGTTTAAGTAAAAGAGAAACAGAGAAAAATGTCACACAAAACAGTATTACAAATATATCTATTTCTTTCTGCCTACAGCTGTAAAAAAATTTTTCAAGGCTATAGATGCACTCAAAAGTAAAGCATGATGAAATTAAGCCTTAGATCTTTTTCTTAAACATATATGACTTCTATCATCAGTATTCTTCTGCTTCTTGAGCAAAAAAATATTTGTATTGAGTTTTGTCTCTGCATTTTCTTTTATCAATAATGTTGCTCCAGTATTCATTCCTGAGCCTATGGAATGTGCAGTAAACTGGAAGGCTTTACATAAAAATCCAAACAAAAAATAAATAGTCTAACCTAAATCAGTCACTCATCCTTAAAAATGTACCCCTTCACTTCACTTTTAATACAAAGACTTCTGCTATCTCAAAGTACACATTTCACCAGTAGGGTATTAATGAATGGACAAACAATTCCCAAAGTCAGACAAGCTAGACATTGGGTTACAATCACAATGTTTATAAAAGAAGGGGAAAAAAAAGTCAAATTTTAAGTGATCTGCAGGGGTCAGATGTGCTGTGTCCTGAAAAGAGAAGGCAGTGAAAGGCAACCTCTTGACAATCGCCCAACTTTGTCACCATGCTGTGCATCAAAATAATGAAATTGACACATATTTTAGTTCTAAAAGTCTTTCTCCATGTATGTTATTCCAGTAACCTACAGTTACAGTTAGAGCTGGCACATGCTTCACCCTCCTTTTCTGACCCTGGTACCACTGCCAGCAGCATGCATGCTCCATGGTGCTAGAGCCTGTGCACAGAGATGTCCCTCTCGTGTGTTTTCGTGCAGGCAGGTTGTCCCTGCCTTCTGGGTGATGTTTAGCATGTTTTTAGAGAAAATCTGAATAACACAATCATGTATGTCTAGTATGTACTTAATTTTACTCAATAATATATTGAGAGGTGTCAACTCCAATATTAAAATTCCAGTTAATTAAGCAAAGGTATTCAGTCAGGCACCCCAGTGCTCAGAATCTGCTTTGATGTTGGATCTTTATGGTATTTTGAGATTCATTCATCGGTTTTAGCCAAAACAAGGCCATCTTATCTTTGTAAGACTCCCTCCTCCATCCCTTTCGCAGGCCAGCTTCACGGATCTTCATTTAACACAAAAACCTGTTGACTAAAAATGACCCTGGTCTCAAATCATGGTAAATTAACTTGGCTTTTTGTCCCACAGCAAGCTGGAGTGTTTTACCATACCTATGTTTCTTGTTTTCTACAGTTCTTTTCTTCCCAAATTTGTTCTTGTTTGCCGTGATAGAACCTATAGAGTCTATACCAAAGGACAATTCACGCTGACATAGACATTGGTTTATCACAAAGGATTAGGATAGCAACGGCCCACATTATGCAAGGGTAACTGTATACATCATACCATTCCCTTCACAATGATTACATATCAGGGGAAACATAAAAGATCATAAAATAACGGAAGTTCAAACATATGCTTGCTTCAGGAAAAGGGACTAGAATTTCATTATAACCTTCTTTGCCTCGTGGGTAGCTATCCAAATTTCCTACAAGGAGAGTTTTAAATAAATCATTAGATATTTGTAAAAAAACCCCGCATTATGTAAAAATATTTAATAGCCAATCCTGGAAATGCAAAATGGGTTTTCTTTCTAGCTAACCTTGCTTGTGCAGGAGGAGGGATAAAGTAACAACAGTTTTCATGAATAATGAAACAATCGTGCTTTGAAACTACTGTGTTTTGTCATGAAATGAGCCCAAGCCATTGTGAGAGCTACTCAGACAACCAAGCATCATTACAGGGATGCAAATTATTCAATTACAAATTAAGTGAATGAAGAGGAAAAGGTCGGCTCACTGGCAATGCTGCTGATATGTCTGAATGGTGTCATCTCACATCACCTGTCAGGATGACTTATAAGGAAAAAAAAAATTACAAACCTTCTGATAGTGCAGCAGGCATTTCAATAACAGTTATCTAAACTCCTGTTAAAGTAACAGCACAGAATTATCAAAGACATCATATAGCTGATTTCATCACTTCTCATAAAATGAGTTTCAACTTTACGGGAAATAGTACTCTGCACCCAATAACAGAATGTATGACGGAAAGGACTTTGTCTTAAGAAAAAACTCTTCCTGTAGAAGACATCACAACCATTTACTTCTGAGCAAGTGCCTTGCATATCCCTCTTCACAAAAGGAGTGCCAGTTGAAATTAAGCAACACTAACAATTTCACAGAAGTGGCAAGTAGCAGGTAAAATTAATAGGTGAAAAAATCAGTAAGGAAATATTTGCCTGTGGTGCTCAAAACTCCTGCCCTTGTTCCTGGCAGGACTGCGGGTAGATCCCAAGTATACCCTACTGATGCATCTCGGCTCTTTTGATGTCCTCCTCTCTTAGAAGAGGATGAATCTATAAAGTGAAATTGAATATGTGACACTCTCCAAATAAAAGAGGGTTAAAAACAGACATGGTATTAAAAGAAAAGCAGCAATCTGGTTAACATAACGAGATTTCATCTTTCATTACGTAAATAAAATACTGCTGCTGAAGCTGGAAGAATAAAATCTAGAGACAGTCCTTATTCAATTACCTTTAGGAAGGAACAATATAACTGGAGCCCAAAACCTCTTCCTCATGGCTAACTAGCTATTTAAATGCTATCATTCACAGATGAGTTTGCAAGCTGTTTCCATAATGAAGCTGAAAGGAGGCAGTTGGAGACTTTATTCAATATTATGTTTCCTGTTCACCCTCCTTTCTTTATATAAAGTAGTCAGCAGGGACACAGAGCCAGACCACATTACTACTACTTATGCAAAAGAGTTATGTGTATGAGTAGTCTCTGTGTAGTCAATGACTTTAAATGTCAGGAAAAGCTAGAAGTAAAGCTGATACTCTTGTTCTCACTTTCAGGAGAGAAAAAATAAATGCACAAAGACAATCTTGCTTTTAGAAAATCTTCATCTGATTCTTCTATTGTGCTATCTCGGTAAAGTTTTTATAACATCATATTTCAGGTACACAAAATTCCACCCTAAAAACAAGTTCTGCAGCTGATACAAGAAATAGTAGTGACATCCCAGTATATAAACATTTCTAGGCAAAGAGCCACCTTATGAATCAAATCTCTTCTGAGATGAATACGTATGTATCACTAGATGAAAATGAGAAAGCAAAATAATGCAAACTAACATATACCTTGTGTATACTTCTAATTATTTCACTATTGCACTGAAGTGCAATCTGTATTTCACTCGCTACAATAAAATGCACTACTCATTCAACCCCTAAGTAATGACCTCTCCTGGCCTCAAATTGACTTTATAAAGAAAAAGGATTGCTTTAATATCTCAACTATGCAGAGTGAAAGATAAATTTTTCCATTAATCTTGGAAAGGTCAATTAAATTAAAACATTTGCATTTAGAAGTTAATTATTTAAAATAATTGGAAGAGGAGATAAAAGTCAAACTGTAGTGCTGAAGTCTGTAAAACTCAGCAGCTTACACTTATCTGATCCAAAACATTCCAGATGATAAAAAGTTAAACTAGGGAAGAACAGTTGCACTGCATATAATGTAATACTTCAAAAAGGGAACAGCATTAACGGATAGTTAGCTACATAAATCTTCTGTTTAAATGAGATTATAACATGCATGCTGAGAATCTAGCTTTTTTTAATTCCTAACACCAAATCTGAAAACCATAAAATGGAACTGAAGACACTGGTAAAGAGCACTGTAGTCAAGAGTGACCACAAGATCATTTCACAGCATGGTCTGTATCCTGTCCCAACAATGATGTCTGTTGCTGGTCCCATGGCACGCAAGTGGAGTGGCCTTAGGTCTGTACGGGATCTGCATAGGACACCAAGACACTCAAGGGAGTACTCAAAACACCAGAGCAGCCTATACAACTGAGAAATCATTCATAAACCAACCAGTCCATCTCTGTGATTACACGAGAGGAAATGAAGTTATGCAGAGTTTTACCTGAACTTTTCAACAAAGGAAGTGATTCATACATTTGGGGGGTAAAATGACAGGATGCATGAATGTTTATTGTGCAAGTGTATACATTTCCCTACAGATTGCCACATCAAGATTCAATTAGACTTTATATTCATAGTGAATCATTAATTTAAAATCTACTTGCTTGTGTCTCTTTTTATACAAAGATAACATTTGCCCATTTCCCACAGCATTGCAGTGGTTCACCTCAGGATGATTTGCTGTGATAACTAAACTCTATTCTGAGTCACCATTTTCCTGAGCAATTCTCTTCCCAGATGTATGCTTCTATCCACCTGTACACTTCTATCATAGAAGGGACCTTCACATTCTCAGGATTTCTTAAAAACACAGTAGCTGTTCAGAGAGCTCCTTGCTTAGTTCCTTGAAGTCTTATATTAAAGTTAGCCCAGTCTCCAGACTTTAAAATGTTTGTTTTATCACAGTGTCATTGATTCTTTTGGTATATAAAGGAGTTATACAAATTTTATTATAGACTCTCAAGTCCCAGAAGCAAGTTTTGTGAGTGAGACCATACTTAGACTAGCCCACAGAGTTGGAGGACAGTCAGGACATAATCAGTTTAAGAAATCAAAGTACCAGTATCACACCAAACATCTCTCACTGTAGCAGCATGGTCCATGAATTTTGACCTGCAGAGCTTATTTTGTAGCTAGTACCAGAAATAACACTCACAAACATGAGATCAGGTGTGATGGTTTGGGAGTTACCTGTCCCCCCACACTTTGTAAAATCACCCAGACTAGACTCAGCTGTCTGAAAGTTAAGGACTGAAGCTCTGTTTACAGCTTAGCACAATACACAAGCAGATACATACACTATATACAGGAATATTTACAGAAATATACAAGGTAAAGGTAATACAGAAACACAACACCCCTCCCAGAAATCAGAGACCCCAGGAGGGGCTTCCAAGCACCCTTCCACCTTCCCTCCACCCCTATACCTTACCCCAAGGTTTGCCTTACACACAAGGTGAGTTTGGAGGATCAGCCAGGGGGGTTAGAAGAAAAGTGGTTAGTGAAGTTACTCGCAGAGAGGAGAGAAGCCAGAAGCTAGACCGCCCGAGACGCTGTGCCCGAGAGACTGTGTTATCTATGTTTTGAGTTCTTATTCTTATCCATCTCAGCAAGCCTATGAGTGAAGTAGACATCACCATTGTTTCCTTTTCTCAGCCTGTAATATAATTTTCTCTATTAAAATATTCCAATTGGCCTCAAACCAGCACATCAGGGCACCGTAAGATTTCATCAGGCTCCCTAAATCTCATCTCCTGGTGCATAAGCTTTACCCGAGGAGGTATACAACATCCACAGCACTCAACTGCTTGGCACTCATAAAAATTTTACAGATCTCACACACATATATATGCACAATTTTCACCTAAACAGTTCTCTTCTCAAAAGGTACTGCATACATGAGAAGTTTATTTAATGCTTCCTCCACCAGTAACACCTAAATGTGTTCATAAGCATGCTCAGAAAAAGCAAAATACAAAAACCAACCAAACAAACGAAAAACAACCCACAACCCAAAAAAAAAAAAAAAAAAAAACCCAAAAAAAAAAACCCAAAAAAACCACAAACCAAAAACCAAAACAATCCAGAAAGCAAAATCTCTCACAGCAGTCTGAAAGTCCACATTGGCATTTTTTGTCAGGTGAGATCCTTCATAAATATTAATGTGATAACCTCAAAGCACTTCTCCTCTACCCAAGAGACAATGGTAAATAAACCAAGACATTTCTTCTACTGATAACTATATAATCAGCCTTTGGCAGTTCTGCATCCAGCTTCAGCAATATGGAGCGCTGGGATCGTCTTCACTTGTTTCTCATTGAGTTTACACCGACTTACCTTTGCACACTTTGTCCCACATATTAATGTGCTGTATCAGTTGTCTGATTTGTCTTACACCACAAAATAGGCATAGATCTAAAATACTTTTTTTTTTTTTTTTTTGCCAAAACTTCCCATATCTTATCAAATAACTGTTTAGCTGCCCTCTTACATCAGTGACCTGTGAGCTTGAGCTCCCATGGGAAAGGGCAGTGAACCCAAATGGCCAAAAGCCTCAGATCTCAACACTACAGCTAGAAATCTGGTATTTAGTTCATTATTACATGGAAAAGTCCCAGTTTTGGAGCATGTGCCCACAGCAGTCAAATTAGAGTAGCAGAAACCACATATTATATACAAAGGATTGTGCAGCCCTGTTTGTGTGCCTGCCCAATGTTCAGGCCATGACACAACCATCTTCAATGAACTAAAGCACATTAAAAATCCCATTAAAACCAAATGTGATCAAAGGGCTTTTTACTCTTTCTTCCTATGGTCCAGAAATTGTTTGAACATAATAGTTTGAATTTTAACACGGAAAATTTCACCTGTGAGCAAAGTCATATTTGAGATGACTTTGTAGAATATGCAGCTAGTGTGCCACTAATAAAGTAACAATTCTCAGAATTTTCATATACAGGAATTTCATATTTGAGAATGGATTTCTTCACTGCATTTGGAGAAAGTGAAGGGTATGAAGATTACAAATATTACATTATAAGCAGTCAACTAACGGTGTCTGAGATGAAGATATTTAGGTTTTCATAGAATTACAGAACACCCTATGTTCTCATGTTGAGCACAGTTTACCCAGATGAATAACATTCTAAATCAACCCACCCCAGTTATCACCTTTCAGTTAGAAGTTCAAGTGAAGACATTTTTTGTGTGCTACTAAACTTTTTCAAATTTTCCTGATTGTTAAGAGAAAGTATTCTTCTTAATATGAGAACTATCTTATCAGGATTAAATGAGTTGTATTAATTTTTTGTATTTCACTAATGTGTACCTGAAATGATGCTTTTAAAGTATTTAACTTTAAATATATATATTTATAGATTAATCTTTTCAGTGCTTCATAAACTGAGAAAAAGTTATTTCAAACAAGAAATTAACTTGGCATTTTATAGATGCTTTGGTAGTGTTTTAAGATACAAAATCATTGAAGGTGGCGGGTTTTTCAGCATTTCCTTTTAACCTGTAAATTTGTAAAGTGTTTTCAGTCATCTAATTCTAAATTTTATGGACTAAAAAAAAAAAATAAATAAAAATATCAAAAGTCTCTGAACCTCTGTTTCTTTGTAGTATTCCTTCATAGATAAAAGCGGCTCAGCATAATGTTAACTAAATTTCTTCAAGACAATTCTTCCTTTGGGAAACAAAAATGCAAACTGCAAGGTAAAATTCAAATGTACCAAACTAATCTCTTGCAATCTCTTTCATGAAAAGTACATATAGTTTCCACTCTGACTAGATTCTTCTGACTACAATAAAAACACATGTAGACACATCTAGGTCTAGGCTAAATAACTGAAACCTGTCTTTTCTCCAGCCTCAGAGGGAAGAAAAAAATTTACAGAGATCTGAAACTTCCAGAGATTTCAAATCGAGGGATTTGAAATTCACTTGTAGATAGATCACCAAAATTTTGTTCTGTAAACCATCCTGTCTCACCTAGTTCCCAGTTCCTGTAAAGAAGCCAAAACCCCAAAACAAATACTTAGGCATAAGATTCACAAACACAGTGTTAAACCAATTTGCTAGTTTAGGGAGAGGGAGGAAAAAAAAAAAAAATTCTATTTATAGAGACCAAGTTAACACGGAAAATCCCAAAATCAGCTTATCCCAAAATGACAGTTACTACTATCATACAAATTGTACCCCGCAGCTAGGTAGTATTTTTATAAACCTTCCTAGAATCCACAGCCTAGAATGTGCTAATTTTCTCTGGTTTATTCAATTATACAGGTATAAATGGATTATTAAAACTGGAAACATGTATTGTTACAATAGGGTTTATATATCCTATATTAAGTAAATAATACTGTAACTATAGTAAGCAAAGATTACAAGATCTCCTTTGTTCTGAAATTAGGCTCTTTTGTATAAAGATTTCTTTTTTTATTCTTTATTATTATTACATTTCACCCATACGACCAAAAAAGAGACACCACCAAGTAGTAAATGGAGGATAAAGCTGCAGAGATTTTTTACTCCCATTTATTTCCACTGAGCCTCCCTCAGGGATATACAAATTGGAAATTGCTAAATTATCATCTAATAGGCAGAAACAATGTAGGCGAGACCAATTAAGTAAAAGACAGAAAGTTGTATTACACATGTAATTAAATGAAATTCTTTGACTAGACTACATGAGATTTATTTCCCAAAAAGGACAAAACTTGTCTCTAATCAGTACATGGCACATTGCGTGACATGTCACCAAAATAGTACACTAGAGTTTTAATATTACTAAAAAGAGCAGTTTTCTTAATTGTAAACCAAGTTACTTCCAGGTGGTAGGAAATGGGCTAAATTGCAACATTTCTTCCTAAATATATCTGAGTCTAATGATGCATAATTGAGTATGAACTCACAGAAGAGTAGGGGTTTTTTTTCACCTGCAAAATCCTTCAAACAGGTAGCTACACACATTTTTTTCAGTCAGACTGTTCTCCTACATAAATCCAAACACTATCATAGAACACAGGAAATCACTAACTCAACTCACCACCTTAATTGCCAACTGTAATGTGAATGGCAATAAGCAGGGATAACTCTGGCTTGTAGTCACAAACATCAAAAAGAACAATGCAGGGCACAGAAGAGGAAAAATGCAGTGCAAACTATTCTTGTTTACAAATTTTCAGGCTCTTCATCTCTATCCATTCTGGCCATTGAGGCAAACTATTGCTCATTGCAGGCACCATGACTGCTTGGAGCTGTGTCCTTGTGCCACTACACAGGTGCTATGGTCCAGCACCTACTTCAGGAACAAGAATGCAGGCTGGGATGAAAACATATTCCAAAGGGCAGATAACAAGGGAATCTCCTGGGCTACCAATTCCAGAGAAGCAACACTTACCTCGCCCTGAAATGTTCTTCTACACTTTTCCTTTATGAAAATTGTCTAAACCAGTCAATAATCAAGGCATCTTCTCTCCATTTTGAGAATACAATAGGATTTAGCTAAACCAGTAATTGTTCATCTAGCTATGAATACTGAATAGGGATTAACAGCTTTAAGTACAAACTGCCTTTTGCAACTATATTAATTCTGCAATTGCTCAGCAAATAAGGAAGACAAACAGTTTCACAAACCTGGGAGAATTTCTGTACTCGAAGCCAAATCAGTATTTTCCTTGAAGTATTTCCAATAATTCATTTTTAATCTATCTCTTTTTATGTTATATTTCTTTAGACAACGCCTTTGCCATAGCAAATCTGTGACCTTTTGTCTCTAAGAAAGTTCCTATCCTGTTGGAATAAATGTACAAAGCAGGCTTAGAAACCCTGGTTAAAAAATTATCATTACTGGAAATACCAGTTTATTGTTTATTTCATACATGTACACAAACTAAAGTGGAAGCCTTGGAAAGGAAATAAAGTGACTTGCTCTCTCAATTGAAGAGTATGAAAATGCAGGAGGGAAAAGACCATCACAGGATTTGAATTGCCTCAAAAAAAAAAAAAAAGTAACAGAACAAACAGCTTATTTTGAAAATAGAATGGGTTTTATTATTATTTTAATTATTTGTATAACTCAGTTCTTGTGCACAAAAGGTGACAAAATAAGTGAGTTTGTGTAGGTGCTTGTAGCTCTGAGAATAGCAAGAGGCAATACAAAAGACAAAAAGCAGGGCTTGTTTTGGTGAGTGTGTTTTCAGGACAAATAGTACAGACATAACCAACTGTCTAGTGTCACTGTGTGCCTGAAAGTACCATTGTACAGGAGTCCAGCCTGCACAGCCTCTCAGATGATGCTAGATAAAAGAAGTTCTCCTTCAAAACTACAGATGGCCAGGTCTATCCAGAAAAGAAGATCTAACATCAGCATACAAGACAGAACACAAAACAGAACTTTACTTCAACCCAGGAAGAACAGCATGGGAAACAAACAATAACTGGCATAAGAATACTCCTCATCTAGATTTAAATTGTACAATTAAAGTCTGCATATATGCATTTATTGCCTGTTACCACTGTTTCACCATCATTCACTTCTCACTTCATAACTTACTTTCAGGAAATTCTCTATTTCGTATTAAGAGGTCATGACTCTTAATTAAATCCTGTCCTACTCAAGTCACTGTATATTAAGAAGGAAAATAAGTGAAAATCAAAATCAGCTGTTAGTGATGACCATCTCGAGATATGCTTTCCACCAATATGTGGAGGAGGAAAAAGGAAATACTGGTAAAGTATGATGCATCTACTGTGCCTGATGCTGTTGGGCACGCCAGTGTTGCTGTAGGATAAGATGAGATAAAGGTTCCTCGTGAGTCATACAAAATACATTAATAAGGTTAGAGCATTATTTACAGAACACAGAACAATCTATTATTTAAGACTACAGATATTTTAAGAAACATCTCATTGACTTAAGTCCAAATTCAAGTGAAAAACAGGACCCCAGCTCACAACATATGCATTCCTATCTTTAAATTAAGGTTTCCAAACTTCTTAATTTTCACCTTTTTACACATGTAATTTGCTTTTGCTTCCAGTAAATAATAAGTAATACATGATACAGAGTGTAATGCTTACGAATAAATTGAAACTGAATTCAGAGGGCAAATGCAACTAAATAGTTGCACTCCTGTCGGGATCTGGAGTAGTAAGATCTGATCAAGTACCTAAAAATAAAACACTCATAACCATAATGTATATCATGTACATAAGAAAAAAAATTTTTAAAAAGCCCTGGAGATTTGTAATTGCATGGAATTGATAATGATGAAATATTTACTAAACCTACAGATGTTGCTGCGTTCCTTTACAGACTCACAGAATCACAGAATCTCAGGGGTTGGAAGGGACCCCAAAAGATCATCTAGTCCAACCCTCCTGGCAGAGCAGGATCACCTGTACCAGATCACATAGGAACACATTCAGGCGAATTTTGAATATTAAATAACAAACTACTAAGTAGAAAACCACATTTTTTTCTGTCAAGATGACTCCTGATGCCATTTCTTCCAAGGTTCAGTAGATTTAATAATGCATTTCTTTTCTAAGGGTGAAAATTATCATTGTTTTGTGATTTTTATTGTAATCAGTCTTTCTAGAAAAATACTTATTTTGACAGCTTTAGGAGATGTAGGTTTACTAATCTGAAGGGACAAAAACATTTTGTGTTTTGTTGCAACCTGTTTATTTGAGTGCAGAAATAATCCATTCAAAATCTTTGTTCTATTAAGATTATTTTTCAGAATGCGAGGTTTTACTACAAAAATACAGACACATTTTTAGGCAAAACTTCAGCCTGACCATAAATCCTCACTGCTTACACTGAGCTAATCTGAGGGATATTAATCCTTTTTAATGTGCATTTTTATCCTAAAAAGCTATTCTACCATTTATTGGGTCAGTAACTTCAAATCATATTTTTTTATCTATCACTGAATTCCTCCCTTCCATTTTTCTAATCCCCACATTCAGATTAAGTTATAATCTTTTTTCCATTGTCACTATCAATAATAAACTTTTCCAAAGTCTCTGCTGTGCCAAAAGAGGAGGAAGAGTAAAGGAAGATCAAAATTTGGCCAAATAATTAGAATATAGTTAAGGTTTCTGTAGAGAATACATAGTCTAGACTATAATGAAACCCTTTATCACACTCTCCCACTCCAGTGGCTAAACAGGCTTTATTATTTATAGAATATGGAAAAAGAAGGTTATTCACCAAAATCTGAATGCTCTTTTAAGCTATACTGGTGAACTTGTGTTTATATATTGGTTCCACTCACCTATGTGACCCAAGCTACTTATTTGGCCTTGACCTCACTCAAGCCACGACCCATTCCCGTGCTGCTGGAAAACTACCCAAAACTCAACAGCGTATTTCCCTCACCCTCTTCAGCTTTTCTCATTGTCCAAACCAAACGAAAAATAAAGGAAGCACTCAGATGACTTTTTAACCTGCAAACTTTAAAGATTTTGTACCTGTACTTGCTGTAGTTCTATGAGTCACTCAGATGAAGAGATACTCTCCAGACCATAGACATTTGATCTGAATTTTGGGGACAGGTATTGGAAAACTTACTCATGATAATACGACTATAATTAGTTTTGCAGCTTTGGTGCATTCTTCCTAATGTATTTTCAGTAAGAGCTGGAATTGAGGCAAAGCATCCGTCACTAGTTACAAGCAGTGAATCAGAACCTCAAATCAGTGAACTAGAAATCTATCTGATCTGGGCCATCACAGCACCCGCAGCAATCGAGTAACTTATTGGTGTCCAACACAAATGGAATTCAAGACATATTCAGTCTTGAAAATTAAGTAAATTACCTTGGATGTCAGCCTTTCATCCGAAAGCCAGAAATTACTCCAAGAAATCAAAATGCTTTGTGCTTCATTGTACGCAAGTCTCCTGACTGCACAGTCCTATTTGTACCCATCAAGACCTGCAATGTGATGATTGCTGATATAAAAGGAACCCAGAACTTCAAGGCATTAGAGGTTTTGTGTACTAAGCAGGGGAAAACCGTAACAGGGAAGGGATGAAGACAAAAGGCACCACTATTTTTCAGATACTGACCAAGTCTCACCATCAAAGAAAAAGCATGGCTCAATTTAACTTTAGTAAAGGAAATAGCTGCACAATCATCTCTAGGAATCTTTGTACCTGTTCAAAGTACATTAAAAAAACCCTCCACTTAACGTGAAGTGTACATATCTACTGGTGCAGAGGCCTCCATGAAACAGAGTTACACAGGTTCCAAACTACGTGGCCTTGTGCTGATGGTGGTCTTGACCTATGAAAATTTGATTCTATTTACACAAAAAAATAGGAAAGGCAAAGCCTTCAGAAGATAAGGAAAGACCAGCTTTTCTTATGAAGTGATAGAATATTTCAAGAGCAGTTTCCATATTTAACTTGAACCATAAAAATTGTTCTCCAGCCAAAGCAGATAAGGCAGATTGACAGTTCCCCTGTAAAGATAAAGATCCTTGCTGGAGCCTGATTAGTGGGACAGAGAAAAAAAAAATAACAGTTTTTGTGAAGTTAGTTCAAGCCTTAGAGGTAGTCATTAAGCACAAGGAACTGTATCACCCTCTTCTCTACCTCTTCCACAATGGGGTTTCTTGTTGGCAGAGTATTTTGTCTCTTACAATTCTGAGAAAATAGTGTGTAAGCTGCAGGACATGCCCTCCGCATCAACCTGTGACACAGCAATAACACAGCTTTGTCTTCGTTCAGTATATTAACTGTAACAAGTTTGTAGTAAATAGCACAGTGTGGATGGGAATAATTCAAAGACATGGATGATATACTTCTATTAAGGCAATAGAAGGTAATAGCATTACCAAGAAAAACTTTCCAAGATGTCCTTGGGAAGTCCTGGAAACTCTAATGCTGTGGAGGTTCCAGGGAAAGACTGAGATTTCCTTGGAACTGTGCAACATAGGGGGTCACTAAAGAACACTGTGACCTAACAGGCCTGCAGTAAGGCAATGTTCTAAAAGGAACAGCAAGGAAACTAGAAAAACACACCTGCAACATCATGCTCAGAATGACTCAGGTAGGTGAAGTCTCCTTTAGGAGGTACTACAGAGAAGTTTAAGTATTTCATGGCAAGTAGTTAGAAACACACACCAGTGCTATATAGCGTACACAGAGAAATCAAAGGAAGAACAACTCTATTTACTTAAACAACAAAAAAGAAAATACTACAAAGAACAGATGTAGTTGCTATAAAGCATTATTTCCACTGCCAGTTTTCATTAACAGAAAAATACCTGAAGATCCTAGACTTTGATAAATAATGTGCACAGAAGCAGCAAGCTATTTGATGAGCTTCCAAGTCAAGCTTCTCACAATTCCATCATGGGGAAAAACTTCGAAAGACGAAGCGCAAGTCACTGCACGATGAAACTGTTCCTGTACTAGTATCTTATACATCAGTCTTCCTCTGCACTAAGTTTTAATAAAGAATTTATTGCAAATACAGTGATTAATGTGGGACTAGTTAGAATATATGTTGTTTTTTTTTTCAACCTGGTCTAAATTGCTGATTGGTATAGTCTATAGGCTAAATCACTGATTGCTATAGACTACAAGCTAAAACAACCTATAGCCTACAGGCTATTTTAGGTACACTGAGTTTCGGGGCATTGTTTTTAAGAACACCAGTCCCTTAAACCAAGAAAATATAGCATAAAGATGATGCATTGCACAAATTACACCTGGTCTTTTTAAGGGAGAAATCCATGCAACCAGAGCAAGGCAGCCAGAAATCACTTCCGAGCAAACACACAGCTGTAGTGAATCATTAAGTCAGTGCAGAGCTTAAAAGGATAAATCTCAGGTTTTAATTGAAAAAAAAAAAAAAAAAAATCAACTTTAACTACCAAACCATGACCACTGCCTCTTTAACACTGCTTAAAAGAAGCAACTTGGCACAAAGAACTAAAACTCTACAAAGAGCTTCCAATTAGGAAAATACTACTGACAGAAGTGGAGGTGTTGCCACTGGCTCACAGTTATTTCTGTACAGTTCTTCAGTGACAACTTACATCAAGTTATACTCAAGGTAAAATGGCTTGAAATGTGGAAGTAACCTCAAATACACAATTCTCACCAGTGAACCACCCTACTAGTGGTCAGAGCATACTTATTTGAATGCATTAACCAAAATTAAACTTTGGTTATGTCCCATCCACTCTTCACTTATGATACACACAAAAGTAGAATAAAAATACATGTATTTGAGATGTGTTAAAGCAGAAACCACAATATTTAACTAGTCAAAGTAGTCTAGTGTGCCTTGTGAACTTGATTCAATACAACAGAGCAGTGCTGTTCAGCATTTTTATCAGTGATACAGACAGTGGCATTGAGTGCACCCTCAGCCAGTTTGTGGATGACATCAAGCTCTGTGGTCCAGCTGACACACTGCAGGGGAGGCATGGCACCCAGTGGATGAGCTCGAAAGGTCGGCCCAAGCCAAACTCACGAAGTTCAACAAGGTCAAGTGCAAGGTCCTATACCTGTGTTGAGGCAACCACAAGAACAAATACAGAGTGGGTAAAGAATGGCTCAAGAGCAGTCTCAAGAACTTCTTGTGGGTGTCAGTTGATGGCAAACTCAACATGAACCGACAATGTGCACTTGCAGCCCAGAGGGCCAACCATAGCCTGGGATGCATCAAAAGAAGAGTAACCAGCAAGATAAGGGAGGTGTTTCTTCCCCTCTACCCCCTCTTCTCATGAGGACACTCCTGGAGTACTGCATCCAGTTCTGTGCCCCAGCATACGAAGGACATGGAAGTACTCAGAGGGTCCAGAGGAGGACCACAAAGATGATCAAAGGACTGAAAAATTTCCTCTACAGGGACAGGCTGTGAGACTTCGGGCTGTTCAGTCTGGAGAAAAAAAGGCTCTGAAGAGACCTTGTAACAGCCTTCCAGTACCTAAAGGCAGCCTGCAAGAAAGCCAGAAAGAGACTTTTTACAAGGGCTTGTAGTGAAAGGACAAGAGGGAATGGACTGAAGATTAGGAAGGGTAGATTTAGACTGGATATTAGGAAGAAATTCTTCACAGTGAGGGTGGTGAGACACTGAAACAGGGGACATCATGGATGCCCCCTCCTTGGAGGTGTTCAAGGCCAGGTTGGATGAGGTCCTGGGAAGCCTGATCTAGTGGAAGGTGTCCATGCCCATGGGAGGGGGGTTGTAGCTAGATGATCTTTAAGTTCCCTTCCAATACAAAGCATTCTACGAATCTATGAAACATAGAATCATAGAATGGTAAGGTTGGAAGGGACCTCAAGGATTATCTAGTTCCAACCCCCTGCCATAGGCAGGGACACCTCCCACTAGTACAGGTCACTCAAGGCCTCGTCCAACCTGGCCTTGAACACCTCCAGGGAGGGAGCAGCCACAACCTCCCAGGGCAACCTGTGCCAGTGCCTCACCACCCTCACTGGAAAGAACTTCCTCCTAACATCTAGTCTAAATCTCCCCTTTTCCAGTTTAAACCCATTGCCCCTTGCCTTGTCATTACAAGACCTTGTAAATAGTCCCTCCCTAGCCTTCCTGTAGGCCCTCTTCAGATACTGGAAGGCTACTATAAGGTCTCCTCGAAGCCTTCTCCAGGCTGAAGAGCCCCAACTCTTGTAGCCTGTCCTCATAGCAGAGCTGCTCCAGCCCTCTGCTCATCTTTGTGGCCCTCCTCTGGACCCGCTTCCATGTTTGGTGGCTCCAGAACTGCACACAGTACTCCAGATGGCCTAAACAGGCCAAAATAGGCCTAAACATGTCCTGGCTTGTCCAGATGTATTTTTCTGCTCTCCCTCCTTCTGTTGTTGGGAGAAGCAACCACAGGAAAGGAAGACAAAGGGGTCTGGTGCCACCACGTCTGTCCAAACTTGTTTACAGGGTACCCACATATGTTTATATACTTGTTTGTGTTCTGTCCTAAAAGGTAAAAGCAAGCCCTGACTTAATCTAATATGGTTAAAATTGGCTAACTGCCATTCTGATTGGTTACTCTGTGTCCAAAGGCCCACTAGACTCAGGCTACATTAATAAAAAGAGATGAGCAGGTAGAAACAAAGTGCTTGCTGCTGCCACCACTGTTTCTGCCTTATCACGTTCTCTGCTTCTGGCAGTGCTACAGCCTCATTGCATCCTGCCATGCTCTACAGCATTGTATCTGCTAAGCTATAAGCTATTCCTGCTACATAGTAACAAACCCTGATACTCTGGGTTTGTCTGCCTGGAAACTGCTTTGAATTTACCAGGAATAGACACCAAATGCCTCCACACAATAGGCTTGTTTAGCCAGTGTGACACCTATCAGTCTTCTGCCAAGACTGCACATCTGCAAGACCTCCTGTCTGCCCCTCTGCAAGTCTCCCTGCTGAGTCTGGAGCCAAGAGATTGTCTGCTTTCTTCTAGCACGCCTGCTAAGAGCCTGGGAAGATCAGAAACCTCAACAGCTTACAAGACACCAACAGAACTCACTGCAAGCATTTGGGTGCTGTTTGTAAGCTGTAGTTCACCCCAGGAGTCAGGAAAGAATATTTTTGTGAGTAAATACTCAAAGCCTCTTTAGTAAACTGTGTAATTGAATCTAATTGAAACCTAACCGTCTGTCTTAAACAGAAAGGAGCCTCTTGAGTCCATCTAGTGGACAAGCAGCATAGTGACTGCAAGTACTTCTGGTTCAACTGAGTTTAATGTTATATTATTGCTAGTTATTTGTTCTAGAACCAGTTATTCCTTTGTATAATGTTTTCATGACCACTGCACAAAACCTCATTATTATTAAAAATTTACTGGGTGGGTGGCAATAAAGTCCTGAATATCAAAATTAATAAACAATATTAATTTAGAAAAAATACCATCTTGCATTAATTAATACCCTCCATTACAGACACTAAATCAGATCCCAGCACAACCATTACTTAAACATACTTCATACTTCTCAGGGTTCAAAAACATAGTGGAAATAGTTATAATGACAGAGGCTCAGACTTCCTTGAGACCTTTGTAAAATATCATATCACAAGACAGTTCCTCTCTGTAGATCTTGAAAAACAATCTAGCAAGACCATCAGTAAGTGTTCTCTGAACACCAGTAAAGTGATTAAACTATTTAAGGACTTCAATGACTGCATCAAGTCATGTTTATCTAACTCACGAACGATGAAGGACTAAATCAATCCTCTTGAAATTTGAACGTCTTATTTTAGGAGCCCAAATATTTCAACACTGATGTTTCAAGCATTCTCCCTTTCCCTCTAGCTACATTTTTTTTCTCACTATGCATCTCTCAAACTTCAATGTTTTCCCTAGAAATGGACATAGAAAGTATTTGATGACCAAGATAAGAAGTCATGGGCTGAAACAAAGCCAAAAGACATACTGCAGCCTGTCAAAAGGTGATAAGTGCCTCTGATTATCCTTGACTGCATTCCCTGGGCTCAGCATTTCATTAAATAGCAATGCTCTCTTAAAAATAGATCCACCACTGTCATGTCCTGAGGATCTTTCACGGTTTCAACTAAAGATACATACAGAAAAAACTACCTTCATCACTAATTATATTTGATTTTCAGCTTCAATGTTACTGATAAGATTTTTAAGTTTGGGTAATATGAGCTAAAACAAACCACTGAGACTAAACCAGTTTTTTCTTTCTCTTTAAGAATTTCCTTTCATCTGGCTGAATGAATAATCTCCTGGGAGAAATTACAAAATGCCTTAAGAACTATGTATTAAATTAAATTAAGTGAATTTGGCTGTCACAACCTTAAAGCAGGACAACCTAGTCAAACACCAATGCATGTCAAAATAAATTAAGTTTGTTTGCTGTATACTAACAAAATTCTTCTAGCACATTTCAGGACAAAAAGTATCTGCATTGCCAAATTAATAATGCCAGATCAAAATCTGTAATATTTTTCTTATTGAATATGATGCTGTTTCTAGTAAAATAACTGACATTGTATTAGAAGTAAGAAATATCATATATTCATGTGTGTGGAAATCATAACAAAATATTTAAAGAGCAAATACATTTTCAAATAAACCTTTTTTTCTTAACGTAATAGACATAAATGACTGTAGAATACTGAGTTCATTTACTGTTAACGGAAACTCAGAAAACAACATTTTCCACACGATGTCCAATTTCCATTTCCTTTCTTTATTGGTAGAACGTTCACCAATCAGGTGAGGTTAATGCAACACTCCCAGAAGTCAGGCCGGAATGCAAAATTAAGACAATCCTGTCTCTGAGAAGAAAATATAAGTTGCCACATCCCACAGGTAAGCTTTAGAATACCAGCCAACTACAGATTAATTGCTTACAGGGAAACAGAATTATCTTGTGCTTCCTGCAAGTCAAGATGTTCTTCTAAACTAGAAACTCTAAATTGAATATTGGTAACTTTTGACAATAGTTCTGAAGTAGTCTACCATTGCATTTGTGATAAGGAGATGCTCAGTCACATTCTAATGAAAGTCTCTTTAAATCACACCTATAATTTATCCTATTGGATTGAAACAATAAGTTATGTATTGAAGTCCTATCACTGAAAAAGATTAAGTGAAACAAAAGGAATGAGGTTTGAGCTGACATCCCAAATCAACAGCTGATTAACTTTTCATTGAAAATAAAGATAAGACAACAAATAGAAGGAAATTACATGGCAAAAATGCAGAGTTTTGTATTCCTTTTTCGATGTACAGCAGCATTTTGAAGTAAAGACCTTTGGCATCAACACACCCTAGGACACAAAAATACAGGCTTCTGTGGCTCCAATGCATTCTACATCAAAACAGAAAATACTTCAGCTACAGGTTGAATTTAAACTAGTCACTAGTCTTCTCTTCAGTCTACTTAAGTCCCATAGCTGGAATGATTATCCAGGGTCAGAGAGTCCAGCTTCCAGCTGCAGTAAGAAATATGTAATGCAAATTCCTGCTCCAGCAGAAGAATAATCCCAGGCACCAGTAGAAGCTGGGGCTGACAGCATGGAAACCAGCTTTGCTGAAAGGGCCCTGGAGAACAAGTTGTACATGTGGTGGGAGGCTGATCCTCTCTCCCTTGTTCAAATCAACAAAGATAAAGATTGCCTTTGTTGAAGATGGCCCAGGTTCCTGGCAAAGCTCAGGGATGCAAACAGCCCAGGTATCTGCCCGAGAGCTCAGGAATAGTAATCAATAGAGATGGTGTCTTTATGGAATTCCGGGACTCCAGCTTGGCTTGAATGCCCGAGATGTGATACCTCACACCAGCTACCCCAAAGAGAAAAGGCTTATATGTATTTGGGGTATGGACAGGTAAGCGGCACAGGGAGGGGGCAGAAGGCCTGCCCGGTGCTGCCGCCGGACCCCTGCAAATACATGATAATAAACAGGAAGATTTCCTGGGGAGCTGCACCTGGACAACAGCCTAAAAAACTATATAAAAAGACATAAGCAATGCCTGCAAAAGTATGCACCTCCACCAGAGCTCCTCCACGTGTGTACCACCACTAGAGCACCTCCATGGGTGCACTTCCATCAGAAGAACCTGAGGAACAACTCCTGCAGAGCAACTCCACAGAAGAACATCCCTGGGCCAGGCACACCTCTCTCTCTCTCTCCCCCCCCATCCGTGGCTGATGGTAATATAATCCCTGTTCTTTTCCTTCCCTGCTCTTCTCTTTCTCCGTGGTTCCCTCTCTCCCCTCTTCCCT
>WBNM01026979.1:9080-29141 GCA_013399055.1 Ramphastos sulfuratus
GGGTGACCCCACTTTAGCAGGGAAGTGGTAAACTTGATCTCCAGAGGTCCCTTCCAACCCCTACCATTCTGTGATTCTGCAAGCCCCAGGATCCAGAGTCCCTGCAGCCTGGTTCCTTTTCTTTCTTGCCAGGGACACAGAATGTCATACTGACATTCCTGATCTATGGTCCAAGTCTATGCAGGACTTAGGATTTGTTTGCTGCTTCTCTGCAGCAGAGCATAATACATGAGGGTGAGTAAGAATTGCTTAAGACCAAATGTAGAATGCAATCCTAAAGTTATTTATTTCCTTTCAGCAAAAGAAAATCCTCCCATCTGTATGACTCCCTAGTTACTGGAAACTCATTCCTCTGAGTTCAGTGGAGCCTCTCCTATTTGAGGATGACAGAGCCCTGGAGCAAGCTGCTCAGAGAGGTTGTTGAGTCTCCTTCTCTGGAGACTTTCAAAAGCCACCTAGATGTATTCCTGCCCAACCTGATGTAGGCAAACCTGCTTTACCAGAGGGTTTGGACTAGATGATCTCCAGAGGTCCTTTCCAAGCCCTACCATTCAGATTCTGTAATATTAAAATTTGGAAAGGTTTTAAAGCATATTTGCCTTTATAATCACCATATAAAAATCACACTGGTATTTTTCATGCTGTAACTCTCTACTAGTCACCCTAACAGAGATCCTGCGAAAACGTAAACCCAGAAGAAAGGGAGTCTGCTGCAGTTATGCAACAAAAACTGGTTTATCTTCAATTCAAAAATAAAGACAAATTGTGGCAGAGAGATCAGCTGCTGCTGCTGAAGTCACCTCCATGACTTACACCAGCAAAATATAAACCAGGGCATTTCACATTTCTCTGGGAGCTGAGTCAGGCCTTGTGAAGTCAATTGTTGCTATAGCAACGTGTGAATCGGGGAGAAGATAATATGTCTGAATGCAGAAAATTAATTTACCTAAGATCATCCAATTGCTCTTTGATAGCATGTATATGCCTACTTGGAGGGGAAAAAAATCATCCCATTTTAATTACTACACATCACTTTCAATATTGGGGCGGGGGTGGGTCAGGGAATATAAAAAGCAGCCCTGTATGGATATGGAACAGTTCAGGCAGAAAGGAATATTCCCCAATGCACATCACCCTTGCACTTAGGCTGGTTTGATTGTTATTTTACCCCCTTCCAATAAGAGCAGGAGAAAGCCTAACACCTTTTTTTAACATATTCTCTTTCTCCCTCTGCCATCAAGACACAAAATTAGATCCGTATGTTAGGAATTTAAATAAGTCTACACCATGGCACATGGCAACAAACCTAATTACTGTGCAATGGCTTAGAAGCTTAACCATGGCTGTTAAGAAAGAGAGTTCAGATGCAAAAAAACCCCAAACCTAAACATCCTTATTTCCATGCACTTGTAATTCAAAATAAAAATTTGTTTTACCCTGAAATCAAAGGTCTCTGAGAACAAAGCACAAACAAAACTGGAGACAAAGGGAAGCAGGGATTCATATATTTGTATTTTCCAAATCTGTTTAAGATGAAATCTCATTGCCCAAAGCTGGAATCAATACATTCAACATCTGAAATATCCACTGCAGGGAGAATGTAATCTAGAATTTCCATCCTCATTATCCAACAGCTTCAAAACCACCTTTCCTCTCTGCTAAAGGCAGTAGTTACAAATTTCCAGCCCACGCAGACACGGTGTGGAAATACAGCCTCATACACCCTACCCGTGTGTGCCAGGTCACACACAGCCTGCTGTGCCACCTTCTTCATCCATCTCACACAAGAAAACAAGCAGGAGGAACAAAACCAATGCTCATTAGTGAGAACAGCTAAGCCACAACATAGCAAACCTCATCTGGAAGCAGATTAGCCAGAGGAGAAAGAACAAATCAAGTGCAGGACTGCTGCACAAAGGAGAGAAAAAACACCAGCAAATTGCATTTGAAAGTCCAAAGGAAGCAAAACACTACTGGTCTGAGTCACAATTAACAAGGCTGGGGAGCCAGTGAAATTAATGCTGCCAGGAAAAGCACCAAAATCCTGGAGAAGACAGGCAGAAGTTACTAGAAATGACTGGTGATACTTCTTTGTACCAACTGGGATTCATCAGCCTCATCTGACTCCTTAGGAGCAAACTTGCATACATCTTACAATTGCTAACAGGTTTAGTACCAAGAGAAATGAGTTACCAGCAAGTGAAAAGCAGCCCCTGTCTTATAGAAGCAGAAACAAGGAGAAATGGATTGTGGAATTCTATCATGGGAAAGCAAACAGCCAAGAGGAGGTAGAGACAGCTACCACAAAAGGTGCTTCTGAAGCACTGGGTGGAAAGCCATAAGGACAGGTGTCAGGTAAGAGACTGTCATGGGAACCATCACAGATTGCATTGGGTTGGAAGGGACCCTCAAAAGTCATCCAGCTGTGTTTTTTCACACAGCTACCACAAAATGAGTTCAAATGCAATGAGATGCCACAGATTGCCACTCCTAAAAACTATCTTCTGGTGAGCAAGGAGCAACAAGGGCATCAGCATAGCCACCAACCAGGGGAGCTTACCTTTACCTTCGTGTGATGGTTTGGGAGTTACCCACCCCACACACACTTTGTAAAATCACCCAGACTAGCTTCAGTCAGCTGAAAGTTAAAGAATGTCTCTTTAAAAGGTATCTCATCACAGAATGATAGAATTGTTTTNCAATGGAGGACCACAAAGATGCTGACAGGACTGAAGCATCTCTCTTACTTGGAGAGGTGGGGAGACTTGGGGTGCTTTAGCCTGGAACAGAGCAGACTGAGAGGCAGTCTTCTCAATGCTTATCAATATCTAAAGCATGGAGGTCAAGAGGATGGGGCTGGGCTGTTTCAGTGGTGCTCAGTGATAGGACAAGGGGCAACAGGCACAAAGTGGAACACAGGAGATTTCATTTAAACATAGGGAGAAGCTTCATTGCTTTGAAGGTGTTGCAGCACTGAAGCAGGCTGCCCAGAGAGACTGTGGAGTCTCCTTCTCTGGTGACCATCAAAACCCACCTGGACATGCTGCTGTGCAATTTTCTCTGAGCGATCCTGCTCCAACAGAAGGATTGGACTAGATGATCTCCAGGGGTCCTTCCAACCCCTACCATTCTATGATTCTGTGTGAAACACCAGAGCAAAACATGTCACAGCACTCAGTCATCATTCAGCTCTGCTTAGAATGAAGGAGCAGCTGTGAATGCCCACCCTTCAGAGAACACAGCCTCCATTTTAAAAGGACAAAAAAACAAAGAGGGAAAAAGAAGACATAAATCACTGTAAATCAATAGAGTAATGAAATGTTCTTGCATTGGAAATAACAAGAAAGGCACTTGATTTAATCATAATTTGCCACAGTCCAGGCTCACTTTCTATCCCAATTTAAGTACACAGCTAGAAAGAAAGAGCACCTGTCCCCGCCAGACCTACAGCCATTCATCTTAGCATTACTCATTTTAAACAGACCTTTCTCTTCTCAAAGGCATTTTAGGAGTGTCCTGGTTTCAGCTGGCACAGAGTTAATTTTCTTCCTAGCAGCTGGTACAGCGCTGGGTTTGGTTTAGGAAGAGAACAAAGTTGCTAACACCCTGGTGGTTTGGGCTTAGCTGTTGCTAAGCGGTGCTTGCAACAAGCCAAGGGCTTTTCAGCTTCTCACACCAGTGAGCAGGCTGGGAGGCTCTAAGAACTGGAAGGAGAGACAAAGAGATAGCAGCTCTTGCTGCTAAGTTGCTTGCTTCTTGTAATAAAAAGTGGCAACTTGGGGTTTTCACCCAATAAAAGCTGCACTGTAAAAGTACCCAGTTCTATACAACAGATTGGGTACTTTCAGAACACCAAGGGCTTAGCATTTTGTTCTTCAGCCTATAGAAGGAAATCAAGAAGAGAGGGGAATCAGAGCAAGTTCTAAGGGAATGTTTCACTAGGACCCTAGAAGGTAGCATTAGTGGTGTTGAGCAGAGATCACAGAGATCCAAACACAGAAACATCCTGAAGAACTGAGATAGCAGAAAGAATGTTCTACAGCCCCAAATGCTGCTGTAACACTTCCAGTGTTGTTTTAAAGGGGTTTAAGATGCAAGAACTTGGTGCCCTCAAGTGCTGTGACAGAGGGATGCTGTTCTTAGCCAAATTAAACTGTTTCTGCTGATCAATTCATAGGGTTTGATATGACTGGTCCAGGCTAAAGTGGTTTGCCTTCAACTCTTTCGTTGCTTAGCAAAACGCACTGCATTAGTAAGTCTCAAGCTCTTTGTAGTTACATCTCTTGAAAAAGCAGTGAACAATGTTCTCTGCTTTACTGGTAGACTACAAATGAGATCAAGAATTAAGGCTGTCTGAAACTGCAAAAAATATATCATTAAAAAAACCAAAACAAAAAAACAAACCAACCAACCAACCAATAAAAATCAGGGTCTGAAGCCAGATGCTTCTCAGTGGTGTCCAGTGACAGGACAAGGAGCAATGGACACAAACTGGAACCAAGGAGGGTCCAGGGAAACGTAAGTAAAAACTTCTTCCCTTTGAGGGTGACAGCCCTGGAGCAAGCTGCCCAGAGAGCTTGTGGAGTCTTCTCTGGAAACCACAAAAACCCACTTGTATGTGTTGCTGCATGGTTTACTCTGGGTGATACTGCTCTAACAGGGGAGGTTGGGCTAGATGACCTGCAGAAGACCCTTCCAACTCCTACCATACCTATGATTCTGGGATTTAGTTCCTGCTTCCTAGGTGTGAAGTCTGCAATCCCCTTTTCTTACACAGTCATGAAGAAGTGGCAGCCAGGACACCACTTGAGATGACCAACAGATGCACACAATGGTGACAGGGTATCCACACAGAGCTATCAGCCACCACTTCGTCCCTGGGACCTTGCTCTCTACAGCAGAGGCACACATGGCACAGTGGCCCTGGCCCATAAGCATGCCTGTGAAGAGAGAGGCCAGGGATGTAGGGGAGCTTGAGAACACAGAATCACAAAATGCCAGGTTGGAAGGGACCCTAAGAACCATTTAGTCCAAGCTCTCTAGGTGATGGTGGAGTTGAAGTGAGCTGGCCAGCAGCCCAGCTGAGTCTTAAACCTGTCCAATGTGATATAATCAGCTCATACTACACAGGAAGAGGCAAAACCTCAAAACATCAGTAAATCATTTGAGTACTAGAGCTGCAGCATCCTCACCTGCTTGCACACACCACCTGCTCTGTAAAAAAGGCTCTTTGCATGGCACTGTCTCCAGA
The DNA here is from genome assembly GCA_013399055.1 of Ramphastos sulfuratus. Lineage (NCBI taxonomy): Eukaryota > Metazoa > Chordata > Aves > Piciformes > Ramphastidae > Ramphastos > Ramphastos sulfuratus. Next base: position 14,332 of record WBNM01026979.1, read on the forward strand.
GCCCCATCTGGTACAGTAAAGAGTTTCCCCTCACTATTGCGTTGGACACAATTTGCCTGTTTGCACTCGGTATTACCTAAATAAACTCATCCTGTAGTCTATAGCAGCTTGACCAATGAAGCTCTAAATAAAGAAGTCATGATCTGGTGTGCCTACTGCAAACTAAATTTAGCTGCTGTTGTATTATTTACAGCTTAAGTATCTTCCAGAGAAATCCCAAGCTGTAACAAACAGCACTTCTACTACCACACTGCCCAGCAAAGGTTTCCCACAGGTGAGACATCAGCCTCTCCTCTTTGTTAATGCCTTGTGTTCCTGCTTGATAAAACAAGGAAGAGATCTACTTCTATACTAGGCAAAGAAAACATCACCATCCTGCCCAGGGAGATGAGATGCACACACAGAGGTGTTTGTGTGCTAGAAGGGAGGCTGCAGACCTACTAGATTCCTCAGGGGAACAAGGCTGTTAGGAAAGGCAGGCTGAAGTTCATTTCTTCAGCTGCAAGATCATCAGCAGGGCAAAGGCAAGGTCTGCCTGCAAAACAAGACAAGCTGCACTGATTGGAAGGCAGCTCTAAGATCCTTGAATTTTCTTTTCTCCAGGCTGAACACNTGCACTGATTGGAAGGCAGCTCTAAGATCCTCCTTGAATTTTCTTTTCTCCAGGCTGAACACCCTCCAGCTCCCTCAGCCTGTTCTCACAGCAGAGGTGCTCCAGCCCTTGCATCATCATTGTGGCCTACTCTGGACTCACTCCAACAGCTCTATGTCCTTCTTGTGCTGGGGACACCAGAAATGGATGCAGGATTGGAGGTGTGGTTTCAGCAGAGCAGAGTCAAGAGGCAGAATCCCCTCTTTTGCCCTGCTAACCACACTCTCTGGCTGCAGCCCAGCACACAGCTGCCTTCTGGGCTGCACGAGGGCACTGCTGGCTCATGGGGAGCTTCTCACCAACTAACAGCCCCAAGTCTCCTTCTTCAGGGCTATTTTCAACCCACTCTGGACCCAGCCTGGATTTGTGCCTGGAGTTGGACCAATCCAGGTGCAGGACCTTGCACTTGGACTTGTTGAACCTCATACATCATTTACCTAAAACATTTAAATGTGTAACGTCAGCATTATGCAGACCTGGCAGCAGTGAAATATGCAGCTTTGTACAGCAAAACTCTTTTCCTGGGAGGGCATCTCAGAGCAGCCTTTCACAGACTCCAATCAGATTCCCAGACCTCTGCAGAGAATTCAAACTATACTTTAACTTTTCTTAGCAAGCTTGAAGAAATTTTATTGCATGTCCTCCAAGAATTTTGACAGGTGGAAAATTGACAGCATGTAACCTAACTCGAGCAGTTATCTGATATTCTGAATTCTTAGGGGAACTAATTCTGAGGATTATTTGATTCCTTGTTGAAGGAAAATTCCCAGAGACTGTGTGGGGTGAATTTAGTAGCTATAACATAACATGGTACATTAGCAGCTAGCTCCAAAGATAAAAGAGCTTTACTTGTGTAAAACTGCTCCAGCAACAAAGGCTGAAATGACCCAAAACCTCACCTTGAGTTCAGGTTTCATTTTCATTATAAACAAATCAAGTTTCAGAACAGTTCTTGAGGTATCTTGAGCTTTGAAGCAATCCTAGACCTGTTTCCATGAGCTCCTACCACAGCCAGCATATGGGTTTGCACAAGAATAATGTTGAGGAAAGCAATGTCTGTTGCTTCCTTGGGCTGCTTTGAACCAGCTGTACTTTGTTACGAGAGATCAGAGGAGACAAAACAAGGATCACAGAGCTGCTGTCCTCTGACAGTGGTGTTATGCCTAGATGAGCATCCTAGAGGCAACACAAGGGGCTTCAAAGAAAAGCCAGGACCGCTTGGTGACATTTGGAGTCACAGACTTGGAAAGGCTCTGCCTCGTTTAATGCCCAAGCTGTAACTAGTTAAGGCAGCACAGCATGAGCATGCCACCAACTCTGCCATCTAACAAAGTACTTCCCTTCAGAAGCTTTGCAATAGATAACTGGGAACTGCTTGCTCCAGGATTGTTTCATCTCAAACCCCAGCACCCAGGCAGTCATGAAGTGTGACAGTGTTTACTGCTTTAGGAGTCTCCCCTTTGGGTTAGTATTTAGTTACAGCACGACCACATCACAAATACCCAGCCCGCCCTGGAGTCTTGTTGCCTGGTTGTTTGGGGACTGGAGTCTGCCTCATGAGAAGCAAACATGACTGACATCTGACAATTAATTCCTACTGCACTCCATAGAAAGAACACTTTCTTTCACGGATCTATCATCTCTTATCTCAGCTGAGGCTCTTGAACTTCCCTCTCCTTTCATGAGTTCTCTCCCCCATGCCATAACATGCTCTTGAGACCACCTCAAGAACTGAATTGGAAGATGCGATACAGCAGCACTGGGAAATTTCCTTTGCTAGTTTATTCTTAATGTGTGCTCTTCTTTGTTCTGCTTGGAGTTTGATGCAGTTACTCCAAGAAAAACAAACAAATCCACTACACAAAAAAAAAAAAAAAAAATTGAATCAGAGATTAGTTTGGGTTGGAAGGAAGACTTAAAGATCATCCAGTTTCAACCCCCCTGCCATGGGCACCTCCTACTAGACGCTGCTTTGAACATCTCCAGGGAGAGGACATCCGCAACCCCTCTGGGCAGCCTGTTCCTGTGTCTCACCAACCTCACTGGAAAGAAATTCTTCCTTGTCTCCATTCTCATCAAGCTTCAATTCATTCCCTATCACAACAAAACCCTCAATCATTTGAAAACAGAGCACTTCTAAAACTTACAAGTCATTACCCCTTCCTTTACCCTCTTGCTAATTTGATTCGATATTGCATTGGCTCTTCAGCTAGTTTGGATTCACACAGGAATGACTGCATGTCCTCCTGGCTCTCAGTCAAGCTGTCAAGCATTATTAAAGGAGAAAAAAACTAAGAGTAAAGTCCCAGTGACACAGCTGGAACACAGTACTGACCTTGAATGAGCTACCTGCATTTTTCTCATTGCTCAGGTTTAGACACCGTCTGATCCATAGGAATCTTTTGTTTCTCTTGTCAGGACAGTTGGCATCAGTGCCACTTTGCTGCCAAGGACAGTGTAGGGTACACACACAACTGCCTGCAGGGTGCATGAAGCGGACGCAACCTAAAGCAGGCAGTGGCTGCAGTGCTCTCTTCTGTGCTCTGACAGAGGAAATAGGGATTTGAAATCCTCCGGTCTGAGCTCAGTGTCAGCAGCAACTTGCTGCATCCACAGAGCAGGGCACTAAAGTTCAGGCATTGGTATTAGCAGAGCCATAGAAACCCACACCAAGAGCAGCAAGCCCTGCAGAGGGTTTGTCATGTAGTTTCTTCACTTCTACAGTGCAGAGCTCCACCAGCACAGGCAGCTCTGTTGCTCAGGCTGTGGTCCCATGCAACGTCCCTGCCTGGTGCCAAAGCAGCTACAGGTGACTTGCCTTGGTAAGGAGCACAACTCTTCACCTCCACATGACACCACCACTGGCAGCATGGAAAAACCTCACCTGCTCATTACAGCAGGCTCTTGGGGTGCTAAGTACCAGTGCTGCTCAGAACAAAGTCCTGTTCTCTAGCATTTCTGCAGAAGAATGACTTTTTCATGAAGAAAATCAGGATCATTACTTTTAAGATGACTCTACTAGCCTACACCCAGACCATCACACCACCTGCACAGACTCCTGCCTTTGGAAGCCAGTAGACCTGCACTCATTGACTCTGGGGAACATCCCAGTCTGATTTCTGCTACCTTACTCACAGACAAGATCCTGTCACAACCTTATTCTCCAGCCACATTTTGTCACACCATCTGCATTCCTCTTTGTGAAAACAAAACTAAAGAGAGGTTATTTTGCTTTGCCTCAAGTCAGTCACAGTAAAAGCCTGGGGCAGAACATTTTGCTCCATTTCTCTATTCATCAGTGTAAGTAATTACTGCTGATCCTGCAATGAAATAGTCTATCTCTATTACTAGAAAAGTAAAACATTAGCCTCACTCTTCAGCTTACTCAAACAGTGTCTGGAATATCAGCCCCTCTATACTTACCGGTTGTAATTGCATTAGTGCTGGCTATGCTCCTGCAAAATGCATTAACTCCAGCAAAAGGCAATAATTAAAACTAGGAAAGGCTGCACTGAGATCTTGGTGCAGCCAGAGCACAGCCGAGCTAAACACATTCCCAGGAGTGGAGAGCTTGTGGCACACACAAACTGCCCTGAGTGATCAATCCCAAAAGGTAGCTGGTGTAGGGAACAAAGGGGGTTCAGTCTGGATACAGATAGCATAGAAGAGTTAATCCTGGAACTTCTGAGAAACCATTATGAATCTGAGGGTGTCACAACTTCTTTATGCTCTGAAAAAGATCCTTCTTTTTGATTCTGAGGCAGCATTAGGCTGCAGCAGGCATCAAAAGCTTAAAAGTAACAAAATTGGATCAACATCACAGTCCTTTCAGGGAGCTTTGCTTTCTGACTCTGAGAAATACATCTTTTTTATAAAACAGTACTTGAAATAAAGCACATTTCTGGCTGAGACTCCTCACACCATGGTCAGCCATACAAGAAGTCTATCTGCCCCAGCCAAAGCATCTTCTTGCAGGAAGGAGGGAGGAAAGGACCATTCTCATCTCACCCATTGTTTAGTCCTTGAAATCGTAAAAGAGATCTTTGGCATCTGCATACATTTTGCAAGCAGTTGTTTTTAATTAGCCAAGATAATAGCCACAAAATAATTGCTCAGACACTGCGTTTACTCACACCAAACAGGTAAAGACTCTAGGCACAACCAAGCTTTCACAGAGCCCTCATTATAGAGTGCACATATCTGATGGACTTGCAACACTTAAACCACATCTGAACTGTGGGACAATTCACCAGCAGGCTCTGGTTGTAACTGCAGCTGGCAGGAAGGACAGCTTTACAGACTGTGAAACATTCTTACCACAGAACAGCGCACCAAGATACAAGAGTGAAAATCTGTATCACTAATTGGCCCTTGCCATCACTCTAACACTTCCATCTTTCATCTATCAGCTCAAAATCCCATTTGTGATTCTTTGGCTTTGGTGTAGGACATCTCAAGGAGGTTATGAACCAGCACACACCCATAAACTTCTGAAAAGTTGCAGACTGGCCACAATTTTTTGTAAAGGCACAACTCCAAACACCAGAGAAAACCAAAACCAAACCCAAACCCCCCGCTAGCCACCAACATACTGAAGTCAGGAGTAAAGCAAAGCAAGCTTACCTATGTCTGAAATTGGATCTTCTGAACCAGCAAGGAGTAAGGCTGAAGGAAGCAGATCCCATGAGTCAGGAGGCAGTTCGTGCTGGGCATGTATAGAAGCTCTCTCACTGTACAATAAAGACTTCTCTTGCATCTGTTTCCTGCTGCTTCCAAGTTTTAGGTAATAAAGTCTCCAGTTTTCTAAAAACCCCACGAAAGTAAGCAATGTTGTCCTTCAGTACAGAGCTTTAGGTCCTGCTTTCTTGATACCAGCAGTTTTGGCTGGGTTTCTTCCAATGCAGTCTTTAAAAGGCTGCAGTGACAGGCTCAGCTATAAACCCAATGCTGACTTTTCTTACGCATTTGTTTTCCACAGTCAAGGAGGTCCAGAATCCCTGGGCCTTTCCAAGCCCGAAGGTCAGTTTTGTCTTAAGTATTTGCAGAGCTCTTGGTAGTGGCCATGTTAAAGCTGCAAGATGAAGGGATCAGTGCTCCTTGCTACACTTACAGCCTCACAAGGATGAGAGGGTTGTCTCAAAAATCTCTGCTGGGACTCAGAGGCTAGGTTCTCCTTCCCAGGTAGAAATAATCAGCTTTTGGCTTTCTGCAGGCTTTGTCCATCCATCCCACTGCCCATTGATGCAGCAGAAGAGCTCCAAAGGATGAAATGGGTTGTTTGTTTAATGGTTGCTTTGTGGACACTTCTCCATCTTTTCATCCTGTGAGCAGAATCCAGAAGGAATGCAGCAACTTCTGTAAACCATCTCACACAGTAAAGGTGCACTCGCCTGTGGGAATGAAAGAAAGAGTGTCTGATGTCAGAAAAGACTTTCATAAGTGCTGCAAGATTACCCAGCACTAGTTTATCCTCTCAGTGGTAGCAATTCCCAGCCAAATTACTCCATGAAAGATGCAACTATTGGGGATGCAGTGGCTCAGATAGAAGAGTTTGGATAACACCTAAAAACCCTCTCAGTATCTTGCTACCAACTTGGGACAGGACAGACCATAAACTTGACTGTTGCATGAGAGAAAATAAGTTTCACTGCATGGACTCAGACACATAACTCCTCAGATAATTAGACACTTCTAAATAGAAAACATACTTGTAAGGAACCCTCCTACCGCTTTAGGGCCTTGAGATCTCTCAGTACTACCATTTATTAATTTGTTTCCTAAGTTATTAATCTGTGGGTAATTACAGGAAGAGCCTAACCTCTTAACCCTGAGCTGTACTTGCCATCTTAACAGGCCAGATCTCTCTACCAGTTACCCTGGCACAAACGACAAAGAGAAATATTGCTTTGGAATGTTTTATTTCACACTCTATGCAATCAGTGTTTCTTTTGCTTCCCTTACTATTTGCAGACAGATAAAAAGCTGTTACAATGTTAATGAGCATGGAAAGGTATCTTTGATTGTCGATTTGAAAAAAATAGTAGTATTTTGTTAAGGAAAAGAAGCAGATTAAGACAGAGCTGAGTCCACGCATGTGGGTTATGTCATAAGGCAGTTTCAAAGTGTTATCACAAACCTCACATGAATCAGCAATCCAGCTGTTATGGGAGTGAATGAATCACAGAATGGCCTATGTTGGAAGTGACCTCTAAGATCATCTGCTCCAACCTCCCCACCATGGGCAGGGACACCTCTCAACTAGACTCAGCTATTAATAATCTCATCCGACCTGGCCTTGAACACCCCCAGGCAGAAGGCATCCACAACCTTCCTTGGCAACCTGTTCCAGAGTCTCACACACTCATGAAAGTCGCTCTGCAGCCTTCCTGTAGGACCCCTTCAGATACTGGAAGACATCTCTAAGGTCCCCCACAGAGTCTTCTGTTCTCCAGGCTGAACACCCCCAGGTCCCTCAGCCTGTCCTCATAGGAGAGGTGCTCCAGCCCTTGCATCATCCTCATGGCCTCCTCTGGACTCACTCCAACAGCTCTGTGTCCTTCTTATGCTGGGGACACCAGAAGTGGATGCAAGATTGGAGGTGTGGTCTCAGCAAAGCAGAGTCAAGGGGAAGAATCCCCTCTCTTGCCCTGCTGCTCACACTCCTCTGGCTGCAGCCCAGCACACAGCTGCCTTCTGGGCTACATGAGGGCACTGCTGGCTCATGGGAAACTTCTCACCAACCAACACCCCCGAGTCTTTCTTCAGAACTACTCTGCACACAGCCTGGATTTGTGCCTGGTGCCGGCCTGACCCTGTTCGCTTTTTGTAGCTGAGCCCGTATCTCCAATTCACACTGAAGAGGTCTGTTGGTAAATCATTCTCCTCACCTTTTGAATGTATGTCAAGCCACAATTTCAGAGCTCTTCAAGCTCAGATTGGACCAGCTGAACCATCTCTTTTTTATATTCATGTAATGGTCCTCACTATTTCTAAAGTCACAATCCTTTTTGCTCAAAACCAGCCAATAATTTGTCCCAGAACTAGGCAGAGAACACCTAAAATGCTGGACTCCAGTACCCCAGCTGCACACCAGAGAAGCCCACACTTCCCCTTGTTTTGCAGCACCTGTTGTCTATGTGGGAGACAGCTCTAGAAAGTACAAGAGTTTTCTACAGCTCATCACAGGCACAGCTCACAGAACAAACCCAAGCTGTTCCATTGGTTCCCTTCATGTCTCCCAGTGAGACATTTTGGTTTGAAACATCAGACACAGATCCACTGTGTACAGGAGGATGAAACTTGAAAGAGCTAAGCAAAGCAGAAAGCTAATCTCAGAAATTCAGCTCTCACTCATGGACTGAAACACATGTGGCTTTCCCAGAATCCTAGGTATGTTCAAAGCCTGAAAACTCCCCACATTCCTCAGCATCTTAAGAGGAGGGCAGAAATACCATCAAGAACTTCAAGTGAGTCCAGAGGAGGACCATGAAGATGCTTAGAGGGCTGGAGCACCTCTCCTGTGAAGACAAGCTACAAGAGTTGGGGCTCTGCAGCCTGGAGAAGGGAAGGCTTCAAGATGACCTTGTAGTAGCCTTCCAGTATCTGAAGGGGGCTTCAGGAGGGCTGGGGAGGGAGTATTTACAAGGTCTTGTAGTGACAGGACAAGGAGTAATGGGTTGAAACTGGCAGAAGGGAGATTTAGACTGGATGTTAGGAAGTTCTTTCCAGTGAGGGTGATGAAACACTGGCACAGGTTGCCCAGAGAGGTTGTGGATCACAGAATCACAGAATGTGATGGAAAAATCACATTCTGTGATTCTGTGCTCCACAACCTCCCTGAAGGTGTCCAGGACCAGGTTGGATGAGGCCTTGAGAGACCTGTTCTAGCAGGAACTACATGATCTTTGAGGTCCCTTCCAACCTAAACCATTCTATAATTCTATAACCCCGGAGCTGCACAAGGTGTCCCTGCCCATGGCAAGGGGCTTGGAACTGGATGATCTTTGAGGTCTCTTCCAACACTGACACTTCTGTGTGACAACACGTCTCCATAGGTAACTGTTGCGTTTATGCCATGTTACACAGCTACAGCTGAACAGACTGTAAGTGCTTGGGATCCCCTTGGAAACTATGCTGGCATTGAAAGAACTCCTTCCATAGTCAGAGTTTCCCTATAGCCTTCAATCAAATTGTTCCATCAATAAAGTACTGTAGGTGAAACATTGCCCTGTCGCTTTCCAACTAAGCCGGAACAAATATTTATGCAGTGAGCTTATGTTTTTTTTCACCTGGTGGAAATAACAAAAACCAAACTCCACTCCACAATAAAGCACCCTGAAAGCTACTCCACATTTCAAACACCAAATTGATGCTTTATTAAATAAAACTCTTCACTCTGACACAACAGGTGTCGTAGGATTTGCTTCTGTTATGTGGAATGTTTCTCTATCAAGAGAACATCACAGAATGGGTTGGAAAAGACAAAATTTGACGCAGTATTCCAGGTGTGGTCTCACTAGGGCAGAGCAGAGCACAAAGGATATGCCTTTTTTTTAACGTGCAGAAACCTTGTGCTGTTGGTAATTAGCACAAGCTGCGGTAGGGACACGAGTCTCTTTAAATACAAAACATGGTGCACGGGGACTTGTTTATCTGGGTTCTTATTATCCAGACCTCCTGCTAGGCCAGACTGGGTCATCTCCCCTGACACACGTCATGTGCTTTGCTAAGTCTCCTGATTCTGGACCCTCATTCAGCTGAATAAACTCCAGATCCCACCCATACTTGGCCAGAGAAGTAAGCTGCACTCTGCACTCAGGTTTGGATTCTCACAGCATCCACTTGCACACTGTTACAGAACAACTCTAGCAGGTTGAAATTATCCCCAAAATAAATCACCAGGCTAGCTCAGAAGATTTGGAAGCCAAATTTACAAGCAAGCTAATATCTAAAAGCATAAAATACAATGTCTCTGTACAAAACACATTTATGTAGATTTGCAATTCAGAAAAAACACCACAAAGACCTCCCCTTGGACAAGGGAAAAGTAAAATAGCTCTTGCCCTCCCCCTTCTAAGGGAGAGACACCAGAAAGGCCTCACTGCTGCTATCTACTTAGCCATAACAAGAGTTTCAACTGAAGTCAGCTGTCCCAGTTTGAGGCCAGGAGCTACCCAGGACGGGGGGACGCTCACTGCTTTTGGAGAGTAAGAATGAAGATATTGCACACTGACTGGAAGTTTAAAGGGAGATTCCATTTGCAGGTGTGTATGTGCAAAAGGCAATCAGGTAGAATGAGCACATCCACAAGCCAGGCCAAGCCTATCAGACTAATACCTTCCAGAACCCTCCAACCCCCTCCACCCTCGGCAGGCCTGAGAGCAGGCCGGAACTGCTTCCCTCCCCACCTCAGGCCTGCAAGGCCTCAGCAGGCCGCATGAGGCAGCTCAGACTTCCCTGCCAGCCTGGAGCCAGCTCGCGCACACACTGTGAGGTATAGGAGGAGCACTGCTCTGCCCAGAGACAGGAGAGAAGGGAGAGAGAGAGATCGGCCAGGCACTGGCTTTTAAGCTGTGATACTGGAAAAGAGAATAGAATAACAATGTTACAACATCCTGGGACACCCTGATCCGTCCCCCGGGATGGGTCTTGGTCTCTATAGTTTTCTTAGAGGAACCTGGGACCCCCTCAAACCACAGCATCAGCCAAAGCCACACAAAAACACCAGCCAGCAGCAGCCAGAGCTGAGAAAAGGAAGAAAGAAGAGTTTGTGCAGCACACTTTATCCTAACCTGCAATCAAATGCAATCATATGGACTTACTTTTTTCTTTTGCATCCAATCTCCTATTTTATTTACCTTTTATTCAAGTGTCCCAGAAGTTCTTTTTTTTTTTTTTTTCCTATTAGTTTTAGAACCGTGCTAGAGGGTTAGAGTCCCCTCAACCACATCAAACCACCACATCAACATTCTCCAGTCTGAGCGCAGGACACAGTTCTGTATTTGGCCAAGTCTTGTTGCTTACACATGAGGCTGACCCACAAGCTCAGATACCTCAGGCTAAATGCTTTTGGACAGCCCTCGAAATTGCTCTGGAGTGAGTAATGGGCAAAAGACCAGCAAGTCCTTCCACACCTATGTGCCCTGCACTGATATGGCTCTGAACCCTCACCTCATTTGCAGGCTGCACAGTATCTGATATTAAAGAAAGACACATCTTTTATTAGGGAGTTAAGGCCAGCCCCCAAATGTCCTGTACTTGAACTAACAGCTAGAGTATGGCCAAATGGAAATTCTGTTACTGTAAAAGCAGTTAATAGCTCCTGGAGATTTAATGGCACACTAAAGGTTTATTACAGAATAATATTTAAAATGTGATGGGAAATAATTTTTTATTTCTACATGACATTCAACATCATAAAAGTATTAAGCCACAACAGACACAAAAGTAATGTTTATGCTGATAGACATGAAAGAGCCTATCACAGAGGCAGATCTGTGAGGTTATTTCCCACTCACAAATACTATGTCACTTTATTGATATGTAAGGCAATAAAATGATTTCCCATTATTATCAGTTCATCTTAGTGAACACAGAATATTATTAATGTGTTAACTCAGGAGCAGTTTCCAAGGCTGGAAGTATTCTTATTAAGAAGTCAGTCATCATCCTTTTCCATAAACTCTGAACCCTTGAAGAGCTGAACAAGTTACAAGACTGACATATCAACCACTCAGCTTTGACCAAAAGCAGAAAATGCAGTTTATTTTTTTCAGTTGTGCAGCTACTGTGATAGACTTTGGGCATAATATGGGTTGGGCTTTATACTCATCAAGAACAAAGCACAGGAGAGAAGTCAGAGAAAGGGAGAAGCAGCAAACTAATTTCAATAAAGTCATACTTACAGTGGCATAATACTCCCTCTCCTACTTGCAAAATATCTCTGTCTGTTTCTACAGGTTATTAGAAGCTTTGCAGATAGCTGGTAAATTGCAAACAAGCAATTTTACAACTTAGAGCACGTCTTAAAATGGGGCAGTCTGAGCCCTAAATCCTTTGGAGATGACTTTATACAGAGGGAAAGTCAGAGTCTGCTTCCCAGAGGAGCAGTAGTCCATCCCTTTCCCTCTGACAGTTACAGACGTTGGAGAAAATCAAAACAACAGATTAAAATTGAAGAATATGTCAACTAAAGGCACACACCACCAGTCACCAACAGATTGGCACTGCAAAATCAGGAAAATATCACTCAGCCACCAGTGCCCTGAGACACAAGAACAGAGTAAGCAGAGGTTAAAGTTAGGTTTTCCAGGCAGATGACTACAACACTAAGTTTACATGATGGGTTAGGAAACTGTTAGTGGCCTACGTGCTAGTGAGGGGTAATGTTAAGTTGGAGATCCATGAAGAATTATCTTGACCTATCATTCCCTCCCCTCTCTATACATATCTTGGGACACAACAACCCCAAGCAATGCTTCAGGCTGGGGGAAGGGTGCACTGGAAAGCTGTCTGGCAGAAAGGGATCTGGAGGTTCTAACAAACAAGCAGCTAAATACGAGCAAGTAGTGTGCCCAGGTGGCAAAAAAAGCCAATGGTTTCCTGGCTTCTATTAGAAATACTGTGCCCAGCCGGAGCAGGGAGGTGATTGTACTCTTGCACTTGGTGCTGCTGAGGCAAAACCTTGAGTATTGTGTTCAGTTTTGGGCATCTCAATACAAGAGAGATGCGGAGGTGCTGGAGTGAGTTCAGGAGGGCAATGAAGCTGGGGAAGGGCCTGGAGAATAAATCTGATGAGGAGCAACTGAAGGAGCTAGGGGTGGTTAGTTTGAAAAAGAGGAGGGTGAGGGGAGACCTCATCACTGTCTACAGCTACCCGAAAGGACATTGTGGAGGGATTGGTGCTGGTCTCTTCTCACAGATAATTAATGATAGAACAAGAGGGAATGGCCTCAAGCTGCCCCAGGTTTAGGTTTAGACTGGACGTTAAGAAAAATATTTCCAGAGTGAGAGTGTTCAGGCACTGGAATGAGCTGCCCAGGGAGGTGGTTGAGTCACCAACCCTGGATGTGTTTGAAGGTCATTTGGATGTGGTGCTTGGGGATATGCTTTATGGTGAACCTTATAGAGTAGGGTTCTTGGTTGGACTTGGTGATCCTGAGGGGCTTTTCCAACTTGAACATTTCTGTGATTCTGTGATCTGGGCTCTATCAGCTGTGAAGTGTATAAAAGTGTATTTTAGAAAGACCTCAGCTGCAAACAATAACTTTTTTTACAGAACACTTTGTCATGCAATGTCTCTGCTCACTTTCATATGGTCCAGTTGAAAGCAGTGACCCTGCCTATGGAAAATCTCATCCATCTCTCAGGCTGCTGAAGGGAATGTTGGGCCAGAAGGATGTTACCCACCACAGAAGGCAATAAGTTTCCAGATAAATAAAAGCAATCAGATGGTTTTTAAGCACAGCCACTTCCTGCTGAGCCTCAGGAGCATGGCAGAAGCTCACCTCTAACAATTACATGGAAATTCAAGTGGCAGGTGGGAGAAATCTGGGCCCCAGACTTGGCAGTGATGGGGATGTCTGGCCAGGTCTAGCAGAGCACCATGGATGCAGCTCCCTCCAGCATCAGGGTTAGCTTCATTTCACAGCCAGATCTAGTTCACATCCAGATTTTCCAGTTAGAAGCAATCCTGGCTCATAATTAATTTTACAGTAACTCAGTGAGATTAACAACCAGACAGTGAGGGGAAAAAATACAAAGGGGAGAATTCAGCAGGTGTCAAATTGGGCTGGTGATGAGCTGGCCCAGAAATAGAGATTTTACAGCAGGAACTGGGGCCAGACTGACTGAGTTTTTTGTTTGTTTTGTTTTTTTAAATTTATATAGCAACAAACAATTGTCTGTTTCATTGTGACAAAGGGATCTCTACAGATATAAATATTTTTAGAAGGCATTCATATTACTATGTAAATTTGTATCTCTAAGCTTTATTTACATATCCACAAAAGGGAACTTGGTAGATACATGTGGAATAGAACCATTAGAGGTCTTGTCCAACCTTAAGATCACGTCCAGCTATCAAGTCAGCACCTGAAGGCTGGTTGGAGCGAGGAGGGGCAGCCTCTTCTTGAAGACAAGAGACAGGACTAGAGGAAATGGTTGCAAGATCCACTAGGGGAGGTTTAGACTGGAAATATTTATTCACAGAAAGGGTTATCAAACATTGGAATAGTCTGCCCAAGGCAGTGGTGGAGTCACCATCCCTAGGGATGTTCAAGCAGCAGAGACATATGGACCTGGCACTTAGGGACATAGTTTAATGCTGACCCTTCAGAGTTGGGTCGAAGGTTGGACTGGATGATCTTGGAGGTCTCTTCCAACCAGATCTATTCTGTGATTCTGGCCACTAAACCATGTCCCCAGGTGCCATGGCCACACTTTTTGTACACCTGCAGGGATGGCGACTCCACCACTTCCCTGGACAGCCTGTTGGCCAAAGTATACCGAAGTAAATACAGCAAATAACTCTTTCCTCCTCTTTGTTTTGCATTCTGACTTTTTCTGCAGAGCAGTTCAATTTACGTGGATAAAAGGAACTCTGGTTAGTTTATTAAGTGGAAGCAACCACACATTTAGAGCAATGTAAACAAGGGGTTGACCCTTTTCAATAACTGTTAGCTAAATGTGAATGGGTACACAGTGATTCCAGCCACAAGGTGGTGGAAACCTTGTTATCCAGCTATTAGTCCAGCAAAAACACTCAGCCCACTGCAACTGAGTGCCTCCCAGACACTTTCCATGTCACATCACATGCTTACACAAGCTCTCCTTGGGCAGGCACAGGTCAAGCCACTACACAGCCCTGCCAAAAGCATCCATCCAGAGAAAGTCCAGTTTGAAGTCGGTGCTAAGTCACTGCAGTGCTTGATGGCAAATTACTGCTGCGGAAGGGGTAATTAGCTACTGCGAGACGATATTATAAAAATATTAATATATAGTTTATTAATATTAAATAATCGGAACTCGCACCACCCCGACCACCATTTAATAATAATAACAGGCTCTTTGCAACATTATGGAAACTATATACAGGTTATAACAGGATCTGGAAATAACTATTAAATATATAGTTAACTAAACTCGATTTAAACTGGAA
>WBNM01026979.1:29209-78092 GCA_013399055.1 Ramphastos sulfuratus
AAGGCAATCATGTGCACCCTGTTTACCGCAGGTGATGGACAGACCCCGGACCCCAGACTTAGTGGCGCCAGGTCCTTTGTCCCTTTTCCCGCAGTTGCTCTCCCCAAAACAGAAGGAAAGAGAGCAGAAAAACATGTCTGCATAAGCCAGGACATTCATAAGCCTAACTTGGCCTGTTTAGGCCTACCACGACAATTACCTACTTACAAATTTGATACAAGTATTGCACCCAAGCTTTCAGTGTTGGCAAGATCCTGGATTAAATCTTTCAGACAGATTTTTGTGGTTTGATTTTTTGGGGAGTTGTTTTGGTGGTTTGTTTTTTTTTTTTTTTTTTGGAATGGCATGGGTCTGTTGTAGTTGATTGGTTGGTTGGTAGGGGGGTGGGGAGTTGGTTGTTTGGGGCTTTTACTGGCTTTGGTTTAGTTGTTACTGTTTCTCAGATTGCAGTTTTAGTTGGTTCTGCAAACAGAAATCACAATGTAAGCCAGGACAGCCTGTTTGAAACACATTCCTGCTGCTTAGCACTGGTAGATGCACTGTGGAAATAAAATTATTTCTGTTTCAGACATGCTATTGAGCAACTGCTCATCAATTTTTATTTTGCAGAGGTAAATCACACTAGTGTGCAAGCAGGGCCAGGGTAAAGGAGCAGGGCAGCTTCAGAAATATTAACCCAGACTGTTCTGCAAGCATCACATTTGTTGGAAGTAAGAATGATAGCCCACAGGCAAAAGATCTGATAGCATTTTTTCATTAATTATCCACTGGATTCTTAAAATTATTCAGAGCAGGCTGGGCAAGCCTTGATAGATTTCAAAGGCCAGTCTGTGTCTGTGTACTAAATAGCTCACATTTATTAAAACTCAACTTCCAGCTATGCAGAGTGGACACTGCCACTCCAATAATTTTCCATAAACTGAGGAACTTGCAGATGTAGATTAATTGAGGCAATGAAACAGCAGCCAGAGTAAAGAAATTAGATATTCCCTTTCATAGTTTCTTCTCTTGAACTTTCAGATCTCACAGTGGTGGGCAATTCCCCAGCATAAGCCAACAAGGGAATGCAAGCTCAAACAGCATTTATTAAATCCAACAGCAGAACTGGTAAATGCTTGCACATTGGTTTTGCTTTCTGTTGCATGGCATTTTGAAGCAACCAAACAAACACAGGGCTGAGCTAGGCATTCAGACTGTGGTAATAGGGAAAAAAATAAAACCACCATTCAGAATTGGGGTTTTCAACTCCGGGCTTGAAAAAAAAAAATAAATCCAAAACACCAGCACAACCAAAACCAACAAAGCCAAAGCCACTGCCCAACAAGAAGTCAAAGAAAAGTCAACTGAACAAAACGATTAAGCCCAGCAATGCCCAGGTGCTGTTTAATTCCCTGAACACACTTTAAGGCTCCAAGCATACACACATATAATGCTAATTTTGGTTTTAAATTATAAACAGGAAAAACTTCCTGAGCATTCTTTTGAGTTTAGACTGAATGAGCAGAGCACTGTTTGTAAAAAAATAGTAATGATAAAGTCTAAGAACTTCTTTACTGTAAGGGTCATGGAGCACTGGAACAGGCTCCCCAGAGAGGTTGTGGAGTCTCCTTCTCTGGAGACTTTCAAGCCCTGTCTGGATGTGTTCCTGTGTCACCTGTGCTACATTCTATGGTCCTGCTCTAGCAGGGAGGTCGGATCCATGGAGGTCCCTTCCAACCCCTAACAACCTGTGATCATTGGTTTGCTACAAGGCATAAAACAGCAGTGTATAAACAATTTGGTTTTTAGGCTCTGTTGCTGTTCCTTCACCTCTCTGACTCCTCCTTCTGTGTACTACCCTTGACTGACCTGATAACAAGTGAGCCTTGCTGATTGTCTATCTGAGGGTGTATAGAGAAAAAAAGGTGGTATTGGTCCCTTCTGGGCTTTCTTTGTCCAGGGGGGAGGATTGGATTTCTGTATTATTTCTTATTGTATATAATTGTAAATACATGTGAATATATTGTGTATATCTGCTCATAAATTTAGCTTTGCTGTAAATAGAGCTTTATCTTTCTTCCAAGCCATCTGAGCTGCTCTGGTAAATTTTATTGAAGGGGAGGGGATGGGGGGGTGTGTGTGTGTAATTTCCTAACCCTCCACAACACAGCACTTCCTGAGTGATTTCTTACTTGGTTTAGGGTGCCTCCAAAGTGTACAAGCAACCACTGAAGGGCTTGCATGATATGACAGTGGAGCAGTGGTGAATAACAAAGGCATTAAAACCAAGAGTCAGTGCAGGAAGACAATGATGTTCTTTGGCAATTGTACCTACACTGATTCAAGTGAATCTGCCACTTAAGAATGCAGCCTCTGAGAGCGGCCTGTACTCAGGGTCACTGCTGGGTCCTTTGTACTTGGACCAGACCGCCTGGGAAATCCCTCCTGCATTTGGAAAAGCTACAGTGAGTGGAATTAAACACCCCAAAGTCTCCTCCCTCCCCTACTAGCAATATTGCCATGAGAAACCCTCTGCTTAGAGCCATCCCACTGCATCCCTCCTTTATATCTTGCCTACGGGGGCACTGCATCTGGTGTCAGCATTTGGGAAGAGCAACAAGAGGTGAACACACCACAACACAAATATTTCAGCTGAGGGCAGTTTGTACTCTGCCTCATGTAGCCAGACCCATTTCCTTCAGAGGAGGACAGATGTGGACACAGGAACTGCTTTAGCAGCAGGAAGACACCCATCCTGGGTCTCTGCAGAGCCAGACAGGCTCCTCCACCTCCAAAACTATTAAAAAACTTCTTTATGTTTCTCTTCCCCTTCTGCAAAGCTAGGAAGGTACCACTGCTTATCATTCCAAAAGCACCCAGCACAGAGAACTGCACTAGCCTAGTTACAGAATTAAGAGAATCAATAACAGAAAACAATAATGATGAAGCTGCCAAGATTAGTGTTTGCACTTCAAACATGATGAAACCACCCAGCTCCAAATTAATTTTTAGAAGCCAGCATCAGCAGACAGTGTTGGCTTTTTTTTCACAGCCATTTCCACTGCTAACCCTTTCAGCTGTCTTCAGCTGTCCTTAAACTACCTGCATTACAACTTTACACTGCTTCGGCTTTTGCTGAAAATAAGAGGTGTTTTGTTTTGTTTTTTTTTTTTTTTGGAGAAGGAGGCAATATTAACATCAGGCCTGGCTTCTACCTTGTTAGCAGTTACAATCCTTTAATTTGTGTTACATTTTATAGAAGTTCTAAGGAATGGAATAACAACATTGAAAATACATGAAATTAGAGAAGCCATAGTTAGTTTCTTACCTGTAGGGAGCCCCAAGAACAGGGCAGCTCCAAGAGAGGATTTGAGCTGAAGGCAAGCACAACACTGGCAGGACAACAACTTCACTCATATCACTCAGGGCCAAGCAAGCAGGAGCAGCAACAGCAGAACATCCCATGGACACCCCAGGCAAAAGCAAGACAACTGAGCAAATTCAAAGAACAAGTCACAAGCAGGATCAAAAGCAAATGCACCTACAGCATAAAGCAAGCCCAGAACACAGCTTCAACAGAGCTCCTGCACTAATGAGTAGAGAGGAAGGGCGTGGGTTGGGTCCCAGGTGGGGCTGATCAGGGTAATTAAAGCTTCTGGTGCCTTCTGGGCCCTGACAGAGTGTTTTGTTTGAATAAGCTTTTATCAGCAAGATCTCTTAGTGCCCACACTGTAACCAGTGAATGTTGCATTGCAAGACAGGCTAATGGATTCCTTGCTTGACCCAAATAGTTCTGTAGTGTACATCCATGGAAATCTGCCCCAACTTGCAGGGACTTCTGCACACACGCACACGAAATCCATAGAGAACTCCATGGGCAGCAGCAGCCTACAATTACTAACCTCTGCTCCAAATTGGTGTACTTTGATGTCCCTGCCCTTTGGTCTGCTTCCACGCGGCCCCAGAAGGTCAGCTGTTGTGCCAGGACAGACCACAGCCAAACCCACATCTGGAAGAGAACATGGACGGTGCACTTCTGAACGTGAGGAACGCTGAAAGTCAGGGGATTGCCTAATCAGCACTTCTAGCTGATCTCTTCCCTGCTTGCAGGGATTATGCCTATGCCTCTGTGTGTCTCTGAACATTCATACGTGAGCTATCCACACCCCTAACACTCTCCCTATCAGCAGCTCAGCCTGCTTTAGCCTGCTGACAGGTCCTCCTTCCAGTTTGTAACATGTCTCTCAAGACCTGTCATAATTCTCCCATTCCTGTATGTGCAAATACAGACCCTTGGCTTTCCCAAGCCAAGGAAGAGCCTATACTCTTCATCCATGGGACTTGGAAAAGTCTTGAAAACAAGTCAGCACCAGAACCTCTTGCAAAGAAATAAAGTGTAGAGAACATTGCATCTAAAGCCTTGAAGATAATTTATTTATTGCCTCCATATCCTTCCATCCAGTTTTAAACATCCTCACACAACATTTAGTAACAGACTGAATGTTCACTTTTCCCTCCTGAACTACACCATCCCATTCTGGTGCTTTAAGTGCACCCAAAGTCAAGCCCAGCCACCACAGTGAGAGTGCATTCATCAGATACAACAGGAGGCCTACAGGAGAGGAGCTTGCACCACAGGACATTAAAAAAAACTCAATAGGGCAGAGCCTAACATTCTCACCTGACAGTGGTCTTGCAGGCCACTGCTGTTTGGAGCCACTTGTTTGAAACTGGGGAGAACAAATCCTGCTAGGGAGTGATCACTGAAACCTTCCTCGAAATACAGCTATCACACAGAATCACAGAATTAACCAGGTTGGAAAAGACTTTTGAGATTATCAATTCCAACCATCAATTCCAACACCATCTAACCAGCTAAACCATGACACCAAGTGCCTCATCCAGTCTCTTTTTAAACACTTCCAGGGACTGTGATGCCACCACCTCCCTGGGCAGCCCATTCCAATGCCAATCACTCTTGCTTTGAAGAACTTTTTCCTAATATCCAGCCTAAACCTGCCCTGGCACAGCCTGAGGCTGTGTCCTCTTGTTCTGTCACTGGGTGCCTGGAAGAAGAGACCAAGCTCACCTAGCTACAACCTCCTTTCAGGTAGTTGCAGAGACCAATGAGATCTCCCCATAGCCTCCTCGTCTCAAGGCTGCACACCCCCAGCTCCCTCCGCCTCTCTTCACAGGGCTGTGCTGCAGCCCCTCACCAGCCTTGGTGCCCTTCTCTGGACACATTCCAGCACCTCAACATCTTTCTTAAATTGAGGGGCCCAGAACTGGACATAGTACTCTAGATGTGGCCTAACCAGTGCTGAGTACAGGGGCAGAAGGACTTCCCTGGTCCTACCAGCCACACTCTTCTTGATACAGGCCAGGATGCATCAGTTCAGAAGTCAGAAACAGTCCACTCTGACTTGGTGGTGTGATGGCTGGGCAGGGAAACCAGGAGTGATCTACAGCCAGAATATGGAAGAGTTATAACTGGCTAAGCAAGACCAGGATAGCTGCAAACATATGATCTAGTGATAAACATTTGGTTGTCCTTCAGCTGTTTTCACTTCATCATTCTTCCACAGCTGTAACACCCCTGCCTAACTGCCCTTCCTCTCTCATCCCAGGCCATGTCTGCTGTGGAGCACTTACCTGGATCTTCAGCCCCTGAGATACAGGTGCTGTGCCATTTCATTGCTGTATGCTACCTCATATCAGATAAAAAGTGTAATAAAGAATTATCATAGAATGGCTTTAGTTGGAAATGACCTTCAAGATGAAGAAGTTCAACCATTGTCTAACTTGACGAAGTCTGGTGCTAAACCATGACACTCAGCACCATACCTCTGCCTCTTTGAAACACCTCCAGGGATGGGGGTTTAACCACCTCCCTGGGCAGCCTGTGTCAGGATTTGAGAAGCCTTTCAGGAAAGAAGTTTCTTCTAATGCCCAACCTGAACCTTCCTCACTTGTTGCAAGGGGGAAGAAACCAACTCCCACCTGGCTCCACCCTTCTCTCAGGGAGTTGTAGAGGGCAATGAGGTCTCCCCTCAGCCTCCTCTTCTCCACACTAAACAATTGCAGTTCCTTCAGCCACTCCTCACCAGACCTGTTCTCCAGACCCTTCACCAGCTTTGTTGCCCTTCTCTGGACCTGCTCCAGCCCCTTAATGCCTTTCTCATAGCAAGGTGTCCAAAATTGCCCCCAGTGTTGTTTGCTGTATCCACAGTGCATGATGCCTAAAGGCATGCATCTTCATAAATGCATACCTTCATGAAATGTAAAGCAACTTTGAAGCATAAAGCAAATCACAGCACAGCAGGAGGACAGCCAGCATGGTGTTTAGTGTTCAGAGACATACCAGAGTTCACATCCCTGGGGACTGCGCAGCCCCCTGAAATGCCAGTATGAAACTGCTGAAGAAAGACCAACCTTTTTCTCCTCACTCCTCTCTGCTGTGCTTCATGTGTTGCTTTTGAATCAACAGCAAGCTGTGGAGATTCACCCTCAGAAGCAGCTTTTAAGTGCCTTCACTATAACCAACACCAAGTGGAAACAAAGGCACAGAAATGGATGTCCCTAACAGACAGCACAGCCTGTTACCAGTCCTATATTGCTATCAAGTTTTAGGGGTATCCTTTCCTGTGGGTTCCCTCACCACCAGCCAGTTGTTTCCATCTCCTAGGAACACACCCTGAGGGTACCCAGCAAGGCCACAGCTTGGCAGAGGGAGGCTACTCCATGGAATGTGGAGCCAATGTTTCTCAAGAGCCCTTCCGCTGTGAAATGGGATGGGTGAAAACACTGCTTCCACATCCACACTTTTCCTGATGACCTCAGACATCTGTTCTGACCTTCTTGCACAGTGTAGCACCACAGCTTCCTTCCATCTTTAGGCTAAGTGACAGCCAAGAAAGAAAAAACCCACAGATGTTAACTGACTTGTAGTGGTGACGCTTCCTTCATTGCTTCATTTTTTGACCTCTGAAAACATTTTCCTGGCTATCACTGGGTAGCCATCGGGATGTAGGTTTCAATGAGGCTGAGCCTATTTGTTGTCCAGAAACTGACAGATTTGCTATTCCCCTATTCATTAAATAGGGCGAAAGCAGGAATATATCAGCTCCTTCCAGCATCTGCACAATGGATGTCCTGCTTTTATGGAAAGCCAGGTTTAGGCAGTGATGAAATCTGTCAGTCCCCATCTCTTCATCAGGTTCCCCCTAATTTGACAGAAAGGCTGTGCTGAAGTTCTCCGAGCGGAATGACCTGGTCAGGTTGCACCCACTCTGCCTTTATGGCAGAGTTTGGGCTGTTCTCCTTCCCAGGTCTTTTGCTGTCTGCCTCACTGCAGACTCACTGCAGCCAGAGTGAGAATCACGTGGGCAATGCAGATTATCAAAAAAATGCAGGGCTGAGCATGGGATCTGATTGCAGCTTATCCCAGCTGCACAGGTAGAGCCAGGAATATGCTGCCAGATGTTTGATGACTGAGGCTGGCCAGAAAAAAAAAAACACTGTGCAGCCTTCACCAAGGGACAGGCTACAAAATAAGTCATTACCAGGTACTGTAGGATCTCACACAGCAGAGAAATGACAGAAACATCCTAACAGAAAAAAAAAAAAAATCACACTTCAATAGATCCTATCCTGTCAAAATATTGCATACAAATTCACAAAGCATTAGGCTTCATATGCTCCAGCACTCAGTGAATTATTCATTTACCACCACTTCCTGATGGGATTCTAATTCTCATATAATTCCATAATTCAGCAAATGTGTTATTTGCACTGACCATTTTATGAGACAAAATAGGACATCAAAATGAGGCAAGAAGGACATCAAACTGCTGGAGCAGGTTCAGAGGAGGCCACGAAGATGATCAGAGGGCTGGAGCACCTGCCCTATGGGGACAGGCTAAGAGAGCTAGGGCTGTTCAGCCTGGAGAAGAGAAGACTCCAGGGAGACCTTAGAGCAGCCTTCTGGTACCTGTAGGGGGATACCAGAGAGCTGGGGAGGGATTTTTGCAAGATTTTGTAGTGAAAGGATGAGAGGGAATGGATTGGAGCTTGAGGAGGGAAGATTTAGGCTGGAGATTAGGAAGAAATGCTTGACAGTGAGGGTGGAGAGACAGTGGAACAGGTTGCCCAGGGAGGTTGTTGATGCCCCCTCCCTGGAGGTGTTCACAGCCAGATTGGATGATCAAGGGATCAACCTGGGCTAGTGAGAGGTGTCCCTGCCCATTGGCAGAAGGGTTGGAACTGGATGATCTTGAAGGTCCCTTCCAACCCAACCCATTCTGAGATTCTGTGAAATGGAAATGCTAAGCAGCAAGCATTACTGAAGGTATTGGTGCTGAATCATGCTTGGTAGAGCATCTCACTAACGTGTTTGTTCATCATCCTTCCTCACCCACATATACACAAACCTCTTTGAACAATCTTCACTTTCTATGTGTTTGGCAAGTGTGGGCCTGACAGCCCCCAGATCAGTTTAGCAGTTGCTGTGCAGGCTCCCAGACACTACCACAGCACTTTGCTTCCCTGCTCTCTTTAAGCAGTGACAATTCATCAGCTCCAGTCGTGCCAGATGCCAAAGTGCCATGATGTCAGTAACCGTGCCAAGGAGACTGGCTTCATGGGAAGGCAGAGCTGCATTTCATCTCATGATCTAAGCAGGATCCAGATTTAGAGGTAAAAGGCTGCTGGACCTTTTTTACCGCACATCCTCCATGTCTGCAGTCCTGGGAATATGAGGTCATATTTTAGGGATGTGAGTTAATGCGCTTCACTGACTGGAGCACAGGCTGGCCTCATCCTGCCATCATTACAAGCAGGGACAATTCACTGGCTTGTACCACAGTACCACCACAGTTTGGAGACAGCATAAGGAGCAGACCTTTTCCTTCCTTTTTTACTCATAAAAGTGTACATTCCAGCATCTTATTAAATACAATTTCTGTCTCATATTGAACTGTAGATGCTGGTCAACAGCCCTGGTTAATTCCCATGACAAGATAATTCAGGGTTTTTTTCCTCCTTCTTCATCTTCACAGCAGATCATTTTAATTCCAGCTGAGACTGAGTGAAGAGATGCTGATTTCCCCAGATGGTTCTGCTTTCTTAGACAGAACCCCAGTGGAATGATAATTACAGCTGAGGAGAAAGGCAAAACTGTGAAACAAATGATAGAGAAAACAACAACTACAATTCACTGCCATGCACAAGCTCACTGAAGTGATGATATGATTCATTACTGGCCTCATGCATGATGCTGCAAGGCTTTTCTTCCTCATGAGATTTCACTTGTCCCTTCCACACCTCCCTCCATGGTTCCACAACGACTGGCAAATTCCTGAAACAAGAAAAATGCTCTTCCTTCATCCTTCTCCCATGCGGAAAAAGAAAGAGTGTCAGCAGGGAAAAAAGCCATTTATTGGATTATCAGAGATGTTGCTTCTTGCTATTTCCTTCAGGAACATACTAAACTCTTTTTTCT
This sequence comes from Ramphastos sulfuratus, assembly GCA_013399055.1. Classification (NCBI taxonomy): domain Eukaryota; kingdom Metazoa; phylum Chordata; class Aves; order Piciformes; family Ramphastidae; genus Ramphastos; species Ramphastos sulfuratus. Next base: position 38,688 of record WBNM01026979.1, read on the forward strand.
CTGGAAGCAGCTTTACTGTGCTGCTGATGGGAGCACCACTCATGAAGCTAGCAGTCAAGCCCACAGTAAAATACACAGTGGGTGGAGCCTGCCTGCCTCTGCCACTGACAGCACAGAATCACAGAACTAACCAGGTTAGAAAAAGACTTTTGAGATTATCAATTCCAACACCTAACACCATCTAACCAACTAAACCATGACACCAAGTGCCTCATCCAGCCTCCTCTTAAACACTTCCAGGGACTGTGACTCCACCACCTTCCCAGGCAGCCCGTTCCAATGCCAACCATTCTTGCTTTGAAGAACTTCTTCCTAACATCCAGCCTAAACCTGCCCTGGCACAGCTTGAGGCTGTGTCTTCTTGTTCTGTCACTGGGCGCCTGGCAGAAGAGACCAACTCCACCTGGCTACAACCTCCTTTCAAGTAGCTGTAGAGAGCAATGATGTCTCCCCATAGCCTCCTCTACTTCAGGCTGAACACCCCCAGCTCCCTCAGCCTCTCCTCACAGGGCTGTGGTCCAGCCCCCTTATCAACCTTGGTGCCCTTCTCTGGACACATTTGAGCATCTCATTATCTTCCTTAATCCCCTGCAATGCTCCTTCTAGGTTGCATCCCATGTACTAACATGAGTTGTCCGAAATGGCTCCTTCCCTCCTTAACTCAAAGCCTCAGGCGTGAGTTATATTTCTGTCTTCCCACTGGATTTGTGGCACAGCCCTACATGCATCACTCCCTGACACAGGCACAAACAGCCCTCCCAAAGACAGCAGCAAGAGTACCACAAAGATACAACATGCACAAAGTGCTCTGAGATTGATGGATGGCAACTATGACTTCAGTGCTCAACATTATCCTGAGTGATTCCTGATGACTGTAGTGGAGTCCTGGACACCCTTCATTAAATGCATTTGCAGAGGGCAGTGTGAAACTCCATTTCCCTGCAGTGGCACCTCCCCAGCCCATCAAGAGACCTGTCAGCACTGGCTCCACTTTCCAGAAGCAGACAACAACAACAATATTTCTGTCATTGCCCTAGAGGAATAGAACAAATGCCAAACACAGGCACCCTTTTTATTCATTGGTGATAGGGCATAGGCTGGGAACAGAAGTGAGCTTAGAGTACTCCAGACAAGGCTCCAACAAGGCCTGCAGTGAGACTATCATTTAATCTGGTGTCTTTCAGTTTCTTTCAGGCTTTTTAATTTACAGTTTGAAAGGCATCTGCACTCAACAAACTTGTGCACAAATGTTGCCCACATCCCATTATTATTTCATCCCTTGATGGTCAGGAGATGTATGTAGCTTGCTTCTGATGTGATCTCCTTTTAGATTTTTCCTTTTAATACTCTCTGAGCTTCTGCCGACTCACTGTGTTCCTTTATAGGAGGTGGCAAGCAGAGCTGCTTCATCATTAGTGTCCTTTGATCCTGCTGTCTCTCCCCTCTCTGCTCAGTGCATCCTGTAAGTGCCCTTTGATCTCATGCCACTCTTGCCCCCCTCATTCTTAGGATATGAAAGGAGCTGCCTATTCCAAACTTGCAGGTGGACCTCTGCTTTCCAAACAGCCTCTGCTTTTGCCCCAGCTCTCGGTGGTTTGACATAGTTTCCTTTGTCTCTACAAGCTGTGTTTTGTCACCGGCACATTGTGTCATGTCTCATCTTCTCTTCCACCTCAGACAGCACTTCCTCTGGCAGGGCAGCTTCAGTCTTCCTTCTTGTGTTCTCTAATCCTCCACTTGCATGTCTCTTAAACATGCTGCCCTTTGCTGAGATTGCTCTACAAAGGTTGCTAATGCTTCTCTGTACACTCTGTATCACATACGTGCAGGTGGAGCATTCCTTTAGTGCTGTTCAGCAAAATCAACCAAACCTAACAGCTTAAAAATAAAAAATAAAAAAAAAGGCAAACAAACTCCAAAACAAAAACAAAAAAAACCCAAACCACAACACTTAGAGAAACCTTAAAGACCCAAAAGAAGCTCAGGAGAGTTTGCAACTGTTTTGGGGGTCGGTTTGGAACTTGGCATCTCTCAGCTGGATTGCAGGTGCTGTGCACAGGCACATCACATACAGACACCAGCTGAAGAACATGCAGGAGTGACAGCCATCTGAGGTAGCCAACTGCTCCTGCTCTGAGTGGAGAGCATGCATCATCCTCTCGAGATGCCACTGCTGAAGTAGCAGGGAGTGTTATCACTAAGTAATTCCCATTTTACTACCAGGAAGCTACCACTAGAGTTCCTGATTTTGTTTCATTTTAACCTGCAGAGAGAGCAGAGTACACAGGGCAGCTCTTTCTCCAGGAGCCCCTGAAAGTCAGCATGCCTCGTGCACATGTACCTGATGCTTGAGGCCTCTCCTCTCAGAGTCCCACAACTCCTTAAATCAATAATCCCAGAGAGGAAAAGGGGATTTCCTCTGATTTTCACCCAGGAACTGTGACACCATAAGGAGACAGCTGCACCATCTGCAGCCTGCTGCAAGCCAAACATCTGATGGCAAGAAGTGCCAGCACTGCAGCCTCTTGCTTAGGCAGTTCTTGGTGGTCAATCCCCTCTACGTGGCTTCCCCTTAGCTGAAGTACCTTTTCCTTCCAAGGTCTCTTCAGGAACTCCACATGCTCTTGCACAGCCTAGCTCTTCCTCCCCATGGCAAGGCAGCCAGATGCCTGCCCTGCTTTGCTGGCCATGGGTGCTTGGAGGGGCAATAGATCACAGACATTTTGCCACTTTTGCTCATCTGCTGCCTATTGGTCCTAAGGCTCTGGCCTTAAGAACATTACAAACAAGTGTCCTGTCGATTCAACAGCAGAGAGGCATGCAGAGCACAGACAGCCCAACCTGTACTGATCCATGGGCTTATTATCCCCCAGGTGCAGGACTCCACACTCGCCCTTGTTGACCTTCATGAGGCTGCCCTCTGCCCAGCTCTCCAGCCTGACCAGGTCTGGTTGGGTGGCAGCACAGCCTGAGAGGTGTCAGCCACTGCTCCCAGTCTGTATCACCAGCACAATTTTCTGCTACTTTCTTTCAGAACGTGAAGGTGCTTGGTGCAGGTTGGCACAACACCCTGGGGTACTGCTGACCAACTGCTCAGCTTCAGTGCTACCCTTGCCCGGGTGGGTCAGGGTGGGTTCTTGTTTGGCTGGGGGAGGGAGGGGGGTTGTTTAGAATGGATGCCAGGTTGGAAGTCCCATTCCCGCCTTTTCAAAAGCCCACCTCTCCCCTTCCCCACCATTCCCTTCTCTTCTTTTTTTTTTTTTTTTTTTCCACTTCCAAATAGCTGGATTTTTTTTGTCCTTTTTATATCCTTTTTATGCAGCCTTTTAAATCAGCTGAAAGTGTTAAATTCTAATTTTTCAGTGTGGGTAAGCATGAAATCTCCAGCTGAGGCATTCAGAAGTCCTTTTTAAACAGCAGTCTGAGGAGATGGCTTTCAAACTTGTGTGTGCCACATACTGCCTGTAATGTCTGACAGAGAAAAATGTGTGTTGGCAACACTGCTTAATCTCCACTGAAAAAGAGGAAATGGGGCCCATGCTCCTAGCAAGATTAGTTAATGATCAATAGGGACATGTAGCTGTAAACACAGCCATGGAGATCCTCTCCTGTTCTCCCTCATCTTCTGGTGCAGCCCTCCCATAACCACATTTCAGGAAAATGAATTTGTTCCAACTCCCACTCTGAGCAAGTTACCACAAAAACAACATGAGACAGACAGGGGAAAAAAGGCAAAGACATTTCCCATAAAGAGAAACAACAACAGCTGCAATGGCAGACAAAAACAATCCAACCCATCTGCAAAGAAAAAATGAGAGAGCAAGAAAAAAGGGATGAGTGGGGGGAGCATTGTGAAGTGCATGGAGTAAAAGCAGCAGCTGCTTCTGATGGAGTCTTCTCTGTTGGAAATGGGCAAGCACAGCATCATGGAACCACAAAATGGTCTGGGTTGGAAGGGATCTCCAAAGGTCATCCAGTCCAACCCCTCTACAGTCAGCAGCAGCATCCTCAAATAGATCAGGTTGCCCAGAGCCCTGTAGAGCTCTGTTGAGCCTCACCTTGAACATCTCCAGGGATAAGGCCTCAATCACCTCCCTGGGCAACCTGTTCCAGTGTTCCATCACCCTCATGGTAAAGAACATGTTCCTAGCATCCAAAGAACTTGTTCCTAACATCCAAATGACAGGTCCCAAAAGTCAGGAAGACCAGTCTATATTTCTTAAGACCTAGAAATGATAACTTAAATTAAGCCATCTATGAGCAGAGAGAATTGAGATCAGTCTCTGAAGTATTTGTTTTTTCATCAAAAGGACCATAATTCCTAGTGCCACCTTGGAATCTCAGACACAGGAAAACCACCACATCTACACTCTGTGGCACTCAGAACAGGCTGCATCTGCCCTTAATGCCCCAGAACTCCAGAAGAAAGCTGAGGCAGTTTTGCCAGACAGCTCTTATCACTCAGAATCTTCATTCTGTCTTAAAAAATTCTGGACCCATTCAAAAAGTCTCCCAGCCCAGACTTGCTCTGTTTTTTCTGGTTGCTGGACACCCAGGAAAATTCAGAAGAAATTCTTCATGCACAACCACAGTTCTACTCCAGAGGTGCCAAAGCACATTTGGTTTACTCTGACAGTGATTTTTTTCTCCTGGGTTTGCCCTGCATTTCAGTCTTTAAAACCTGATAACCCTGCAATAGGAAGTTGTGGCTTTAGTCCTTGACAAAGACACTTCATTCACAATTCCTAATCTACTCTGGAGGAGATGTTACTGCACAGAAAATCCTCTGCTACAGTCAGACAGCCCAGAGCTGCTCTGCTTTTGCTTTCTACTCTCCTTCTGAACCTGTGCTGTGGTTTTTCATGGAGATTTGCAGAGGGAGAACTCTTCCTCTGTCAAATCTGGAGATCATAAGCATTCTCTTTCCACTGTTTAAGGCAACAAATCCAGAAGGAATGTCTTGCCCTGCAGGTCCATACCCTGACTTACAGTTCCAGCCTCCTGTCTGATCTTGGGAAAAGTGAACATCTCTCAGCTTCAGTTTGCTGTGAATGAGTTACAATGGTTCAGCCACTTTGCCTGTCTGCTGCACTTCAAACAGATGATCTTCAGGACAAAGAGTTTCTGACAAGGCTCTTGCATGTCACCTAAGGAAGGGGGGGAAAAAAAGAAGAAAGGAGAAGCATTCTTAGTTTGAGAGTTGTGTGATGGAACTACACCATGTTGGTCCACACCATGCAATACCAGCATGAGAGTTTTCTACAAGCCTGGTAAAAACTTCCCCATCACAAGCTTCAAGCTTGTGTAAGGAATTGTCAGGGCTGGAAGGGACCTCAAGGATCATCCAGTTCCAACCTCCCCTGCCATGGGCAGGGACGCTTCACACTAGATCAGGTTGTTCAGAGCCACATCCAGGTCTTAAAGACCTCCAGGATGGGGCTTCTATTAGATCCCTGGGCAACATTTTCCAGGGTCTCACCACCCTCATGGTGAAGAACTTCTTCCAATCTGAATCTACCCACTTCTAGTTTTGCTCCATTCCCCCAGTCCTATCACTGCAAACTTCATCTATTTCTTTCTCCAGGTGCAACTAGTGCTTGCAGCTCCCAGTGATTAGGCCTCAGTATCTGAGCTGATGTGCGTCAGGTTCAGAGCAAAACTAGCTTAATTAGGGTGAGATGTCTCATGTTTAATCAGATCCTGTTAAACAAGTCATTAAAACAATTAACTGCAGTTTGTAAGGCACTGAACACACACAGTGACATCAAATTGCTTGCAAACATGCACGTGGCTTGGTTTCTTATTATAATACTTTAGGGAAAGCTGACACTGACAATAAACTGATCACAGAATCACAGCAGGATAGGGGTTCAAAAAGACCTCTGGAGATCTTCTAGTTCAACCTCCTGCCAAAGCAGGATCACCTAAGGCAGGTCAGGAATATGTCTAGGTGGGTTTTGAAAGTCTCCAGAGAAGGAGACTCTACAACCTCTCTGAGCAGCCTGCTCCAGGGCTCCAACACCTCGTATCAGAGAATTTTCTCTTCATGTTCAAGAAAAGCCTCCTAGGTTCTGCTTTGTGCCCATTGCCCATTGTTCTATCACTGGGCACCACTGAGAGCCCAGCCCCATTCTCTTGACCTCCACCCTTTAGACATTGATAAGCATTGAGAAGATCTCCTCAGTCTGCTCTTCTCTAGGCTAAAGAGCCCCACCTCTGTCAGCCTCTCCTTTTAAGAAAGCTGTTCAAGTCCCCCAGTTATCCTCACAGCCATCCACTGGACCTCTCAAATAGTTTGTCTCTTGAATTTCTCTTGAATTGTAGAATTCAGAACTGGATGCAGTACTCCAGGTGTGGCCTCACCAGGACCTTCTTAACCAAAGAGGGCACACTGCTGTATTGTGGTGAACATGTTGTCCATCAGGACCCCAGGTCTGTCTCTGCAGAGTTGTTTTGCAGCAAGTCAACCCTCACCTGTCCTGGTGCAAGGGCTTGCTCTTCCCCGTTTACCGGACCATACAGTGGCACTTGATAAACTTCACAAGGTTAAGATTTTCTAGATTTTTTTAGATCCCATGATCACAGAATCACAGAACTTTAGCAGTTGGAAGGGACCTCCAGGGATGATCCAGTCCAAACCCCCTGCCAAAAGCAGGATCTCCTAGGGTAGTTTGCACAGGAATGCATCCAGGAAGGTTTTGAAAGTCTGCAGAGAAGGAGACCCTGTAACCTCTCTGGGCAGCCTGTTCACCTTCACCATAAAGAAGTTTCTCCTCATGTTGAGGTGAAACCTTCTATGGTCCAGTTTGTAGGCATTGGTCCTTGTCTTATTGCTGCTGACCACCGAGAGGAGATTGTCAAACTAAACCTAGGAGCTAGACTTTTTGTCTAACACCACATGGAACCTTTAAAGAGCAGGGGCTAAAGCAAAGGGAAGAATCTAAACAAAAATGATGCAGCACCCATTCTGTTTTCCAGAGGAAGTTAACTCTTTCTGCCTTAAATTCTGTTCAGAGCTTTGCCAGCATTTTACCTGCTACATCCACAGAAATCAGGCAACTGCCTCCTTTAAGCCTGAAATACCATTCTGGTGAGATATCAGCACATTTTGATCACTTGATTTTATATTCTTTTTTAACCTTAATTCAACAAAATAAGATTCAGAAATGAAGCCTAAAGAGCAGTCCAAGATGAAATGCTGCATAAAACTCACTTTGGGGTTTTCCCCTAAGATTCCAATACATATATATATTAAGGATGAATTGGAAGCCAAGAACCATTTTGTTACCCATGCTGAGCTTTGTTCCCATGCTTAGCCTTGATGGTTAATATTCCTGATGACATTTGAAATTTAAAATAATGGAGATCAGCAATGGAAGGTCAAATAAAAAAGTAGACTTTAGAGTTTTATAATATTCTAATTTAATTTACCAGCCTTTCATAATGTGAATGCACAAGTGTAAGATTTGCCAGTCTGAAGTTACAAATCCATCTATCCATAGAATCATAGAATGGTAAGGTTGGAAGGGACCTCAAAGATCATCTAGTTCCAACCCCCTATTCATCTTCCTCTTTAAAACAAAAAGTCTTTACAAATAAGATTAATTCAATTTCCTTCCTGTTTTGTCCTCACCTATGTCTTTACAGAATCACAGAACACAGAACCGTTTTGGTTGGAAAAGCCCTTTAAGGTCATTCAGTCCAACCATTCTCCTACTCCACCAAGGCTGGGGCTAAACCATGGCCCTTAGCACCACATCTCTGCCTTTTAAAAACACCTCCAGGGATGGGGATTGATTCATCTCCCTGGGCAGCCTGTGCCAGGCTTTGAGAACCTTTTCTTAGAATCATAGAACTACAGATGCTGGAAGAGACTCTCAAGACCATGAAGTCCAGCCTCCTTTCAGGCAACTGTAGAGAGAAATGAGGTCTCCCCTCAACCTCCTTTTCTCCAGGCTAAACAATCCCAGGTCCCTCAGTCGCTCCTCACCAGACCTGTTCTCCAGACCCTTCACCAGCTTCACTGACGTTCCACTTCCATAGTAAGGAAGTGGATTTAGTGTTTATTCCATCAGCTTAATTGCCCTTTCCTGACACACTCCAGCAACTCAATGTCTTCCTTGTAATGAGGGTCTCAAAATTGAATCCATTTCCCCTCCTTTCAACCTCACTAGCATATTTTCTCACTGTGGCATTCTCAGGTATGGAGGGCTGACAGCAACCATCCTGCAAGGGAACCATTGGAGGGGTTCTCAAAGCCACAACACAACAGGAATCACTAATAAAGTGATCAGTGGAGGGCTCTGCAGCTTCCAAAATGTCAAAGAGTTCAATGTGCATTTTAAGGTGCAGCAGAGAACATTTATTTGGGCATGGAAGTGTTGGAGTGGGTCCAGAGGAGGGCCACAAAGATGATCAGAGGGCTGGAGCAGCTCTCCTATGAGGACAGACTGAGAGAGTTGGGGCTCTTCAGCCTGGAGAAGAGAAGGCTTCAAGGAGACCTTAGAGTAGCCTTCCAGTATCTGAAGGGGGCCTACAGGAAGGCTGGGGAGGGACTATTTATAAGATCTTGCAATGACAGCACAAGGGGCAATGGGTTTAAACTGGCAGAGGGAAGATTTAGACTAGATGTTAGGAGGAAGTTCTTTACAGTCAGGGTGGTGAGGCATTGGTTGCCCAGGGAGGTTGTGGCAACTCCCTCCCTGGAGGTGTTCAAGGCCAGGTTGGATGAGGCTTCAGTAACCTGTGCTAGTGGGAGGTGTCCCTGCCTATGGCAGGGGGTTGGAACTAGATGATCCTTGAGGTCTCCTTCCAACCTTACCATTCTATGATTCTATGATTTGAATGCCTCCTTTCCCCAAGGGCAAACTGCAAGTCTCAGGTAACAATGCCCAGGTGGCTCCATGGCAGAGCTCAGCAGTCAGGGTTTCTGTTAGTGTGTGCTGCGGTTGCACCCATGCCTCACATGTGCTGTTCAGGACTCATTTGCAGGACAGCAGCACCAGCTCCAGCAGGTCCAACAGCCTGCTTAAAACCACTTTTACAGCCATCATATTTACCTTTCTGCTTTTGAAATGTGCTGTTCAGAAGTGTGCAGTATGGACTCATAATACAAGACTGCACAACCACTGAAAGCTTGCTAGGGAAAGGAAATCTCCCTGGGGTGTGAATGCTGCCAAAGCAAATGTGCTTGCTAAGTCAGATAAATATTTGCACATTTCTTTTCAGGACTCACCAAGCTTTAGTGTCAACATATTTGCAATCACTGCAATTAGCAGCAAGTGAGGCTTCAAGAGCGTGATGTAGGGAAACATCCTTAGAGAGGGGAAGGACCTAACTTGACTTGCTAAAACGATTAGGGAAGAAACTGGAAGTGAACAAGCAGCCCAAGTTTAGCAGAAGAGCTGCTCCATTAGCTCAGTTAATAGAACATTCTGTTACTCCCAGCTTCCTCTGGTGCTGTGGAGGAGAACAGAGGAATATATCATTTCCTTTCAATGGAATCAAAGTCAAGTGGAAAAAAGGAAAAAAGAAGAAGAAGAAAAAAAGAACACAAATGAAAAAAACCCCAATACCCAAAAAAAGAATATATCAAATAATTGCACTATGAGACTGGGTTTTTTTTGGTCAGAACTGCTAGGAACCTGCCTTTATTTTAGACAAAGTTGCACTGCCAGTTTAACACCAAAATCACTAAAGATATCCAAGGATAGCACAGCTTATGTGGAAAATGGACACTTCCTAGAATTATTTGGGATGGAAAAGACCTTGAAGCTCATCCATTTCAACCATTCTCTAACTCTACGAAGGCAAGGGATAAACCATGGCCCTCAGCATCACATCTTTGAAACACCTCCAGGGATGGGGATTCAACCACCTTCCTGGGTAGCCTGTGCCAGGCTTTGAGAACCCTTTCAGGGAAGAATTTTCTTTTAATTTCCAACCTAAACCTCACCTGCTGCAACTTGAGACCGTTTCCTCTCATCCTATCACTTGTTACAAGAAAGAAGAGATCAATCCCGACCTGGCTCCAGCCTCTTTGGAGGGAGCTGTGGAGAGCAATGAGGTCTCCCCTCAGCCTCCTCTTCTCCAGACTAAACAACCCCAGGTCCCTCAGCTGCTCCTCACCAGACCTATTTTTCAGACCCTTCAGCAGCTTCATTGCCCTTCCTCTTCCACAGCAAGGAAGGGAATTTTCTATTTATTCCATTTTTATGCACCACTGCAAGTCTGCAGGCAATGTGTTTATTTTGGTCACCATACAATTCAACGCTGGAGATACCTCCTCTTTTCTTCAAATCCCAGTGCCTGAGCCCAGAGCAGCCTAAAAATATCTAGCTCTGCTAATGACATAGTAAAAACAGAGAGCAGGATGGGGTAAGGGGGAGGAGGGGGAAAGGAAGAGTAAATGAAAAATTCATTCTTAGCAATAAAACTTGAAAATGCAAACCTCTCCTTGAATTAAACAGCAACATTTTAAACCAAGTAATAATTTCATTTTCTCATAGGGAAAACATAATTATTCATAGAATGCAAACTGCTGGAGCCCTTGCAGGGGCTGGATCTCCTGTGCTGTACAGTTAAATAGCTGGTGAGACTTCAAATGACAGAAAGGCTTTTTTTTAAAAAAAAAATTTTTTTTCATTTGAAGCCAGAATCTGGAGCATCTATAAGACAGTCAACATGCAAATCACATCAGGACAAGATTATCTTCTCTCTTCTTTACCTATCATCAGTTTGCTCAAAGGAAAATTACAATGGAAAGCTCACAAAATCACAGGAAACATCTGATTGGAAGAGACTTCCAACATCGTCCAGCCCAACCCTCACCCCAGCACTGCAGGGTCATCACAAAACCATGTCTCCAAGCACCAGGTCCACAGGCTGCTTGAACATCTCCAGGGATGCTGACTCCAGCACTGCTCTGGTCAGATCATTCCAGTGTTTGCAACCCTCTCTGTGAAGAAATATTTCCTAGCATCCAGCCTGAACCTCCCCTGGTGCAGTTTGAAACCGTTTCCTCTAGTTCTGTCACTTGCCAGCAAGAAGAAGAGGCTGCCCCCTTCTCAATCCAACCTCCCTTCAGGGAGCTCTGGAGAGCAGTAAGGTCTCCCCTCAGCCTCCTCTTCTCCAGACTGAACAGCCTCAGCTCCCTCAGATGCTCCTTGCAGCCCAGGTGCTCCAGGCCCTTCTCCAGCGTTGTTGCCCTTCTCTGGACATGCTCCAGCCCCTCAATGTCCTTCCTGTAGTGAGGGACCCAGAACTGAACACAACACTCAATGTGTGGCCTCACCAGTGCTGAGCACAGGGGGATGCTCACCTCCCTGTCCCTGCTGGCCACCTCTTTCTGACACAATCCAGGATGCCATTGGCTTTCTTGGCCACCTGGGCACTGGTGGCTCATGTTTAATCTACTGTCAACCAGAACACCCAGGTCCCTCTCAGAGTTCCAGCATTCCAGCCACACATCCCCAAGTCTGTAGCTCATCATGGGGTTGTTGTGACCCAGGTGCAGGACCTGGCATTTGGTTTTGTTAAACTTCATGCAATGAGCCTTGGCCCATAGGTCTCATCTGTCCAGGTTCCACTGCAGCAGAGCCACCCAGCTTGGTGTCACCTGCAGCTTTACTGAGGGTGTCTCAATGTCCTCATCCAGATCATTGATTTCTCCACCCCAACCAAACACCCCAGTTTGTCACTGACTGTTAAAATCTAGAGAACTGGAACAGCAATCTTCCCAAAAGAGCCACTTTCAGTCTTGCTCTCTATATAGCTGCTGCTTTCTTCTTTTTTATTGTTCTTGGACTTCCACTCTGATTATTCAATGAAAAGATGATAAATTCTTGACCTTCATGTCGTGAGCTGTCACATCTGGCATTTGATAATGGTCTGTGATAGGACACTATGCCTGTGGGGTCTCCATGCATTGCAGATTAACCTTCTAAACTAAACCCATTTTAAGGTTGTAAATCATACAAGTTCTCCTTCTGGACTTTTACTATTTGATAATTTGCCACTGATGAAATTTCTGAGCCTAGTCAAGAGCAAGAAGATGATCTTTCAAGGACCCTTCCAGCCCCTAACATTCTGTAATTCTGTGATTTTTCACATCTAGAGCATTTTGATTTTATTTTCTGCTATGCTACAGCTTACTCTGTTTACTGGCAGCCTTACAAAGGTGTTTGATCACAACTCTGTTGCTACACGAGTCAATACAATGGTACCATGGGCTTTAAGTTTTTGTAAGTTGGTTGGGATTTTCTTTTAACTTCTGAGGTTTCTCATCCAGATCATGGTGTCAGGAGGGACTGGCTTTGTGCACAGGGCAAACCATGGGACTCAGCTGAAATGCTCCTGCTTGGGCTAGCATCTGCACTTTCAGGAGGAAACCCATCCTTCATTTCCCAAGTCCCTGAATGTGGACAGACACCCATCATGTTTATCATGCTGAAAGTGAATCAGCCTCTCTGAGCACATTTTTATTTCACTTCTGAACTTGTCCTAAATCTGTTATTCTCATACCTGCCTGCCTGAACAACCACATAGCCTTGACTCTTCATTCATCTATCATTTGTTGTATTCTGCATCTAGACTTCCCAGGGGGTGACAGTGTTGAGACCTTCTAATGGTACTGTATTGGCACAACCAAACACAGTTAAGTCAGCTAAGAAGCTTTCAGGTCAGAACTTACCATAGAACCATAGATTCATAGGATGGTTTGGGTTGGAAGGGACCTTAGAGATCATTTAAGGTCATTCCAAACCCCCTGCCAGCAGGTTAGATGCTGTAAACGCACATTGTGAGAGGTTTCTGGACATGAAGAGCTTATATTTTAAAGTAATGTGACCAGAAAGAAGATTGTTTTTTAGAATCTTGTTTGGGAAAAGAGGGGCTGATCATAGAATCATGAATCACAGAATGGGTTGGGTTGGAAGGAACACTCAAGATCCTCCAGTTCCAACTCCCTGCCATAGGCAGGGACACCTCCCACTAGCCCAGGTTGCTCAAGACCTCATCCAACCTGGCCTTGAACACCTCCGGGGAGGAAGCACCCACAACTCCCTGGCCAACCTGTTCCAGTGTCTCACCACCCTCACCATCAGTAATTTCCTCCTAATCTCCAGTCTCAATCTCCCCTCTTCCAGCTCAAAGCCATTGGCCCTCCTCCAGTCACTGCAACCCCTTATCAAAAGCCCCTCCCCAGTTCCAGGCCTGACTTGGCTGGGTCACTTTCTTTACACATTAATGACAATATGTGCCAACTCTACAGCTGAAGTGCCTTCTGTACCCTCCACATTTGGTAATTCCCCCTGCATACAGCCAGAGCCTTATGGTAACAATGTGACACTGATTTCACAGCTGAGTGACAAGCCATAGGAGTTTCAAGACTTGTCCAGCATCTCTTGCCACAAGAGAATTCTCCACCTTTACTGCTTTTACCTCCACAGGAAACTTTTCACATGAAAAGAGGACTTTTTTTTGCCTTTTCAGTATACCAAACCATTTCAAGTCATTCTACATCAGCTGCCTTCTTTTTTCCAGCAACTGCCACATTCCCAATGCTTGCACCACATGGAACTTCACCAGTGCTGCATGGCTTCTGGTTAGGGCAGCTCCAGAAAGAGAGAAGGAAATGGGAAAGACTTCAGACAAGAGTCATTTCTTCCTGTTTACAGCTCAGGTTTGAGGCACACCACTTAGCTTACTGCAGAACAATTGGATTTTGTGTTATTTTTATTCCTAATGAGAAAGTTGGGCAGTATTAATGCAAGGTCTTATCAAAGTTTAATTATATTGCCATTAAATTATCAATGCTTTAGGTTCAATAGTAACAACACTAACAGACATTTCTGTACAGGGTCTGTGCCAGGACTGACACCAGGCTGAGAACAGCCAAGAATGGTCTCTTTCAATGTATTTGAATGTTCCTGTGTGACCTGCCTTAGGTGATCCTGCTCTGGCAGAAATTAGAACACATGTAGCAATAGGCTACCTAGCAGAGCTGACCACGTGCTTCCAAGTATAAATTGTTAGGACAGTATTTCCTTGTAACTGTGGATGATGCACGAGGAACCATAGAATGGTGGGAGTTGGAAGAGACCTCAGAGATCACCCAGTCCAATCCCCCTGCCAGAACAGGATCACCTAGGGCAGGTCACACAGGAACACATCCAGGTGGGTTCTGAAAGTGTCCAGAGAAGGAGACTACACAAGCTCTCTGGGCAGCCTGTTCCAGGGCTCTGTCACCTTCAAAGGGAAGATTTTTTTTTTTCTTTTTTTTTTTNTTTTTTTTTTTTTTTTTTTTTTAGTTTATGTGAAGCCTCCTCTGTTCCAGTTTGTGTTCATTGTGCTTTGTCCTGTCCCTGGATACCACTGAGAAGAGTCTGGCTCTCTCCCCCTGACTCTCACTCTTCAGATATTGATTAGCATTCATGGGATGCCCCCACAGCAGTCCTATCTTCTCCAGGGTAAACAGCCCCAGCTCTCCCAGCCTCTCCTGCTCCTGCTCTAGTCCCACCAGCAGCCCCGTGGTAGCTCTGTGATGGACTCTCTCCAGTAGTTCCCTGTCTCTTTTCAACTGGGGAGCCCAGAACTGGCCACAATACTCCAGATGAGGTCTCACCAGGGCAGAATAGGGTGGGGAAGAGAACCTCCACACACCTGCTGGACAGTCTCTTCTTAATGCATCTCAGGATGCCATTGACCTTCTTGTTCCAATGGCACATTGCAGATCTGTCCTGAGCTGAAATGGAACACAAGAATCATAAAATTAGCCCTGGTGCGAACATATCCTAAGTAACTCTAGGACAGCACTATTAAATGGCACAACATTCACACATAAAGATGGTCCCTGGGCTTCCTTGAGCAGCAGCTTGTTCCTAACAACATGGATCAAAGGCTCCTCCTAAAAGGCACTTGAAAAATCATGCATATTGTGGGTTTGGTTTGAAACAAAATGATAGCAGTTCTTTTTAATGTCCTGACTCGTTCAGTTCACACTGCCCTGGTTTCTAAATGAGGACACAACTGCAGACACACCAAGCAATTATCAGCGTTAGAAATCAGACACTGCAGACCCAGCCACGGGAAGGATTGCAACAGCATAGCAGGCTTCAGCTCAGCCTCTAGCTCCTAATGTCTGGTATGCATGGAGGAGACCACAGCTATCTTTTAAATAACTCTTGAAGATTAGTTTATTCAGCAGAAAACTTCAGGGGCATCTGGAGGGAAATGCTGAGCCCAAGCACTGTAAAGTCTGAGCCTCTAAGGAGCTGATAATTAGGACTCTCCTCCAGAGAGAGGTACTCAGAAGCACTCCACTTTTTTGAGGGCTTTTCTTTAAGACAAGGAAAATACACCAAAGGAAAAAAAAAAAAGAAGAAAGAAAGAAAGGAGCCAGGTGCCTGCCATTTCTTTAGCTTACTTTTGGTAAAGCCAGGTTGAGCTTTATCCCATTGCCCATTTTTTCATGTGTCTTAATTAGTCTTTCCCTTCAGACCTTGTTCTAAGCCATGCATGCAGCTGAGATGAGATTAATGGCCTGTCCTTTCCCACATCACTTCTTTTCCCCCTTCTCAAATGAAGGCAGAACATTTGCTATTCTGCAGTCATATTCATGCTCCCCTGAGCTTTATTAAAAATATCCACCAGCAGACCAGCAATTTCATGTGGCAGCTCTTTCAGCATTTCAGGATGGCAATCAGCTGGCCTCCTGACTTGAAAGGATTAAGCTCTTTGGGTTCTCCTCTCCAAAGCGGTGGTTTCTATTTCCATAATTTCAGGGCTGCTCCCCATCTTACCTTTGCTCTGATGACCAAGAGCCCACACCTGCTCAACTCCAGCACAAACTATTCAGTTCAATTTCTGCCTGTGCTTGGATTATATTCCTCTCTCCCTCATTGTTCAGTAAAGTTTTCTTCACTTGTTGCCAGTTTTTGTTTCTAAGGCTGAAGAGCCTTTCTGCATTTCCTATTTGTACTTCTTCCAAGTTGCCTCTCAGCCCATCATTTTATTTCTGTATCCCTTGGTTTCTTAGAGCCACAAGGATAACTGAGGGACTTGAGCATCTCCCCTACAAAGAGAGACTGTGAGACCTGGGACTGTTTAGTCTGAAGAAAACTGTGAGGGGATCTGATCAAATGCCTATAAATATCTGAGGGGTGGGCGTCAAGTGAATGTGGCCAATTTATTTTCAGTGGTGTACAGTAATGAGAGAAGGAACAATGGATACAAACTTGAACATTGAAGGTTCCATCTCAACATGAGAAGAAACTTCTTTACAGTGAGGGTGACAGAGCACTGGAGCAGGCTGCCCAGGGGGGTTGTAGAGTCTCATTCTCTGGAGACTTTCAAAACCCTACCTGGATGCATTCCTGTGTGGACTGCCCTAGGTGATCCTGCTTTCATCAGAGGATTGGACAAGATGATCTCTGGAGGTTCCTTCCAAATTCTAACATTCTGTGATTCTTGTCAAATCTGCCTTCTGGGCAGAACTTTGTTTGTTTGTTTGTTTGTTTGGGACTGCCCTCAAATCTGTGCTTTCATTCTTTGAAATTTGAATTCTAATGAGGGTTCTTGGACACTGTAATGAAGCACTAAGACCTCATGAAAAAGTACACTAAGAAACAATGGCACAAATTGAGGCCTTGAGCAACCCAGGGAGGTTGGAGTAGATGATCTCTCTAAGGTCCCTTCCAACCCAAGTCATTCTATGATGCCATGACACAGAAAGACACAAGAAGATTTTATGGAGTGACTCACATAGAGAGCTGGGTCCTGTCTTTAACATATCCATTGATGACCTGGCTGAAAGGACAGAGTCTACTCTCAGCAAGTTTGCTGGTGAGCTGAGAGGAGTGGCTGACATCCCAACAGGCTGTGCTGCCATTCGGTGAGACCCGGGCAGGCTGGAGAGCTGGGCAGAGGGGAACGTCATGATGTTCAACAAGGGCCAGTGTAGAGTCCTGCATCTGGGGAGGAATAACTCCCTGCACCAGTTCAGGGAAATGGGGGAACCCTACCAGAGAACAGTTCTGCAGAGAAGGACCTGGGAGTGTTGAGAGACAGCAAATTCATGAGCCAGCAAAGTGCTGTTGCAGACAACAAGGCCAATGGTGTCCTGGGGTGCATTAAGAAAAATGCTGCCAGCAGGCCAAGGGAGGTTCTCTTCTCTTTCTACTCTACCCTAGTGAGGCCATGCCTGGAGTACTGGGGCCACTTCTGGACTCCCCAGGTCAAGAGGAACAGAGAACTACTGAAGAATGTCCAATGAAGGGCCACTAAGCTGCTGAGGGGACTGGAGCATCTCTCTTATGAGAAAAGGCTGAGAGACATGAGTCTGTTTAGCCTGAGGAGGGGCAGACTGAGAGGGCAATCTATTCAATACTTATCAATACCTTAAGGGTAGAAGTCAAGAGGATGGGGCTGGACTCTTTTCAGTGGTGCCCAGCAACTGCAANAACAAAGTGTTCAGTTGCAAAGCAAGACACTGAATGCCTTTGCTGCTGTTCTGAGGAGTTGATGAGGGAACTCTTGAACCTGGAGAAAAGGAGGCTGAGGGGAGACCTTCTGGCTCTCTACAACCCTGGAAGGAGGTGGGAGATAGGTGGGGGTTGGTCTCTNACCCCCATCATTCTGTGATCCTGTGCCTGTTGCCAAATGAAAAGAAGAAACTGTGCAGACTGAAGGCTGTAGCAATGCAGAAGCAATCCCAAGGCTTTCAGATCTATGATATGCTTTGTGCACGTGAGACTACCCTCACTCAGACATTCAAATCAGGAAAGGCTCCACTGAACTCAGAGGAATGAGTTTCCAGTAACTAGGGAGTCATACAGATGGGAGGATTTTCTTCTGCTGAAAGGAAATAAATAATGTTAGGATTGCCTTGCATTTGGTCTTAAGCAATTTTTACTCACCCTCATATATTATGCTCTGCTGCAGAGAAGAAGCAAACAAATCCTAAGCCCTGCATAGACTTGGACCATCCATCAGGAATGTGAATTTAACAGTCTGTGTCCCTGACCAGAAAGAATTTAACTAGGCTGTAGGGACTCTGGATCCTGAGGCTTGCAGAATCACAGAATGGTAGGGGTTGGAAGGGACCTCTGGAGATCATCAAGTCCACCCCTTCCTTGCTAAAGCAGGGTAACCCACAGCAGGTCACACATGAACATATTCAGGTGGGTTTTCAAAATCTCCAGAGAAGGAGACTCCACAACCTCTCTGGCAGCCTGCTCCAGGGCTCCAGCACCCTCACAGCAAAGAAGTTGAAACAAAGTGTTCAGTTGCAAAGCAAGACACTGAATGCCTTTGCTGCTGTTCTGAGGAGTTGATGAGGGAACTCTTGAACCTGGAGAAAAGGAGGCTGAGGGGAGACTTTCTGGCTCTCTACAACCCTGGAAGGAGGTGGGAGATAGGTGGGGGTTGGTCTCTTCTCCCTAGTAAAAAGTAATAGGACAAGAGGAAATGGTCTCAAGTTGCACCAGGGGAGGAAAAATTTCTTTCCTGCAAGAGCGGTCAGGCATTGGAACAGGCTGCCCAGGATGCTGCTGGAGTCACCATCCCTGGAAGTGTTCAAGAAATGTGTCAGCCATAGAACTCTGGGACATTTAATGGCCATGGAAATGTTAGGTTGATAGTTGGACTCTTAAGAGGGCTTTTCCAACCAAAACAATTCTATGATTCTATCTTAACTTTTGGGTTTGGTTTTGGATTTTGTTTGAGATTTTTTTTTTTAATTCCAGCTATTTTTGTCTTAGTGTTTGTGGCTTGGATTCATTTTAACCTCTGCATTTCCTTTTCAGTTCACAAAGGCACACTCACGCTGTCATGGTGACTGGTACTGGGTGGAGAATATCAGAGCAACATCAAATGTGCACATGATCTGTTTAACCAGCTGCATCATGACTTCAATTCATTGTCATCTCCCTGGTCTGTTTAAATGGACTGTCTGCAAGCAGAGACTAGAAGTGTGGAACCAGATGGTCACCCTCAACTGAGCTGGAGTAGCCCAACTTTCATAGAACTCAAGAAACATTTAGAGATTCATCACTCCTTAAATTTGCGCACTGCAAACTCTGGGGAGAACACCACTGTGCAAATCTCAGGAGTCTACTTAAGAGTCCCACAGCACTCAAATTCATTTAAGCTTTTCCTGCAGATCCTCGGACCCAAATGCAGTTTTCAGATCTGTCTTTGACTCTATTCACTGCTCAGAGGAAATCTATTCTAAACAGTGGTGCAGTTCACAGTTAAATGTGGTCCTGAAGTCAGACCGAAAATAACCAACAGTGCCTATGAGAATGCGAGGAGAGGCTAAGCAGCAGGTGCCAATGGACTGAAGAGCTGCTGATATTTATTGACAGGAGAGCAACAAGGTGTTACGGAGAACCCCAGTACAAGAGAAGTGCTGAGAGAAGATTCCTCTCTTGCTGTGCTGTTCTGATAGCTCTCTGCAAGTGGTGCTGAATGTCAAAGTAGTCTCAGGTGTGTTCATCCTCACTGGGAACAGTAGCAGAAAGGGTGTGCACAGCAGGCCTTCCCATTGGAAAAGAAAGGCTGATTCAGTCTCCAAGTGTTCATTTCACTCTCAGTAAGCAGTGCAATCCAGCTGACCTCTTCCTGGGGGTGCTCTGCCTGTGTGCTGGGCTGACTGGAGCTGGATCAATCTGGCACCTTCTCCAAAGCTAATTGCTGTCATTTGAATCCAACGTGATGTCTCCTACAGAGCTGTTTCCTGTCCACACACACTTTCCCAATGTAGTTTCTCAGGTGACTCTTCATAAGATCTTCCTAATCTCCCAAATGCCTGTCTAAGCACAAGGTGGACAGAGCCACCTTGGTCTAGCTTTCTCTCCCAGACTGATTCAATTTCTATTGCAATTCACCCTACCAGGTGCTTGTCGTGCTTGACAAGATGGATAGGTGACAGGAAACAAGGCTGATGAGAAGGGTGACCACAAGGAAGCATGGCTGCAGGCTTGTGAGGTGTGTAGCACATACAGCTGGCCAGCACTTTATAGGTGTTTCAGCTCTACCCACCACTCTTAACTGAATATGCAGCAAGGTTCCTATGCAGCTCTCTCCCTTACAGAAGGACCTGCTCTCATCACGGAGCACATACACCTACCACAGCAGGCCTGTCCAGCTTCTTTTCTACTATTGTCTGCTCCTTGAACACCTTCCTCTCCCTCCTCCTCTCCTGAGCAGTACTGACTTTCTCTCTGCTTCACCATGTGTGCTCCCCCTGCACATACACTCTTCTGCCAGCACCTCGTGGTGCCTTCAGCTCTCACACTCGGGCCCTGCCCAACCCACAGCTGAACAATTCTTCCTATCACAGGTTCAGTCCTTCGCCTCCAGAAACTGCAGCGTGCCAGGATGTGCCGTTCTTGCTGCTTCTCCTCTCTTGCACAGCAGTGCTTCCCCACTCCCAGTAGCTCTGCCCATGCTTCCCCTGGGCTCTCTCACCCTCAGCAGTGCTAATTCCCAGAAGCCAGAAGGTCTCCCCTCAGCCTCCTTTTCTCCAGATTACACAACCTCAGTTCCTTCAGCCACTCCATAGAAGACCATTTGTGCTGGAAGAAAACACTAGGGCTGTAAACCCATTGCATGCTTTTAAACACCTGATAATGCATTGAATTCCAAGCAATAAAAGCAAAATGATTGCACTGTGCCTTGCCTTCACATCCTCTCTATACAAATCTGCAGACTTCAGATTAGTTTGAAATGCCTACTAGTTTAATATGGTCTGCTTATGTGTCATAGAATCACAGAATTAACCAGGTCAGTAAAGACCTCTGAGATCGTCAAGTCCAATCTATCACCTGACCCTTCTAATTAATTAAACCATGGCACTAAGTGCCTCATCCAGCCTCCTTTTAAACACCTCCAGGGACAGTGACTCCACCACCTCCCCAGGCAGCTTGTTCTAATGGGCAATCACTCTTTCTGTGAAGAACCACAGAATCACAGAACCATAGAATGCTAGGGTTTGGAAGAGACCTCCAGAGATCACGTCGAACTCTCCCCGCCATAGAAGGATCACCAAGGGCAGGTCCACACAGGAACACATCGTGAAAAGGAGACTCCACAACCTCTCTGGGCAGCCTGCTCCAGGACTCCAGCACCCTTACAGCAAATAATTCTTCCTTTATGTTGAGGTGGAACTTTCTGTGTTCCACTTTGTGTCCCTCACCCCTCGCCCCGCCCCAGGACCCCACTGAAATCATTATTGCTTACCTTGTGGCTACATCCTGTGCACATGGAGCAGGCAGGACCCCAAGGCCACAGTGCTGGACTCACACAGCACCAGACAGGAGGTATGTTCTCAGCTGTGTCAGAGTCTATCCTGAGAAGCACAATGAGCCATATTTTCAAAGCTGACTCTCAAAAGTAGTCTGTCATAAAAAAGGAGGAGGAAGAAGAAGAATTTCTNATAGAAGACCATTTGTGCTGGAAGAAAACACTAGGGCTGTAAACCCATTGCATGCTTTTAAACACCTGATAATGCATTGAATTCCAAGCAATAAAAGCAAAATGATTGCACTGTGCCTTGCCTTCACATCCTCTCTATACAAATCTGCAGACTTCAGATTAGTTTGAAATGCCTACTAGTTTAATATGGTCTGCTTATGTGTCATAGAATCACAGAATTAACCAGGTCAGTAAAGACCTCTGAGATCGTCAAGTCCAATCTATCACCTGACCCTTCTAATTAATTAAACCATGGCACTAAGTGCCTCATCCAGCCTCCTTTTAAACACCTCCAGGTACGGTGACTCCACCACCTCCCCAGGCAGCTTGTTCTAATGGGCAATCACTCTTTCTGTGAA
Organism: Ramphastos sulfuratus; assembly: GCA_013399055.1. Lineage (NCBI taxonomy): Eukaryota > Metazoa > Chordata > Aves > Piciformes > Ramphastidae > Ramphastos > Ramphastos sulfuratus. The sequence goes on from WBNM01026979.1 coordinate 60,521, forward strand.
GAACCACAGAATCACAGAACCATAGAATGCTAGGGTTTGGAAGAGACCTCCAGAGATCAAGTCGAACTCTCCCCGCCATAGAAGGATCACCAAGGGCAGGTCCACACAGGAACACATCGTGAAAAGGAGACTCCACAACCTCTCTGGGCAGCCTGCTCCAGGACTCCAGCACCCTTACAGCAAATAATTCTTTCTTTATGTTGAGGTGGAACTTTCTGTGTTCCACTTTGTGTCCCTCACCCCTCGCCCCGCCCCAGGACCCCACTGAAATCATTATTGCTTACCTTGTGGCTACATCCTGTGCACATGGAGCAGGCAGGACCCCAAGGCCACAGTGCTGGACTCACACAGCACCAGACAGGAGGTATGTTCTCAGCTGTGTCAGAGTCTATCCTGAGAAGCACAATGAGCCATATTTTCAAAGCTGACTCTCAAAAGTAGTCTGTCATAAAAAAGGAGGAGGAAGAAGAAGAATTTCTGTGCTAAGTGCAGATCATTTTGCACACCATCTGCAGAGTGCTAATTATACTACACCGTAGTGATCTGTCAGTGGAAGAGATTTCAGAGTGCTATCTGTGAGCCATCTGCCACCTATCTTACTCACATTCCTCAGATCATCAGCAAGAGATCTCAGACTTTTATTTGGTCCTTAGGTAACAATCTGCATGAAGCAAAAGCAATTAAATGGGAATAGCTTTCTAAAAATGGCTTCTTAGCACAGAACTTAAATCCAGTCAGCTTCACAGGAATTATTTTGAATTGTTTAAAAATATCATATTTTAAGTCTTGGATTTGCTATTGCATTTGGGTATGAGGCAAGAACTTCCATAGGTGCTCAAAGCCATATTTTTTTTTTCTGTATCTTTTATGTGATCTTTGTTAGAAACAGCAAGGAATTCAAGTGCTAGAGATAAACCACCACTGGCAATTATATTATGCAAACAATTTATTGTATATTTCCCCAGCGCAAATCTTTGTCGTTTTTACTTCCTTAATACATAGAATCACAGAATCCTAGAATGGCTCAGGTTGGAAGGGACCTCAGACATCATCTGCTCCAACTGCCCTGCCATGGGCAAGGACACTTCTCAACTAGGCTCAGCTGCTCAAGGCCTCGTCCAACCTGGCCTTGAACAACCTCAGGCAGGAGGCATCCACAACCTCCCTAGGCAACCTATTCCAGAGTCTCCCTACTCTTATACTGAAGAACTTCCTCAGATCCAGTCTAACCCTGCTCTCCCTCAGCTTCAAACCATTCCTCATTCTCCTGTCTCTAGACACCCTCAGGAAAAGTCTCTCTGCAGCCTTCCTGTAGGATCCCTTCAGATACTGGAAGACAGCTCTAACGTCCCCCTGGAGCCTTCTCTTCTCCAGGCTGAACACCCCCAGCTCCCTCAGCCTATCCTCATAGCAGAGGTGCTCCAGCCCTTGGATCATCCTCTTGGCCTCCTCTGGACTCACTCCAACAGCTCTGTGTCCTTATACTGGGGACACCAGAAATGGATGCAGGATTGGAGGTGATGTCTCGGCAGAGCAGAGTCAAGGGGTAGAATCCCCTCTCTTGCCCTGCTGGCCACACTTCTCTGGATGGAGCCCAGGGTAATGTGGAAGAGTTTCTCTGAGGAATTTTTGGTGGTTTGGGGGGAGGGAAATATTTTTTTTTCTGTTTTTGTTTGGGTTTTTTTTCAGTTTGTTTTATTTTGAGGTATTTGTTTGTTTGGATATTTTTCTAATGCAGGTGGCACAACATTATCCCTTCTTGGGAAACATTTGCTTTGCAAATCTTTCCTTCCTTTGTTTTTTAATAACTCCATTTGTCTCAAATGTATCATCCTACTACACAACTGGTTACATTCTCCATACACAAACCACTGTATGGGGAGTTCTTTATGCAAAAAAAAAAAAAAAAACAAAAAAAAACCCACCACCACTGACAGTGGAGCAGGATTAAGAAAGATCATTCCTAAATAAACAGGCAGCATTAGCTGACTGAAATGAAACACATTCAGCTCTGTGGCCAGCATACAGCTTTCTGCTCTGAATAGGACATTGCAGAGACATTTAAAAAAAAGAAATCTCATAAAAAGCACAAGGCAAATATCTAAGATCTGTTGATGGTTTTTTTCCAACAGACATGATTCTATGGTCTGAAGAGCTGCACTCAGTTCCTGACTGTGTAACAGGTTCCTGCGCTGACCTTGTGCACCTTATTTGTGGGGAAAAACAAAGAAAACACAGGCAAAGCAAACAAAGGGAAAGCTGTCTAGCAGGAAGGGTCATGGGGATTCTAACTGACAGATGAATATGAGCCAGCAGTGTGCCCAGATGGCCAAGAAAGCCAATGGCATCTTGGTTTGGATCAGAAATGCTGTATCCAGCACGAGCGGGGAGGTGATTTCCCCCTTGTAGTCAGTGTTGGTGAGGCCACACCATGAGTATTGTGTTCAGGTTTTGGACCTCAATACAAGAGGGATGTTAAGGTGCTGGAGCAAGTGCAGAGGAGGGCAACAAAGCTGGGGAAAGGCCTGGAGAATAAATCTGATGAGGAGCAACTGAAGGAACTAGAGGGGGTTAGTTTGAAAAAGAGGAGGCTGAGGGGAGACTTCATTACTGTCTACAGCAACCTGAAAGGAGGTTGGTGCTGGTCTCTTCTCACAGGTAATTAGTGACAGAACAAGAGGGAATGGCCTCAAGCTGCAACTGGGTAGGTTTAGACTGGACATTAGGAAACATTTTTTCACAGCAAGAGTGGTCAGACTCTGGAATGGGCTGACCAGGGAGGTGGTTGAGTCACCAACCCTGGACGTATTTAAAAGTTGTTTGAAAATGGTGCTTGGGGTTTAGAGTTAACTGTGCAAGGGTTGAACTTGCTGATTCTGAAGGTCTTTTCCAACCTCAGTGTATCTGTGATTCTGTAAAGCAAGAACTATAAATCCCACCTCAAAGCCACACAAATAGTTCTCAACCTTTGTTTGCCTGCTAAGAATGCACATTACAAGCATGTCCACTACACATTACTTCAGATGTACACCACACTCATGCCATCAGTGCCCTAGTTTTAGCATGAGTCAGAATTATTGCTTTAAAACATAGGAGGACCTAGATGAGCTTGATCATGCCAGCAATCATGATGCTGTTCAATGTGCTGAGCATCATGAGACCCTGTGACCACAGTTGCTAATTGCTGCTGAATTTGAAGTGAGAGCCCCAAATCCAGTGAGCAGTTGGTCCAAGAAAAACATTCCTTGTTACATGCTAACCAGAGTGATAAGGTTCAGTCAGCTGGACTTTGCTTCTCTTTAGTGTGCTGCAGCACTGGACATTTTAAAAGGCTTGTATAGTCTCCTCACACCTCACTGATATGTCTATAAGCCTTAAGAGCAATGTCATAGTATCTCATTGTTCTAGCCAAAGATCAAGGAGCCAGGTTCTGCTCAGGAATGTCCAATGATAGGACAAGGAACAATTGAGTGCAAGGTGGAGCAGAGGAGGCTCCACGTTAACAGAAGGGAAAGCTTTCTCACTATGAGGGTGACAGAGCCCTGGACCAGGCTGCCCAGAGAGGTTGTGGAGTCTCCTTCTCTGGAGACTTTCAGAACCCACCTCCATGTGTTCCTGTGTGATCCAATCTGGGTGATTCAGTTCTGGCAGGGGGATTGGTCTGGATGATCTCTGAAGGTCACTTCCAACCCCTGGCATTCTGTGATTCTGTGAGATAGGCAAGTTGCTGTAGCTGGTATGGTATAAATGCAAAATAAAAAAAAAAGCAATTCCTTTCAGAGAGATGATACAAAATTAGTATAAGAAATTCAAACACACAGGCACAGAAGAAACTTTTTTAGACTCTTTTCAGGAGATAATAAAGATGACAGCCAAATGTTTACAAACAAACTCTTGGCACGCAACTTCTCCAGAATCATGATTTATATCTTCTAGGTAGATTCTAGCCTCGTGCTGAGCATCTGTCAGGATTTCCCAGCACATACTTACAGGAACAGAAATCACAAGAAGACACCCAGGAAACCAGAATCAACTTGGGCGAAAAACCCAAACCAAAACAACAAAAATCCCCCCCAAACCACCCACCATCCAACAGACAATCAGATGGAACAGTTCCACGTTGTAGAATCCTACAATGAGTTGAGTTGGAAGACACCTTCAAGATCAACCAGTTCCAGCTCCCTGCCACAGGCAGCAACACCTTCCACTGGACCAGGTTGCCCAAGGCCTCATCCAGCCTGGCCTTGAATGCCTCCAGGGAGGGGACCTTTCTTACGCAGAAAACAGCCACATGGTTCTCATGCAAATGTCATGGCACATCTTCATCACTCCTCCAGAATCTCTCTGCTGCAGCAGTTCCACACTGCACTCAGCTGCCTTCCATGCCACCTCATTTAGTTTGGTTTAAAACTAACACTTAGCCTTGGTGTCCAACATCTGACTTGCCAGCTACATTATGCACTTCAAGTGAGCCACAAGCACAGCCTCAGAGTACTCTCTGCCAGCTTTCCAGTAGTCTGTAGTCAGTTGGGAGAAGAAGGAGAAGGCAGGACAAGATCAAAACAAGATCATTTGAATTCTGCTGTTGAGAAGGGCTGGGTTTCATTTGTACAGAATCATCTCTTGTTGACATCCAGTGACAGAGCAAGAGGACAGAGTCTCAAACTGCACCAGGGCAGGTTTAGGCGGGATATTAGGAAGAAGTTCTTCACAAAAAGAGTGATTTGCATTGGAATGGGCTGCCCAGGGAGGTGGTGGAGTCACCATCCCTGGAGGTGTTTAAAAGGAGGCTGGATGAGGCACTTAGTGCCATGGTTTAGTTAATTAGAAGGGTTAGGTGATAGGTTGGACTTGATCATCTCAGAGGTCTTTTCTGACCTGGCTAATTCTGTGATTCTGTGACTTTATGGAAGTGATAGGTGTTAAGCAGGAACATCAGTGCCCAAAACACAGAGGCTTATCAAGCTCAACCTGCAAAGATAGTCTCCAAACATAAAACAGCATAGAGAAAGCACAGATTACATTGGCAGATGAGAGGAAATGGAGTAAAGGCAGAATAAGTGAATGGGCTGGAGATGTGGTCACAGAGCTTCACAGGACCTCCAAGAAAAAGAGAAGCTCTGAACCTGTACTGTATGGAAACAGAAGAAGAAAAACCCTTTCAGTTCTACATTGTAAGTAGCCCAGTACAGTGTAGGTGAAGGCATCAAGGAAGTCAAAAGGTGAAAGCTTGCAACAGTTAAAAGGGCCTGAGGAAAGTTGTCTGGGCTTCATTTCCTGACTGAGACATAGTCAGTCCTTCAGTGAAGAGCAAGGGAAGAACCATTAAGACTGGAGCCTGGCACAGGTGGTTATCAGTTATCAGTATTGCTGTGTTACCATTCTCAGAGACAGGAGTAGTTGCCATTTTGTATCCTGGGGCATAAAGCAAGGTTGTGGGAGGGCAAATCATTTGTTGTGTGCATGCAAGATTCAGTAGTAGAACACCTAGCCTGCCCCAGCTGTACCTCAGGAAGGGCCAGCTTCAGGCCTCAGATGTCCTGGAGAGCCCAAGTACCTCCTGGCAGTGATTCTCCTACTGATACCTGCATGTGTTGGTGCACTGATAAACAGGAAAGCCCAGAAAAATTCAGCAGTGGGTAGAATATTAAATCAGTACCACAAGGTACTCTGGCAGCACTTTACATTGCCTTGGTATGGTCACCTTATCACTGCAGTCATGGATTTCATCACAGTCTCTAGCTCCACTTAAACTGTCTTAAAAGAAGAAACTGGAGAAAGTAGCACAAGAAGCAGCTGAGGGAGCTGTGGTTGTTCATTCTGGAGAGAAGGAGGCTGATGGGAGACCTCATTGCTCTCTGCAATTTCTTGAGAGGAGGTTGCAGTAAGGTGCAAGTTGGTCTCTTCTCCAGGATGCCATGATATGAGAAGAAATGGCCTCAAGTTGCATCAGGGAAGGTTTTAAGTTGGATATCAGAAGAACCTTCTTCACTGAAAGGGTTCTGAAAGTCTGGAACAGGTTTCCCAGGGAGATGGTTGAATCCCCATCCCTGGAGACATTTTCCAAGAGGCAGAGATGTGGTGCTGAGAGACATGGTTTAACATCAGCCTTGGTAGAGTGAAATACTGGTTGGACTCAATGACATGAAAAGTTTTTTGCAAGCAAAACCGTTCTATGATTCTACATTGAGCCTTAAAACATGGAGAGTGCTTTTCTTTGGGGCCATTTTTGACCTTCTCTAATCCTGGTGCTCTGTTTATTCTAGCCCACTCCCAAAACAAAGGAATTGTGCCAGAAGAAAGGGACACCCACAAGAACATGCACTCTCCCAGCTAAAAACCCAATCCCACCCTGGAGAAATAAAGCAGCATAGATCAGTAACCCAGTGGGCATATAAATCAGTGCATGCTTGGTATAAATGAGTTAAGTATTCTCCAGCTAGTACTCTTCTTGCTGACAAAAAATAAGGAGAATGGTTTATTCCTTTTCCACTCCGTGGTAACTCAGCATCCCAGAGCTCTTCCTCAGTGCAAGAGGGGAAAGAAAATGGGGAAATTTAGTTTTGCATCCACCAACATATGCAAACATATTACTAACAGATGAGTGTTTATATTTAGGATTACAGTTTTGAGCAGACAAAGAGATAAATGTGTGTCCTCAGTATCTAGGCTACATCCTCCAGGAGCTGGACTGAATGTTCTCTTTCCATAGGAAAAAAGCAGCAGTGAAAGAATGAGAGATGAGCTTACTTTGAAATATATCAACAACAATACTCAAATACTTACAGGAAGCACAGTAATTATAGAATCACAACATTGTTTTGGTTAGAAAAGCCCTTTGAGATCATCCAGTCCAACCATTCTCTAACTCTTCCGAGGCTGGGGTTAAGCCATGGCCCTCAGCATCACATGTCTGCAGCTTTAAAACACTCCCAAAGATGATTATATTCTTGAAAAAGCTAAAAGTTCAAGAGATGCAAACTAAAGTGCAAGATGTTTTGAGAAATAAGAAGCAGGAGCCAGGAACAGTTGTGCTGCAAGTCAGAGCAAAATGTGAACTTACTGACAAGTCAAGGGACAGATAATTCCCCTTATGTTCACAGCAAAATCATTTCTATACCTCCGACTAACTAGATGCTGATGTGTGCAGCTGCCAGGTTTGAATGATTCAGCCCAAATTTTACAGCAGAATCACTTCCACTTGTGACCCTTCTCCCAGGTGGGCTAGTGAAGGGGGTCCAGATACTAGCAGAAGCCATAGCAAAAATGGCCAGGACTGTGCAGCTTCACAGTGCTCTCTGAAGCAAATAAGAAAACCCAACCAAACCAGAGCCAGGAGAGATGTGTCCCAACAAAGAGAAGGCAGGCAAAAATGCCAGGTGGCCTGCATGGGTGAAAAATGTGCTTCTGGACACCTCAGCACAAAAAGGATGCTTACAGAGGGTGGAAGAAAGGACAGGTGTCCTGGGAAGAATATGACATGTCCAAGTGGCCAGAGACCACATCAGGAAAGCTAAAGCCTGGACAGAATTAATTCTAGCAAGGGACATCAAGGGCAACAAGAAAAGCTTCTGTAGGTACATCAGTAATGAAAAAAAAAGACTGGGGAAAAGGTGAGCCCTGTCTAGAAGGAAATGGAAGTCCATGAAGTTCAGCAAAGCCAAGTGGAAGGTCCTGCACCTCTATCAGGACAATCCCAAGCACAAATCCAGGCTGGGCAGAGAATGGATAGAAGCCAGTGTTGAGGAGAAGGATTTAGAGTACAGTGTGATGCAAAGCTCAGCAGGAGCTGGCACTGTGCACTTACAGCCCTGAAAGACAGCTCTGTCCTGGGCATCAAGAGAAGCAAGGCCAGCAGGTCGAGACAGGCAATTCTCCACCTCTGCTCTCATGAGACACCACCTGGAGCACTGTGTCCAGTTCTGGAATCCCCAAAACAGGAAAGACAAGGAGCTGTTAGAACAAATCCACGAGAGGGCCACAAAGATGATCAAGGGGCTGGAGCACCTTTGCTGTGAGAACAGGCTGAGAGTTTGGGTTGTTCAGCCTGGAGAAGAAAAAGCTCCAGGAAGACCTCATAGCAACCTTCCAGTATTTGAAGGGATCTACAGGAGAGCTGGAGAAAGAGCTGAGGCTCTTTACAAAGGCATGAAATGACAGGATAAGGGTTGATAGCTTCAAAGTGCAAGAAGCTGGACTTAGATGCAACATTGAGAAGAAATTCTTCCCTGGAGGGGTGTTGATGCACTGGAGCAAGTTGCTCAGAGAAGTTGTGGAGGCTCCAGCTCTGAAAGTGTTCAAGGCCAGGTTGATGGGACCTTGAGTAACCTGTTCTAGTAGGTGTCCCTGCTTATGGCAAGGGCCTGGAATTAAATGACCTTTAAGGTCCCTTCAAACCCAACCTATTCTATGATTCTGTGACAATTGCAGAAAACTGCAAGACTCTCAAAAGATCTTTTTAAAGAGTGAACTAGCTCCATGCCTCAACGTTTGAGGGTTTTGTTTGGTTTGTTTGTTTGAAAATTTGTCCTTTTTAGCTTTGCCTGCACTTTTCTCTGTAGTAAGCCTGGTGATCTTTGGCACCACAGAGGGATTGTAGAAAGCATACTCATCTCATATCAGCAACTTCAAAACTGGAAGGCACAAAAAAAAAACCCCAAAACCAAAAACCCACAATCAAAAAAACCCCAAACAACCAAAACCCAAGTAAAAAAAAAAAAAAACAGTCTACAAGAAGATATAAAAGCAAAGCAGAAGGCCAAGACCAGAATTCCAACCCATGTCCTCACATGCTCTGTATGCCTCCAAGTCTCAGATCACTATGGCTGTCTCACTGAAGGATGTTCAAAGCACTCTGTATGTTCTGCCAGATGAAAGGAAGGGTTTCAGTGCTGCTCTGGGTTTGAACAAGAGGAATATCATCTACATGTCTTCTCCTGGCAAATAGCAAAGGTGACAAATGGCTGCAGCACAGATGGGCTTGAAAGGAAAGAGCAAAATAAACGAAAGGGAAACGAGGGCAGCAGGGAGCCCTGTGCACTGAGAGAGCTCTGTTTGTTGCTCTGAGGCAGTTCAGTGTGTCCAGATACATTTTGGGCTCAGCTCACTACAGGGCACTGGCAGCAGAGGGTCTGCCTACTTGTCTTTAGCTAAGCCCACACTGGTAGGCACTTTTAAAATGGCCTGAAAATGACAGAGAAACCCTTCACAGACAGAGACCACTGAGGAAAGCTGCAGAAAGCAAAGCAAGAGCAGCAGCATTGTATCAGTCAGCTGGGCCACTCAACATGCTAGAGAGACAATAACCATGAAGATTCTATGCAAGAAAAAAAGTATTATTGGCAACTCATTAATCTGTGGTTTATCATAGACTCAGAGAATCATTTCTGTTGGAGCAGACCTTTAATATCACCAAGTTTCCACAGAATCACAGAATTGTAAGAGTTAGAAGGGACCTCAAGTATCATTCAGTTCCAACCCTTCTGCTTTGGGCAGGGACACCCTCCACTAGATCAGGTTGACCAGAGCCACATCCAGCCTGGCCTTAAAAACCTCCGGGGATGGGGCCCCCACCACCTCCTTGGGCAACCTGTTCCAGTGTCTCACCACCCTCATGGTGAAGAACTTCTTACTAACATTTAAGTTCAACCATTCCCCAACTCAGTCAATGCTGGCACAGAAATGTGATGCTGAAAGCCATGGTTTAGCCCCAGCTTTGGCAGAGTTGGAGAATGGTTGGACTCAATGATCTTAAAGGCCTTTTCAAACAAAAATGGTTCTGAGCCTAAAGACTTTCCCAAATTAAAGGACTCCATGATGCTGCATGTTGTCTGATTGTCTCTGGTTTAAATGCAACAAGAAAATGCTATAAGCAATACATCCACAACTATCTACTTGGGCATTTTAAGTTCTTTTTCAGCTCTTCTGGAATCCTTTAGATTGTGTCTCTGAAAATATTCAAGTCACCTTGGCTTTCTGTCTGAAGGCTTTGGACACATTGTAGAAATGAACAGGCTGCCCAGGGGGGTTGTGGAATCTCTGGAGATATTCAAGACCTGCCTTGATGCATTCTTGTGTGATCTGGTCTAGGTGATCCTGCTCTGGCAGGGAGTTGGGCTGGATGAGCTTTCCAGGTCCCTTCCAGCCCCTGACATTCTGTAATTCTGTGAGTCCAAGAAAGAGTGTTTCTGGCAATCAAGCCTCAGCTTCACCCACACAATTATTTGTGCCATTGTGCATGTTTGTCTAATCAAGGAGCAGGAAAGCCATTATAAAATGCTTCTGATCAATAGCCTACAGGTGCAGAGCTGGTAGGCACAGAGCTCACACACTGAATATTTACTGCCAATCAATGGAGTAAGCATTCAAAACCATTCACGGAGCAAACTCAAAACCCTGAGTCGAGCACAGGCTGCTGACAAATGCATTGCTCACACTAAAATTCTCCTCAGTGCTGTGCTGTGCAAACTAGTCCCTCCCTTCCAACTCTGCAGTTAAGTCAAGCTTGCTGTGAATGACAACCATGGATTTAGCATTTCCTTTTGAGATTCTGGAAAAAAAAAAAAAAAAAACAACAACCCTAGTCAGGAGACAATAAAGAATAAATAGATCTAAAGAAAGGGGGAACGTTTGGGAGAACTTGGACTGTCACTATTTTCAACCAGCCACATATCATAGAATCATAGAATGGTCTGGGCTGAAAGGAACCTTCAGAGGTCATGCAGTCCAACCCTTTCTGCAATCAGCAGGGACATCCTCAACTAGACCAGGCTGCCCTGAGCCCCATGGAGCCTCACCTTAAGTATCTCCAGCAATGATGCCCCAACCACCTCGCTGGGCATGGGAGGTCTCCAGACCTGTGCCACTCATAGAAGCATAGCAAAGAGCACAAGAAAAAAATCAAGCAGGGTGCCTTCTCAGAATTTTAATGCAGGGAGGGGATGGAAAGTTGCATTGCAAACAAATTTATTTCTGAAAAGCCATGCCACATAAGCAGTAAGATGTGTAAAATGGAACACAAGGTCTCAACCCAGCTTCAGCACTTCAGGTGTGAGTACCAAGACTTTCAAAGAGGCTTGCCATCAAATTATTTATTCGTTTTTGTGTTTTTTTTTCCAACTCATTTCAAAGAAAACAACGATGTTTACACCTCAGCACTACAGTCCCTGGGGACATAAAGATGATTTAGCAATATCTAGGCTGTGTTCAGCTGTGTATTTTCCTCAGTGCTTCTTCGGTCTGACTGTGGTGCCCTGTTGATGCTTTGCAGCCTTCTGCCTCCATCCAGATGACAATCTCAACATGGTTTGGAAACACAAACAAATTAATCCTCACCAGCTGAAGCAAAGATTTCAGTGGCATCCTCAGGAACACAGGAAAACAGCCTTGATTCAACTTTGCTCTGGTAAGACCTCACCTGGAGTACTGTGTCCAGCTCTGGAGGTCTCAACACAGTAAGGGCATGGACCTGCTTGAGTGGGTCCAGAGAAGGAAACAGCAGCAGCTGGTAAGCCTTCAAAGCTGTCTCCCTCTTTTCCACAGCAATACCTGGGACACATCACTTTGCTTCTGCAGTGGCTCTCCTCCTTAAATTGTACACTCAGCCAAAAGAGGAGGGCACACACCACCTTCATGACTGAGCTACAGGGACCTAACTATCTTTGCTTTCTGGACTCCTGAACTTGTGCCATGGCTGCCCACCAACTGCAACTCAGCAAGAAACATGGTGGGAGGAAGAAGTGTAAATCCTTATTGTCCCTCCTAGGCAGATGAGGGGGTTATTTTCTGTGGAGATGTGTATTTCTAGTTTAGTTGAGAGGTGTCCCTGCCCACCAGGCAGCTGAGATGCCTTCTGACCTGAGCTATCCTGCAATCACATTCCCACTGACTTTCAAAGCTATTTCCACATCTCGTGGGACTTTTATAGAGCAATAAGTTGGGCATGGTGGCAATTTGTCCCTGCAGTTTGTATCTCCTGTCTCCTGGCTTCATCAATTCTCTCAGCTCTGCCTAGTGAAGCCTCTGTCTGATGACACCGTTGCCTGTATCAGTCCTTAATGCCTTGATGGTTTCATAGAGCATGACAGATGAGTGCAGGGCATCCCATGCAGCTGCAGCAACAACAAGGCCTCTCTGGGTATTCCTGTCAAATGGAAGTGGAGCAGGTAGACAACTATGTGCTAGAAATGCAACAGGCTGAGGGAAAATATTTGGTGTTTACAAGCTGAAGTCTGCTTCAAATGATTCTCATTTCTGTGCGTGGCTGAACTAAGCTCTCAGGTCACACCTGAATTAATTCCAGAAAACGTCCTCAGACTTTGCTGATTGTTTGCTTTGAATTCAGCCCTGCTGCAGAGCTGCTTCAATTCACTCATTGGAATACACACATCAGAAAAGTCACAAAGTCTGGTTTGCATCTAAGAGGCTGTTACACTGAATAGCCTTAGTTTCTTCTTCTTTGGTGTGTTTTCTCCAAGCTTCTCTTACTGTGACATGAATTATGAAACAAATGCAAGGGTAATGTGTCTCTAATAGGAGGAAGAACCATTCCAATTCCTTTTCTTGTCTTCCTCACTCTCAGTCTATTTCTGTNTGTTGATGCTTTGCAGCCTTCTGCCTCCATCCAGATGACAATCTCAACATGGTTTGGAAACACAAACAAATTAATCCTCACCAGCTGAAGCAAAGATTTCAGTGGCATCCTCAGGAACACAGGAAAACAGCCTTGATTCAACTTTGCTCTGGTAAGACCTCACCTGGAGTACTGTGTCCAGCTCTGGAGGGCTCAACACAGTAAGGGCATGGACCTGCTTGAGTGGGTCCAGAGAAGGAAACAGCAGCAGCTGGTAAGCCTTCAAAGCTGTCTCCCTCTTTTCCACAGCAATACCTGGGACACATCACTTTGCTTCTGCAGTGGCTCTCCTCCTTAAATTGTACACTCAGCCAAAAGAGGAGGGCACACACCACCTTCATGACTGAGCTACAGGGACCTAACTATCTTTGCTTTCTGGACTCCTGAACTTGTGCCATGGCTGCCCACCAACTGCAACTCAGCAAGAAACATGGTGGGAGGAAGAAGTGTAAATCCTTATTGTCCCTCCTAGGCAGATGAGGGGGTTATTTTCTGTGGAGATGTGTATTTCTAGTCTAGTTGAGAGGTGGCCCTGCCCACCAGGCAGCTGAGATGCCTTCTGACCTGAGCTATCCTGCAATCACATTCCCACTGACTTTCAAAGCTATTTCCACATCTCGTGGGACTTTTATAGAGCAATAAGTTGGGCATGGTGGCAATTTGTCCCTGCAGTTTGTATCTCCTGTCTCCTGGCTTCATCAATTCTCTCAGCTCTGCCTAGTGAAGCCTCTGTCTGATGACACCATCGCCTGTATCAGTCCTTAATGCCTTGATGGTTTCATAGAGCATGACAGATGAGTGCAGGGCATCCCATGCAGCTGCAGCAACAACAAGGCCTCTCTGGGTATTCCTGTCAAATGGAAGTGGAGCAGGTAGACAACTATGTGCTAGAAATGCAACAGGCTGAGGGAAAATATTTGGTGTTTACAAGCTGAAGTCTGCTTCAAATGATTCTCATTTCTGTGCGTGGCTGAACTAAGCTCTCAGGTCACACCTGAATTAATTCCAGAAAACGTCCTCAGACTTTGCTGATTGTTTGCTTTGAATTCAGCCCTGCTGCAGAGCTGCTTCAATTCACTCATTGGAATACACACATCAGAAAAGTCACAAAGTCTGGTTTGCATCTAAGAGGCTGTTACACTGAATAGCCTTAGTTTCTTCTTCTTTGGTGTGTTTTCTCCAAGCTTCTCTTACTGTGACATGAATTATGAAACAAATGCAAGGGTAATGTGTCTCTAATAGGAGGAAGAACCATTCCAATTCCTTTTCTTGTCTTCCTCACTCTCAGTCTATTTCTGTACTTGTTTCTCACTGTTCTTTTCTTCTTACTACAGTCCTTTTCTGCTCTCACTGTGACGTTTCTTCATACCTTATGTAACATCTAATGGTCGCTCAGTCTCTCTTTGCCTTGATGTTTACCAGCACATACAGCTTTAAGATGTTCTCACTGTATACTAAGACAGTCAGATACTAGATATGCAACCTCATCTTCTGGAAGAGGTTCATTTCCCCTTTAAAGATTGGGGGATCATAGAATCCTTTCCATTGGAAAAGCCCTTTAAGATCATCCAGTCCAACCATTCTCTAGCTCTGCCAAGGCTGGGGCTAAACCGTGGCCCTCAGCAACACATCTCTGCAGCTTTTAAACTCTTCTGGGGATGGAGATCCAACTACCTCCCTGGGCAGCCTGTTCCAATCTTTAAGAATCCTCTCAGGGAAGAAGTTTCTTCTAAAGTCCAAGCTAAACCTCCCCTGGTGAAGGACATTTTTTTTCGTCCTATCACTTGTTACTAGGGGAAGACACTAGCAACCACTTCACTGCAACCTCCTTCCAGGGAGCTACAGAGAGCAATGAGGTCTCCCCTCAGCCTCCTCTTATCCAGATTAAACAACCCCAGTTGCCTCAGCTGCCCCTCACCAGGCCTTTTTCTGCAGACCCTTCACCAGCTTCCTTGGCCTTCTCTGGGCAAGCTCCAGCCCCTCAATGTCCTTGTAGTGAAGGCATTCCTCATTTCCTGGGCATGACTCTCAAAGTCACACTCAGTTTATCTCATACAGCTTCAAACTCTAATCTGTTACTCACAGAATGGTGGTGGTTGGAAGGGACCTCTGAAGATCAAGTCCAATCCCCCTGCTAGAGCACATACACCTTGATGAGGTTGTGCAAGAATCTGCCCAGGTGGACTCCTCTCATCTCCAAGGCAGGAGGATCTTGTAGTGACTACATCAGTGGAGAAGGGAAGAGCTATGGCTACCTTTTATCTGGAATTCTGCAGGGCTTCATTATGCTATGCAGTAAGCAATTTGTTAGACAACTGAGTGACAGAGTTGTTGAAAGATGACAGTGAAAAATTAGCTGAAGATGTTAGAAAGCTGAGACATGTAACAGTGTAAGCTCATCTGCTCCCAGTTTCAGTACGATACAAGACCTGTTTCAGCAGGCCCAGTATAGACACCCTGCAGCTGCTTCCTGTGGGAATACATTTTCTAACAGAGCCATTTTTTTAAAAGGTGTATTTAACACCTGCAGCACAATCATAGCAGCACAGAGCTTTCAGCTCATCCAGTCCAACCATTCCCTAACTCCACCAAGGCTGGGACTAAGCCATGACCCTCAGCACAACATCTCTGCCTCTTTGAAACCCCTCCAGGGATGGGAATCCAGCCACCTCCCTAGGCAGCCTGTGCCAGGTTTTGAGAACCCTTCGGGGAAGAAGCTTCTTCCTACGTCCAGTCTAAACCTTCTCTGCTGCAACTTGGGGTCATTTCCTTTTCTCCTATCACTTGATACTAGGGAGAAAAGTCCAAACCCCCTGACATGGCTCCAACAGTTACAGATATCCAGTACCTATACCTACTTCATCACCTTGTAGATACTATGTTTGTGACCTCAAGAGCTTCCTGTGCTTGAAAGTTCTAATCAAGGTTGGACAAAAAAGTATTTCCTTTTATCTGTTCTGAATTTCTCTGTTTAATGTAATCATGTTCATTTCAGTCTTCTAATTTCAATCCATTTGATTCTTCAACAAAAGTTCAGCATAAAATGATAAAAGAATGAGGAACAGAATTATTTCAAGGCAGACCTTCTGATTGCCTATGTCATCCTTTCCTTGGGCATGGATCTTAATTCCTTTCATCTCCGCCATTCCTTTTCTTAGTGGAGTAACCACCAGCAACTTCTACCTAGCCATTTGGTTGTGGGTTTTTTGTACCACCCATGTAGTGCAATGTCTGTACCACCACAAAATTCTCCACTAGCAGGAAATGACAAACTAGGAGGTGATCTGCTGGAAAGCAGCCCTATGGAGAAGGACCTGGGAGTCCTGGTGAACAGCAAATTATCCATGGGACAGCAATGTGCCCTTGTGGCCAAGAGGGCAAATGGGATCCTAGGGGGCATTAAGAGGAGCGTACCCAGCAGATAGAGGGAGGTTCTCTTCCCCTTCTACTCTGCCCTAGTGAGACCTCACCTGGAATATTGTGTTCAGTTTTGGGCTCCTCAGTTCAGGAGGAACAGGGATCTACTCAAAAGAGTCCAACAGAGGGCTACTGCCTTATAAGGAGAGACTGAAGGACCTGGGGCTTTTTAGTCTAGACAAGACTGAGAGGAGAATCTAATAAATGTATATAAATATCTGAGGGCTGGAGGTCAAGAGGGAGGGGACAAACTCTTCTCAGTTGCACACTCTGGTAGGACAAGGGGCAATAGATGTAAACTACAGCATAGGAAGTTCCACCTCAACATGAGGAAGAACTTCTGTACTGTAAGGTCCATGTAGCACTGGAGCAGCCAGGTTGTGAAGTCTCCTTCTCTGGAGACTTTCAAGACCTGTCTAGATGTGTTCCTGTGTGACCTATGCTAGATTCTGTGGTCCTGCTCTGGCAGGGGGGTTGGACTCAATGATCCCTGGAGGTCCCTTCCAACTCCTAACACCCTGTAATCCTGTGACTGCAGTCCTAAGGTGCTCTTGCTGCCTGGCAGGAAGTTACTCCCTCCTTTTTTGTAGGTTGATAAGGAGCAGCCAGTGCAGTGACAGCAGAAATATGCCAAAGGAAATAATTCCAAGAAGTGTACTTTTGTTTAGCACAGAACTGCTTGGCCACAGTGCACACTCAGCTCTGGAGCTGGTGAGTTGTCTCATGGTCACTGAACCCACAAACTTGGATTTTTCTCTCCCCAGAGGCTGTTATAGATTTCCATTGGCTTGTGCATTGAGGCAGGCAAGACTGTATTCTCAATCGATCCCAGCCCTATGGTATTTAAATAACAACCTTCAAGAAGTGTATTTTAAAAGACCTTTTGGGGGCCTTGTTGTTCCTCTTCACGTATTTTACTCATTAATTATAAAATACTCTGCAATTCAAGAGGGAAAAAGTCAGTTTAAAGGTGCTGATGAAAGCGAAACGAAGCATTCTGCAGTCAAACAGCTTGAAAATGTTGCCATCCCCCAGGACAGCTCAGCGTCTCCATCTGAGGGGGATAACAGCTTTGTACTGCTTCACCAGAGGACAACATACCTTGGTACAAAGGCCCCATCACCTCCCCCAGTAAGTCTCCTCTATCTTGAAAGAGCATTGGTCAGGGATTGGAACAAGCCACCCAGGGAGGTGGTGGAGTCACCATCTCTGGAGGCGCTCAAGAGATGTGTGGACATGGCACGTGGGGACATGGTTTAGTGGCCAGGGTGCTGTTGGGTTGACATTTAGAATTGATGATCTCAGAGGGCACAATTCTAGTTGGTGATTCTCTGTCTTCATTCAGCACAGGAATAAAGCCACAGACTGGTGGCCCGAGGCTTATTTTAAATAGATCTTTTAATTACCTCCCAATATGTTTTCAGGCAGGAAAAAAAAAAAATAAAAAAATTTAAGAATGGCTCGGTTAGGAGGCACCTCACAGATAATCTGCTCCCATCTCTCTTGCCATGGGCAGGGACACTT